>JAFBJZ010000969.1:1625000-2130801 GCA_016785225.1 Psettodes erumei
ACATGAATGTTGTGAGGGATATTACATATGCAAGGATTCTCCTTCATTTGAAATGGGAGAGACATGAAGGTACCACAGGGTTCGGTATCAGCATGTTTGTGTTTTCTGGTATAAGACAATATTGGCAGATCCATTTGTATGCAGACGATCTCCAACTATGTGATTAAATGCCGTTGGGAAAAAAACCCCAAAAACCACTGAAGCACGATGGGCCGCCTCTTCTTACCAGCAGGTCAGAGTCACAGCCGAAACTGACGCCGGAGCTCTTCATCCTCTTCAGGTCGATGTGCGAGTTCTGAGCCTTCATGTTCCTGAAGCAGCCCTTCAGAGAGCCCTGCTTCGGGAACCAAGCCTTCAACCTGAAGCAGAGAAAGACCGAATGAATTTTCTTTAACCAAATTTACAGCTCCACACCAAACATACACTTTGGTCGTATTATTGGCAAACACACATTATCATTCATGTGCAAGTCCAACATTCACTCTTGTTTTTAGCTCGGCTTTGGTCTCCACCAAGGGGGAATGATGAGCATCGCTCTTACTTCTCAGGCATCTTGTCCTGCGGCACTCCTCCCAGGTAGTAGCTGCCGCTGAACGGAGGGATGTCCTCCGTGAACTGGTGGGTGTAGAGGATGACGCGGTTGTTCCTCACCACAATGCGCCTCGGGGACGAGCGCAGGATGATGATCTCCAGCTACACAACGTGTCGACACATCAAAGCCAGTGAGAAAACCTGTGCACTCACGTACGCTCGTCTAACGGGCAAAGATGACGGACTTACAGCTTTGGGGTCGGCGTCGCTGACGATCAGGAAATTGGAGGTGGGCTCTTTGGGTTCCAGTTCCACCAGCTTATCACTGAAGTCGTAGAAAACCTTCAGTCGGCCCTGGAGCACCGCCAGACACAGGAACTGATTCTGAGGGAGGCACAGAGGAAAGACTGAGCACTTCCTGCTTCTTTGAGCACTTTTCAAGCTATACAGTCAAATACAGTAAGAATCAATCAATCATTTACCCCGTTTTGCAGCAGGAGCAGTATCCCTTTGTGTGAGATCAGTTTTACTTCCTGCTCGAAGCGCTGCATGCGGAGCGACTCGTCCGTAAAGGTGATCTCGGAAAAGCCGGTGCCGTCGAAATACGCTGCGTCGTTCACCCAGGCCTGAGTCAGCACCGGCTTGGACCTGTGTTCAAGCATTTTCATTCCGTTATGAGTCACGCGGGGCTAAAGAAATGGAAAATATCGAAGGCCTGGTTGAAGAAAAATAGACAGGGTACCAAAAAGACCACCGACCTGCCACATGGTTTCTCCTCGGTGGTGTTGAGATTGAAGATCCTTTCGAAGTTGTACAAACTGAGCACCTCCTCGTTCAGCGTGTCGAGCTCGATGCAGCCCTTAAAGTTCGGCAGAGCCAGCTGGAGAGGAGGCTGAAGAAAAAGAAGAAATACAACTTCCATTACATGAGTTAAAATTATATTGACGCAATCCTGAACCCTTCTGACGACACCGACAGTTACTCAGAGAGGAGCGCACACAATCCTCCGTGTATTTACTTTGAAAGTACTCGGGTATCCTCCCACGTAGAAGACGGTGTCGTCGGTCAGGAGGTTGAGCAGCCCCTGGTCCCCTCCGGCCTCCACATGGGCTTTGGTGACTCTCTGGTCCCCCTCGGTGGCCTCTGAAGACATGGACATTTGACCGTACTGGAGGATCCTGCATTCAGCCGGACAGAAATATACATACGCATTAAAATTACAAGGAGCACATGTATATGTGTGAAGAGTCATCATGTGTGTATGCACATAGTTCACTGTGTGTGTGTGTGTGTGTGTGTGTGTGTGTGTGTGTGCGTCTCACCTCTCCAGCACCACACTGTTGAAGCTTCCTTTAGAATTGACGTCTTCAGGCATCTGCACCTCAGCCGTTTCTCCTCCAACGTTAAAGTACCAGCGCAGCCGCCTCCCCTCCAACGTCATGCCCAGGAAATCCTTACTGGACTACAAACACCAAAGACACAGTGATGGACTACAAGTCCCATAAAGCCTTGCCCCTCCAGCTCCATGCACAGGAACTCTGTACTGGATGTTAGTCACTTTGGAAATGTGTGTACCAAATGTAAAATGTAATGTTCAGAGTGGCACATTACTTACAGTAATAATTACAAACTTCTCAATCAAATACTGTAACCCCATTAAAATTGGGCCTCTACGTTGCCGTGGTGATGCTTACATCCTTGTTGCCGAGGTAGAAGACAAACTGGGGGCTGCCGTCGCCCTGCCGCCTCGACCGCGCCCCCTCCGGCAGAGTGATGTACAGCTTCAGGGAGGTGTAGGCGGCCAGGTCGGCCAGGTTGGGTGGCGTACGAACCTGGACGCCCGACGCCCCGTTGAACTTCACCGGCACGCTCACCTGGATGGGAAAAAGAGTACGGGAAGTGAAGATTAAAAAAACGAGAGCGGCCGCCGGAAGGAAAGCCTTTCCTTTCCTTTTTTTTCATGCGTACCTTGCTGGCCGCGTTGCGCGCCTGCTGTATGAGCTGTCGGATGCGGTTGATGTTCTCAGAGATGTTTGGCATCTGGACCGAGTGATTCTGCAGCTGATCCAACTTCGTTAGCAGCGTAGGAATGGTGGTGCCCAGCTCGTGCACTACAGAGACACAGTGTTGACTCCTAACTAAGTGCGTTGCTGTGAATGTTTGCTTCTCGTTGCTGGCGTCAGCTCCTACCGGTCTTGTTGGCCTCCATCAGCGCCTTGTTGATGTCGTCGTTGGTGACGTTGGCGTCTCCGTAGGTCTGCTTCCACTGGTCCAGCTGCTCTTTGATGGGGCGCAGGGCTTCGTTGACCTGGGTGGCCGTGGTGTTCGCCTGACCTGCCGCTTGCTTGGCCTCGTCGATCTCCTGACTCACATCTGCATGAAAAGGTTCTGATTGGGTCGGTTGCACTTCCACTTATCTCGCGCTTGCTCCTGCTTCACACAAAGCCTCTGCTCATTGTGATATGTGTGTGCAAGTGTGTGCGTACTTGTGGTGAAGTTGAGGTTGTTGCGAATCATCTCCAGGTCCTTCATCACTTGAACCTTCTTGGTTTTGGCTTCATCCAGTCGCTTCTGAGCTTCTTCCAGCTGAGGCTTCAGTTCTGTGCAGCAGAGGACACAATCTCAACACTTCAGAACGCACAACACGCTTCATGTACACCACTCAAATGAAGATCACGTCGTGGCACGATGCACCGGCGTGTGGTTACCGTCGTTGAGCTCATCGTTGAGCTTTTCGATCTCGTCCTGCAGCTCCATGCTGTGGTTCTTCAGGGAAGCGGCGGTCTGACCGAGGTCCTGGTTCTTTACGTTCTGAACACACAAACCAACATTACAGCACAACATTACAACAAGCGTAAGTGTGAATCCGTGCGTCCCGTACCTCGAGAGCGGCGTTAGCAGCCTTGTCGGCCATCTTGGCGGCCTCCTCTGCCTCCTTGATGCTGTTGATGATCTTGTTGTAGGCGTGTGTTACGTCTACGATTCCGTCCTTCTTTGTTTCTGCGACCAAACTGCCGACACACAAAGACATCAAGCCGTGGCGTCTTTTTGTTTGTCTCGCTGACCAGACTGCAGCTGAGCAGCTAACGAGCCTCTCACCTGGACAGGTTCATGGCTAAAGCGTTGAGCAGCTCGGCGTGTCTCTCGGCCTCCTCCACCATCGGAATCCTGGACTCCGTCCCCGAAAAGTTCTCCACCTTCTTTGCCAAAGGTATCCTGGCTCCGTCCAGCTGGGCCGCCAACCTCTCGTACTCCTGAGGCAACACAAGTTTTAAACGTTTAAGACGGAAAAGACACGTAACACGTCTCCCTTTGTGTCCCGTCAAAGACTTTTAAGCGTTTGTTCAAATCTGCCTTCGCTCGTCCTGACCTCTTTAGAGTCGTGCAGCGTGGACAGCACATCGTTGACCTGGGCCACGTCATCTTCAGCCATGTTCAGCTGGTCGGTCACCTCCTTCTGCTTGGACAGCAGGTCTTCAATCCTCCTCTGAGGAGGGAGACGAGAGTCAATACAACATCAGATTCATGTTTCCTCGGTACCCGCTGTCTCACTCCCGCCCACCTTGTTGTCCTCCAGGGTTTTCTCGTTGACGTTGTTGACTTCTGCCGCTCGGGCGGTGTTGTTCACGGCTTCGTTCAGGGCGTCTCTCAGATCCATCATTTCCGAGTGAAAGCGAGCCAAGCGGTCTCGGATGGACTCGGCCACGTCGTTGTTTTCTCCCTGACGACTCGCCAGCTCCTTGTTGACGCGCTCCAACACTGTCGGGGTGGGGGGGGGTTTACTTTATTTACAGCAGCAGATGACATCACAATCTTGTTTTTTAAACTTTCACAATCCGTCTAATATTGTGTATAAAGAAAGGAAAGATCGAGACAGATGTGCGCTTACGTTTTTCCGCCGCCGCCTTCTCTTTGTCGGCCAGTTTCTTCTGCCCCGCGCTGCTCCTGTACCTCATCTCCCTCAGCATGGCATGCACCTCCCTCATCTTCCTCTCCCTCTCCTCGTCGTCCTGCTCCGCCTCTGTGCCGTTCAGCGATGACCGGTTCATCATTCGAATGATGTCTGAGGGAAAACAAGAGCATCGCAAACTCTTCATCATTCGTACGTGTGAAAAGACTAAAAAAAAAAATCACATACGTGTGAAATCACTCTGGAAGTGAGTTGAATTAATATTTTGTATGTAACTGTACTGTTAGCCATCATTTCTGATTAACTCTTGTGTAGCTACCGTTTATATCCACGGTCAAGTTGCTGATGAAGACGAGCAGGTCTTCGGCCCTCTTGTGTGTGTCAGCGGTGCTGTTCCCCATGTCGCCGACCCTGTCGGCCATCTGTGATGCCTGCAAACACGTCAGCAAACGCTCAGTGAACACAGAACACAAACATTAAGCAGTTTTATTCCTGTGGTGGTTCAGCAGAATGTTTCTGATGAGAGGTGATGTTGATCTGAAGTGGAGTAAAAATATACAGTTATAGTAAATTTAGTTTTCTCCCAGGTCTTGAGTGTGTGTGTGTGTGTGGCGACCACACCTTGTCCTGCAGTTCGTCGATGTCGTCGTTGATGTTCAGGATCTCAGCGTCCAGCATGTCGGCCCGACTCCTGCTCTCATCCAGGGTACTGTTGTAGTTCTCGATGGCACGCTGGAATCGTGGGAAAATGAGTTGTAACTCACGCCGCACGCTTGCGACGCGGCATCATTTAGAGAGCGGTTAAAAAGGTGTGCGTGTGCTGACTCACGGCGACGTCCTCCACAGACTTGTTGAGAGCATGCAGCTGAGCCCAGGCCATGGAGCTGGCGTTGAGGCTGCTCAGCTGCTCGTCGACCGACTGGAAGTTTTCGTCCATCTTCTCCAGATCCTCCAACAGGACGATGACGCAGCTGTCGCACACTGCGGCGGAAACAAACAAACAGAAACATTTGGTTTAATTCCTATACAGCAGTTTTTAAGAGTGTGTGTGTGTGTGTTTTTTTTTACTGACGTTCGCAGTGCATGCCGTGGTGGTGCTCCACAGGAACGCTGAATTTTTGCGAGCAGGTGTCGCACTGTTTCCCCGTCATCCCATCGGGACAGCGGCACTCTCCCGTCCGCGGGTCACAGCGGCCTCCCCTGCAGTCGCACTCTGAGGTGGAGGAGGTCGTCGGGCGGGGTTAGACAAAACAAGCGCGGGTGGATTTGTACTGGAAGCTGCTGCAAAGTGCTGAGGGTACCATGATACTGAACGTTTCGTGCATCCACTCACTCTTGCATCCGTTCGGTCCGTAGTTCCAGTAGCCAGGGGCGCACTGTCTGCAGTTCGGTCCGTTGACCCCCGGTTGACAGGCGCACTGACCGCTCTGAGGGTTGCACGGCTGGACGAGAGCCGCCGAGGCCTCGCAGTCGCACCGCCGGCAGCCGGAGCACGAGTCGAAGCCGAACGAGCCGTCCTGAGAAAAAAAGATCCGATTTTCACCACATTTTATGCTCTGATATTTGCAGCGTCCGTGTTCTGATGTAAAGAATGTAAAACGTGCAGCTCTCACCTCGCAGCGGTCACAGCGCGGTTCGGTGACCCCTGATTTACAGCGACACTGTCCAGTGTGAGGGTCACATGACTCGGTGCCACATGGGGAACAGTTGCATTCTGTGTAAAAAAAAATAAAATAAAATGTACCATTCGCTAATGAAGTAACCCATCGCACATTTTGGTTCACTAAACTGAATGCACTTCTTGAACTTCTTTTCTGGCCCAGGCTGGACTCACTCGTGCAGTTTTTGGCAGCGATGGCGTCGCCGTAGTAACCGGGGGAGCAGATGTCGCAGTGAGGTCCGGCCGTGTTGTGCATGCAGCTCAGACACTCCCCGGTCAGCGGGTGACAGTCGGTGAACAGCATGTTGGGGTCGGTGTTGTCGTGGCAGTGGCACGGCTGGCACCTGCTGCCCAGCACCATGGGGTTGCCGTAGAAACCGGGCGCGCACCTACATTAACGACACCCGTGGTTAAGGACGCAGAGCTGCAGGAAACCGGTGTTTCTGTGTACCTAAAGTCCAACTCTTCTCCAAATAAAAATCTTTATTTAGAACAACACAACAGGTCTGAATAATAATAAATGAATGTGTTACCCAGGCGGTTACACAGTTAAACATCGCACTTCCTGCTTTAAAGCAGACAGAAAAAGTCTCCAGCTCCATATAGACAAAAAACAATAAGTAAATTATAATTTTTAAAAAAATAATTAAGCCAATGGACAGGTGCAAACACTTGGCAAAGAATCCACCACTTGCCACCACTTCTGCAGCAGCTAAAATTTCCAGAGCTGCTGTCGTTTAAAACTCTTAACTATCGTGCATTTTATTTTGGGGGGTGATATTTGAACAGTCTGTTGAGGAGGTTTTTCTTTTTTAAATTTTTTTTTACCTCTCACAGTTTGGTCCAGCATAGCCCGGCATGCACAGACACTGCATCCTTTCGTTTTTCTGCACGCAGCCCTCTGCAAAGCTGCACACAAAGAAACCATCAGTCGCTGTAACGTACACGAGAACTATATTCTGTTCACCATTACTACGTGGTAACAAGCGTAAGAGGAGTAAAAAGTGACTGACTTGTTGGACGGGACCCTCAGTGGACAGGGACAACTGGAACACGACACAGCCTGTCCGTCCACGCTGTTGTTGCCGAGGAAACCACCCTGACAGTTCTCACAGTGGTCGCCGGCCGTGTTGTGCTGGCAGTTCTGATGGACAGAAAAAAGAAAAGGCAGACAGACACGTGACTCATCCGTTAAAAAAAAAAAACACTCTCCAGATGAGACAGGCGAGGGAGAGGATTCCTCAGTGAAGATCCTCACCGTGCAGATTCCAGATCCGTCCAGACACCGGTCCGAGTGTCCGTTACAGCTGCAGGGGACACATTTCCCCAGAAACAGGCCGATGGTGTCTCTGTAGTAACCGGGAGCACATTTCTACAGAGAGGAAATGACGGAGACAGAAAAATTATAAAAAAATATTTTTTAGAGTTTCTGAAGGTGACTAACAAGAAATATTCAATTTACACTGACACATTACAGGAAAAGACAAATCCTCATGTTTGACAAGGGGAAACCTAAATAATCACTGATTAGTAAAACAGCCGAAGATTTACTGTCTGTCAATAAATATGGTGGCAACATCTGTTTACAGCTGCATTATAGTTTTAATCATAAACCATTTATTAAATGCTTGTATAGCGTGCTGCTATAAATGCTACACAGGAAGGATTACCATGAGAAAATATTGAACACAAACTCCTGCGTCAATAACAATAACAATAATCACAGAATCTGATCGATCCGGGCTCCTCACCTGACACGAGTCTCCCAGGTAGTTGGCGGGACACATGCAGATCTCCACGTTGTTGGCGTGGCGCCCGGCGGGCATGCTCTCGGCGCCCTCCAGCACGGCGCCGCGGAGCGACACGGAGTGGGCCGACTGGGAGTGGAGGGCTCGGATCTGCAGGGACTCCAGGCCCACCAGGACCATCATCAGTTCCTCCCGAGACACTGAGTTACCGGTCTGAGCGTGACGGAAGCTTCCCTGTGGTGAGGAGGAGGAGGAGGAGGAGGAGGAAGAATAAAGGATCATCATCAGCCGTTTCTGATTTTGCTGAACCGTTTCAACCAAGATAGTTGTTTTGCACCTTGATTTGTCAGCTTTGTATCCAAAAACTAATTTTCCCATCTGCTTATTTCACAAACAAATGAGTTCTCATTTAATTACCACTAAAAACAAGTATATTATATATTAATGTTACAATATGGAATTGAATTAATATAAAAAATTAAGCAGAGGAGGGTCTTTAAAAACACAGCTTTTTGCTTCACTACTGTACTCTATAAAATTGCATGTCAGCCGCTGTAGATGGCAGCAGGAACATGAGATACAAAAAAAGGAATTAAATATGTGATTAACATAAAAAAATGGTGTTAATACATTGGTGCCAGTCTGCTGTTAATAGTCAGCTTCTCTCGTAAATCTCCTGTGTCCTTCAGCGACTTTACCTCCACCATGTGAACGATGCCCAGGTGAGGCTCCTCAGGTGAGGAGTACTCTCTCTCCATGAACACCAGGGTCATCTGGTTACCCTGCAGCGGGAAACAAAAACAAAAAAAGACTTTTAAAAACATGTGTGCATGTCGTCTCACACCGTATCGTAGGAGACAGGGCTTTGGCAGGTTTTTGTGTCATGCTTGTGGCAGACAAAGATGTCTGTGTGTGTCTTTGCCCAGTGCTTTGAATGCAGAACTGGGTTACAGCGATACTATGCACCTTGAGAATGATGTCAGGCCTGGAGGCTTCTGCAGGCAGAGACAGCACATCGCCTCTCATGGTCTGAGTGTGGAGACGATACCTCAGGTAACCTCCGTACGACGAGACCTGCAGGACGGGCGATAGGCGAGACAAAAAAGAACAGGAAGTAGAGGTTTGAATAACGCACTGAGAAAAAAAAAAAGGAAATACAGGGAGACCAGACAGGGAGACGGGCATGGAGGTTTAATCTCACGTTACTGCTTCTTAAATCCAGACAACAATGGACCGTGAGAGATAAAACGCCTGTATATGTGTGTAACCGTGCAGGTTTTGGTGAAGCTGACATTTGAAGCCAGTTTATGGAGCGTAACGGGACCCAGTCTGGGATATGAATCTCAGGCCGATGCCGGTGGAATCACACATGAACGCTGTCGACTCAAACACTCCAACGCTCATCTGGATCGGCGGTACGGGTATTCATCAGATACATTTATTTATCTCTGTTCCATTTTCATGCACTGACAGATTGTACTTTTCTAACGTTGCATAAAATGAGACTTGAGATGTGTCTGGCTACTCTCTTTGTTTTGACTTTCTTTCTTTTTTTAAATCACAGTTTGGAAAACCAGGGCAATACAATCATGTTCAATATTTGTCAGATGCACAAAAAGGCCAGAATATTTTAGTCAAATTTTTTGGGGATTTTTGTTTTTGACCTTTCACCCCTCCAGCCCTTGCTTTCCCACTTCTTCCCGACAGAACGACACTTTTCCTTTTATTTTTATGATCGATCTTGGGGAGCTGACGGATTGTCAAAACACTCTCCACCCTGTCTCTCTCTCCGTACGTGCCACTGTATGTAATCTATTAAGATTATTTTTCATCCCTATTGATGAAGCCACGTCTTAAAATTTATAACAAACACCCTGAGTCAACCTTCACCAAGTGAACACGCGTCGATAGACAAACAAACGAGGAACACTTACACATCCTCGCTTGTTTTTAAGAGAGTTGCAGCTTGGCAACATTCAACTAAAATTCCAACAAGCTTTTTTTATTTTTGCCTGGTCATGTCTCAGTGTGTTGTTGATATTTAATGGAAATATTTCACCTGTGTATATTAGCAGGAGTGCCAGTGTACTGAACAAAGATCCTTCCCATATTATCTTAAAAATCTGAGAACGTTTGTTTTCTGGACTGAGATTCCTTCCTTGCTTCCTTCCTTCCTTCCTTCCTTCCCTCTCTCCCGCCGCCTGGGTCGTACCTTGTCTCCCAGGTACGTCTTCGGGGCGTGCCAGTGGAGATCCTGGTAGACGTCGGGCACGTCGCTGAGGTCGGCCTCCACGAGGTCCTGACCGGGGTACACCGCCACCGGTACTTCCTGTTTGTCTGCTCCGAGCAGCACCCAGCCCTCCATGTTCATGATCTGCAGGAGAGGAGCGTGAAGAACAGCGGGAATCCATCAGGACTCAACATTCACAGGATTCCCAGCGCGTGGCTGATCTGAGGAACTGGTTAAACGGCTGAAGTACCTCGGTGCGTCTCTTTTCTGAGCTGCGGCAGCGGTCGGTGGCGCCGAAGCAGAAGCAGCTGGTGCAGCCCTTCGGGTTGGTCGGGTCCAGGTGGAACGTGCCGACTCTGCACTGATCGCAGCGGGAACCCTGGACGTTCTCCTGCAGGGTCGGAGGACGTGCAGCAGGTGAGGACACGCTGTGTGGTAGTACTGTTATGTGTGTGTGTGTGTGTGTGTGTGTGTTGTCCCACCTTGCAGAGACACTGTCCCGTGAAGGAGTCGCACACTTCCTCCTCGGTCCCCGCCTCGTTGCAGTCACACGGCCTGCAGTTGGGGAAGCCGTAGAAGCCGGGGGCGCAGCGGTCACACTGACGGCCGACGATGTTGTCCTTACATCTGGGAGAAAACAAAACAAAAGATTTGAGAAACTTTTCAGGTCTATTGATCGATCGCAAAGCTCTTTATCTGTGGATGTTGTCTGTCTTTGACCTCTGACCTTTATGCACTAAAGCCTCAGTCACACGTACAATTAAAGGTTTATTGCATCCAATCATGTATCAAATGACTGATTAACTAGAAGTATTTTGACATGTGTGTGTGTGTGTGTGTGTGTGTGCGTGTTTAGATGAGTGCTAGTGCCAGCCAGGTGCTTTCTTAAACCTTAAACGATAAAAGCCTTGAGGCAGAAAAATAACTTTCAGCTTTACATCCTCGTCTTGTCAGGACAAAGCTGATACATTCCTTTGTGTGTGTGTGTGTGTGTGTGTGTTTGTAAAGGAGGCGTGTGATAGTGACTGAAGATGTGGTGAACGCTTTAATGCCAACAAGTCCAAGAAAAGACTGGAAGAGGAAAGAAGACACATGGGGCAGCAGTGTGCGATGGTGGAAGCCATCAACTGTTTTTACATTCACTTCTCAGACTGAGCTGTTACTGATTCATTCATTATTTTTATTTTCCCTCTGAGGGAGCAGTCATTACTGTCACTGTCAACATAAAATATGCTGACTGGCAGCCTAAGAGAGCCTCAAGGCTTTGTGTAGAAGTAAAGCTGCATCAAACGGGGCCGGATATCAGGACGTAACACCTGAGAGAGCGTCAACGGAGACAGACCGAGGTGAGGACGTGGACTGACAGCTTCTGTGCTGTCGAGAGAGCGACTTTCAGATCCTGCAGGTTTCACACAACACCCGACAAGAGTTGGCAAACGCGGCTGCCTAAACGCACGGGCCAAGATCGTGTCAGGAGGAACAGGGGCGAGAAATAACTGCCTTTTTAGGTATTTCCAGAGCAGAGGACGACGTCTCGCTGAATCGCACAGTGATGATGGGGAGCAGAAAGAACAGAAGACTCTTTTTTTTCTTTTTGTGATGTGGAAAGTCTGCCCCTGATAACAGATTGGAGACAGTCAATACGTCACTTCCTCCACGCCGCCGTGTCCCACCTGCACTGTCCGCTGAGCGTGTCGCAGCTGACGTCGGGGGAGACGATGCCGGGCCGAGAGCAGTTGCAGATCTCGCACCCGACCACCGGGTGGCAGCCGAACGTCTGGGGCTCGCACTGGGTGCACTCGGGCCGCATCGTCCTCGGGGGGCAGATGCAGTCGCCGGTCACGGGCTCGCACAACCTCGACCCGCAGCTGCAGGCTGCAGGAGAGACGAGTGTGTTACAGAGAACACACGATCCCACAAAAAAGGAATTCCACACCGTTCAAAAACAGAAAGGAGGGAGGAAAAAGGAGAGATGGAAACGACTGGAGCTAATTATCTATGGGCCGATCAGAGACTCACGTCTGCAGTTGGGGAAGCCCCAGTAGCCCGTGGCGCACATGGAGCAGTCTCGGCCGATCACGTTGGGCCTGCAGCGGCACTGTCCGCCAAACGCCTCGCAGGTGTCGCTCTCGGCCCCGACCTCATGACAGGCGCAGGGCATGGCCCCGTTGTTGAAGAAGGCCGACAGAGACACCGCCGAGCCCAGGCAGAACTTGGAGGCGGTGGTGGGGCTGTGGTGAGGAGAGGGGGAGTCAGCAAGGGGAGGCTGAGACGGAAACATTGAAGCCCTGCCGCTGGGACACTGACTTGATGTAGAAGCTGTTTTGGCCACAGTTGCTGATGAAGTCGTAGGATTTGTCCAGAGGCTCCTCGTTCAGGTAGCTGGAGCTGTAGCTGGCCTGAGGCACCACCAGCACGTAATCCTGAAAAGACACGTCAGACAGCGTGACTCACCTGAGTGGGTCAAATGACTTCAGCTGAAAGATAAATAAACTCTAAAGAGGGTTTTAATCAAAAACACTCAGGAGCTGTAAAGCTTTTATTGTGAAAATATCTTGGTGTGATGATGCTGCAAAAGATACTTCACAGTAAAAGTCAAAGATGAGTAGAGGCATGAGAAGGTGATGAGAACCCACCAGCCACAGTGTCTTTCCTGCAGGGATCTGCACCGTGAGGAAGATCTCATGGTCCGTCACGTCCAGAATGATCTGGTTCTCCGAGACCAGGACGTTGCGGCAGCCGTACGCGTGGGGACAGAAGGACGCGTTGGCGTGGCCTGAGACGCAGAGGACAATGTTCTTACACGTTCTTACTCAACCGTCCCGTCAAACTCTGCTTGCTTCGCTCGTACTCGTGCACCGGGCCTTTGCTCGCCGCGCTCTCACCTTGCCAGATGCGTCCTCCGTTAATGTAGACCTGCATGGGGTAGGTGGGGTGCAGGGGCTGGTGATAGTGGAGGACGAAGACGTAGCGGCCCAGAGTGTGGACGCGGGCCGAGAACACCGCTGCATTCTGGGTGAATTGGACGATGGAGCAAGAGATGGACACGGAAGATTAGATAGGAATTAATCTCATTCATGTTGTGTTAAGATTAATTTTTTAAAACACCCAGCGACGTTTCAGTTGACCCTCATCCCCCGTCGACGTTCACACCTGCAGCGAGTCCAGCCTGACGTGGTCGCTGTTGTCTGCTGTGTGGGGGGGGCGGTCCCCCAGCACCAAGGCTGGCTTGTCGTGCAGGTGGAGGGGCACGGGAGGGGGAGTCGCGGCCGCCGCCACCGCCGCAGAGGCCAGCACGGGCTCCTGCACCGAGGAGCTCTGGCCGTCCTTCAAGACCAGCGAGTCCGACGGGGTCTGGAAGCGCGAGGGGGCGCAGGCGGAACTGTGGCGAGAGATTTGATTTTATTTTGAGTATGTTGAGACTTTAATTGATCAAGTTGGACCAGTGATCTTCTGCTCCTCTACCTGTCAGGTGAGAACTGCCCGTGAGTGCCGATGCAGTGAACCTTAGGTTCGACGTACTCCATGGTGAACTGGTCTTTAGGCACCAGGTACACTTTGTGCTGCAGACGACGACAAAGACACACACACGTTGCTTTTTAACAGAGGAACCAAAAGGCTGCAGGGACCCTGAAAACGTCTTTTATACTCTGAACCACCAGAATCTGCCATGTTTACAGCTCATCGTGTGACCGCCGCACTCTGGGTCTGATCATGTGACGCCGACGTCGTTTCTCACCAGGAAAAAGCTGGCGCGGTCGGAGGAGAGCTGGACCTCTGCGTGGGTGGGTAGAGAGAAGACGGCCACTCTGTTCTCGGCATCGATGGCCACGGCCCGACACAGGAAGCTACACACACACACACAGTGATTAAGAGCTGTTGACACACTGATGAAGCTCAGACAGTGACAGTAAACTGTGAACCAGCTGAGTCCACATGTTTCAGTGAAAACAAACAGACAGCTCTGCATCTAACCTCTGCTGCCACCCAGAGCACAATATGACCCGCCTGCCCACATGAAACGATGCCTGAAACTGTTCTGGAGTGTTAATTAAAGTGGGACTCGGCTCAGAGGAGGTGTGAGGACCTGCTACTTCATAAAAAAACTGAAGAAGAAGCTTGTGTGAGGACGGAGGGAGCAGATCCGGGATCATCCGTGCACCTGTATTTGCAGTGCAGCAGGGCGACGCGGTGCTGGTGCGTCCGCGACCCCGGCATGTTGACGGCGACGGACAGAGTCTGCGGCAGTTCTTCCTCGCTGGAATACTCCACCACCAGGACGTAGTCACCGGGAAGCGGCAGACGCCCCTGCAGCTCGACGCTGATCTGCAAAGAGAAAATATGTTGTGTTACTTCTTGAAGCTCTGCTCACGCTGCGGGTTGTTGACGCGTTTTTCCCAGTTCTTCCATTCGCCCTCTTACGTCGTAGCCGCTGCAGACGGCCATGTCGGGGTGGCGCGGGGTGACCTTCTCCGTCGGGCAGGGGCGCGGCAGGTGGTTGTCGCTGCGGCAGCTGGCGTCATTGCCGGAGATGGAGGGGAAGGAGTCCAGAGAGAGATACCTGTACAGCAGGCAGCTGGAGACAGACGGACACAGCTTAGTGAGGACGGACGGACGCACTTTCAAACACTTTTACGAGGACGTCAGAAAGACTGAAAGTCCTCACGGCGTAAGATTTCAGGTCAGAACCAGAACTCCACCCTGAACTTTGCTTCAAGTCGACATTAACATCTGAATTAGTCGTAGTAACAGCGAGAGTACTTCAAAACTTATTGGGCGAGAAAGAAAATAAACGTATCATATCGATTGATTGATTGACTGGGGTTTACTGTATTGAAAACAGGTGCATGTGTTTTACTTCTGGTTGGCGTCAGGGACGGAGCCGTAGGTGCAGGGTTCTGTGACCTTGATCTGCAGGATGGGAGCTTCATAGTAGGCGCTGGGCAGCAGGACTAAGTAATCCTGAGGGGAAAACAGAGCACAAGTACAGTGTTTACTGTGTAAATGTACGACAAATACACACACACAGCAAATTTCACATGGAAAGTTTAATAATCTGGTGTTCATCTGGACAAAACTGTGACGGTGCTTTTCTTCGTGGGCTTCCTGCTGGCACTGCATCAACGGAAAGAGACTGAAGTGTTTTCTATTGGTGTATAAAAACAGATATGTGTGAGTGTGCGAGTGTGCGCATGTCTCACCAGCAGGATTCCCTCGGCCTCAATGACCACAGTCCAGGTTCCCGGGTTCAGGACGAACGGCTCCACGAAGTTGTTCTGGGGGACGTTGACAAAGGTCGGCTCTACACTGGGAGCAAAGACGATCTGTTTGGACTGTTCTGAACCTAAAACCAAAAAAAATTACACAACTTTAAACAGAGTCGGGCTCACAGCTGGAAATGTTGTCTTTATTAGGCGACGCAACATAAAATAGCAGCACTTCAGCTAATCAAGAGACAGTTTTAGAGAAAAAAATACAACAAAATGTGTGAAACTTTAGCGTCGCCAGGAGATTCATCTACAACAAAACACACACGTGCATTTCCTCTGCGGAGGTTTTGTTCTCGCTCACAGTCGGAAACATTCGCTCTCTCGTGATTGGTGCACACCTACCTCTGCGGTTCATCTGATAGGCTGTTATTTTACCGCTGGAGGTGGCGCCCTCAGAGTTTACATATCTGAGGATGAAACGAGTCAGATAGACGTCTGCCTCGCTCACGTGAACCTGAAGCTTCACCGAGGCCTACGTGGGGGGGGGGCGATCCAAAAGAGGGGGGTCGAGCGGAGGGGGTGGGGGGGAGGAAGTGTGGAGGATAGAGGATAATGTACATCCTTAGTTTTAAATCCCTGAAATGCAAACTGATCTGTGGCCCCTGAAGGTGAGAGGAGGAGACAGAGCTTCCTGAGGCGAGAGCGAGAGGCCGCCACCACCAACCGCTGACAACCACACCCCCTCTGTCGTCACCTGACAGGTAAGATACCTGATGAAGGGATGAAGCCTGAAGAACACACACACACACCGAGAGGAGGGGAGTGTGCGAGAGTAACGCTAGGAAGGAAAGTAAGTAAGGAAAGAGACGAGGGCGTTTTTAAACTGGCGCTCAGCGGGGGAGGGATGGAGGGAATGAGAGGAGACGAGGGAAGCGGAAGAGGAAAGATTCCTGGTCTAACTCCTGCATTAAGCGGTGAGGCAGAGCGGTGTCGTTTCAGTCCCGGCGCGGCACTTACAGTTACCACAGTAGTAGCTCCAGCCGTCCTCTATGACCGACACCCGGCCCCGAACGTCCGAACCCCCCACGGTTGGCGTAACGCAGCACCACGTGGAACAGGTCCGGAGAGCCGACCGACACCGACACCAACACCTTGGACTGCCGAGGGACCGGGGAGTGAGGCGGCGGGCGGGATTGGGAAGGGAGGCAGAGGGGGGGGTGAAGAGGAAGACAGGAAATAGAGCGAGCAAGCGAGGAAGGGAAGGAGGGTAGAGATTGAGGACAAGGAGGAGAGAGGAAAAATGGGAAAATTAAGGGAGTAAGTGGAGATAGGGAACAGAGAGGAAGGATGGGGAGGGGAGGCAGCAATGGAGGAGGTAGGAAACACCAACACAGACAGAGAAACCAAGCCGAAAGCTTAATACCATCACCTCACACCACAACAAACGCACAACGTGGCGCATTTCTCTTCTGAGACTCACTCTTCAGCTCAGACGTCAGGAAGTGAATTACTTCACTCCCGTGCTGAGGAGGAACTTTACCGAAGAGAAACGTCCACGTCGCGTAACGTCATGCAAGAAGGAGCATGAATGACGGGCCACAGTCACAAATACGAAACACAAAACTGCAGCATCACATAACAACAAATCTGTCAAATGCCAATACATGTGTACAGTTAAAGGGTATAGATCAATAATGATAATACTGAGCATGAATACACGATATTAGTTAGCTGCTTTCATCTGTTTCATTTTGAGGCGTGACTTCCCCACCTGGATGGGGGACATCTGAGCGTAGCCCCTCCAGCTGAAGTCTTTGAACTCCATCGGGTTGTAGCCGAACCGCACCGGCCGGCCGTCCAGCATGGCCCCCTCCTCGATCTCAAACTTCAGGTGGTGGAGGTCCGGGAAGTAGTGATCCGGGCGGGGTCTGCAGCGGGGGCCGGAAATAAAATAAAAAATGTTCAGAAAGTTGTTATGGAGGAAGAAGAACTAAAAAAAGGTGTGTTGCGCTGCAGTCGCACTCACAGGTTGCACTTCGCTCCCTCCACGTTGGGTCTGCAGCGGCAGCGGCCGTTCCTCTCTCCGCAGGACTGACCCGCCGAGCCCCCGATGTCGCACTGGCAGCCTAAACAAACACGTTCGCGACCGTGAGGCTCTGGATCGACAAACGCTCGTTTCGAGGGGACATTTTAAAGCGTCGCTCACCCTGGCAGCCGAAGTAGCTGTGCTCCTGCAGGTTGTAGTAGCCGTCTTTGCAGGTGGAGCAGGTTCCGCTGCAGGCATTGGGTTTACAGTGACACTGACCAGTTTCCTGTTAGTATGAAAACAGCGTGGTGATGGATTTTTTACAGCGCGACAAAGACAGAACGTGACACCACAAACTCCTAAGCCCTGGGTTCAGGCCGCTCACCTGTGCGCACTCTGCGACCCCGCTCAGCGTCCCCGCCAGGTGACACTCGCAGTCTGCGGGAGAAAGCCGACATGCGACACGTTAGTCCGAGCTGCGTTTAACGCCGTCACTGCAGCGAGACGTGTTGTGCGTTGGCAGCGTAACTCACTGGAGCATCCCTCAGGAGTGTCGGGGGAGAGGTTCCAGTACAGGGGTTTACAGCTGTCGCAGGCCGGGCCCTCCACGTGGCGACGACACTCACACTCGCCCTGAAGCGAATATGGGTGACGCACCGACAAAAGGTTTGACCCATTTAGTTCCGATTAAATACTTCATTTATGTCACCGCTTCCATTTCGTCTCTTTGCTTTATTTGAAATCACGGTAAATCAAATTTAACCTGTAAAACGATCAAAAGACCAAAGCACTCACCACCGGCGGCGGCACCACGTACTGGACAGAGCCGACCGGGTGACAGGTACCGGCTGCCAAAGAAAAAACACAAATCGGTCATCGGTCACTCAGTTTTACAGCCGACGGCGCAAGCTCGTGCGCGTCTGCGTGCGCGCCTTGCGCACATTACCTTGGCAGTTGGGGAAGCCGTAGGAGCCGTGCGCGCAGCCGTCGCACCTCAGCCCCACAACGCTGGGCAGACACACACACTGTCCCGTCACCTGGTCACAGCTGGTGTAGCGGGATCCCTCTGCGGAGCACTGGCACGCTGCAACAGACGCACAACACTGTGTTGTACTGTATTGTGTTGCATTGCATTGCATAGTATAGTATAGTATTGATACATTTACAACTTGGGTAAAGTACAAGTACACTACATACCTCCCAGCTGTACTCATAAACAGTACTGTGGTGGTTTTTCTGTCGTGCATCGGCATCAACAGAAGCTTTACATACGTGTACAGGATTCAGGGTTAAATTTTAAGCTTGACTCACGTGTGCAGCTCGGGTAACCATAGTAACCGGGGGCGCACTGGTCACACGACGCTCCGCTGTAATTGGGCCGGCAGTTGCAGTGACCCGAAGCGGTGCAGCTGGCGTCCAACGAGGTGCGAGGATCACAGGCGCACACTGAGGACGAACGAGAGGCGAGACACGTTATGGCGTCGGCGGTTTGGGTGCTCGCTGCTCGTTCTTAACTCTGGTGCACAACTGGCGTTTCAGCAATGTAATAATGTTAATCATGCTGAGGTTGTAGGAGCAGTTGCATCAGAGCAGGACGAGCTGCATCCTTCCCTCACAACTTCTGCTTGGCAGCTTCGTCCAGTCCTCAGGAATCATTAAACTTAACAAGGCAATAAAACACTTCATAAAAAGCTGCGTTAACGTGAGTGTTACCATGTGTGCAGGCCGACGGGACATTAACTTTTTTCTTTTTTTCATTACAGTACGCAGGGATGCACTTAAACGTGACTTTCTCTCCGGTTTTTGTGTGTGTGTGTGTGTGTGTGTGTGTGTGTGTGTGTGCGCGCACCTTGACAGTTGGGGTACGAGTGGAATCCGGATCTGCACTGTTCACATCGAGGTCCCTGAAACTCCGGTTTGCAAAGGCAGCGACCGGAGGCATCGCACACCTCAGGCAGAGAGCCGACTACACTGCAGCCGCACACTGGAGAGAGAGAGAGGGGAGGGAGAGAGAGAAGTCAAATCTATTCATCTTTGAAAATACATTTAATATAATTTAGGACCTAATATTTAAGTAGGAGTTAAAATTATTTTAGTTTTTATTTTAATTTAAATTAAATGTATTAAAATTATATTAATTTAAGGTTTATTTGGTGGAATTTATTTGATTTAATTTATTTGAATTATTTTATTGCAGACACATGACATAATAAATGCCTAAAATACTTAATAGATATATATAAAATGCTAACAATTTTTGGGACATATTTCCACCACATGCAGAGAGATGAGGAGCAGCCTCAGGTGACTCACGTTGGCAGAGCGGGTAGTTGAAGTAGCCCGGCGCGCACTGGTCGCACTGGTAACCCCGGAAACCGCTCCGACACACGCTGTGACCGGTCACCGTGTCACATGACCCGTCCAGACAGCCGGGACCCGAGCACTGACAGGCTGGAGGGACACACACACACACAGACAAAGACAGACAGGTTTGTTTGTTTACTGAGGCTATTTTCAAAGAGGACCGTCTGCTCAGCAGCCTCGCCGACTGCAGCAAAGGTGTAAAAATGAAGCTATTTACACTGATTAACACACCTCAGTGTGGAATGCTGTTTACTCAGGAGTGTGTGTGTGTGTGTGTGTGTGTGTGCGCTTACTCCTGGGTGGCAAAACATAAAATGCAGGATAAGTATACAAAGCGATAAATAAGGCATCTGGAATTTCTGGTATTAGTATTTTTGCCTGGGCCTGTGTGTCAAACAAATGGGCCAGAACCAGTAACACAACACACGCACAATTCTGCATGATGTCACAAAAGTCATGAAACCAAACACTGTTCATAATTCATTCAGCATGAATCTGAGATCACTCAATGTGCTTGGATTGAAAGAAAAACCTAATCTGATGATTGCTTCGTCATTTTTCAAGCAAATAATCCACAGATTTAACTCAAACGCGACGTTTGCTTTCTGATGTTTCACTGAATTAAGAAAATAACTGATCAATAATGAAAACAGTCCTTCTCCTATGTATCCACTGTACATGTATGCATGTGTCTCTCACCCTGGCAGTTGAGTCCATGGAAACCTGGAGCGCAGGTGTCACAGTGGTCACCGGTGAAGCCTGGTTTACAGACGCAGGTCCGGGTCCGGGGGTCCGGCCGGCACGAGTTGTCCACGGTACCGGCGGCGCTGCACTCACAGTCTGCAGAGACGACGATTGATATTTAATCAGTGATGTTTCTTAACTTCCTGTCAGTTTTACACATTGATGGTTGTGAAGTTCTTACTGATGATCTCTCCCGCTGGTTTGGCCTCGCCGTTGTTGTTGTTGTCGTCAGTGGGATAGGTGGGGACGGCTGCTCCAGACAAAGAGAGGGAGGTTACTTTTTTTTTTTTTCTCATTTCCGACCGCCTGCGCCCGTTCTGGTCTAAGCCCGGTCTCTTCGGGGGGACACCGCCGGTGTTTCCCGTCGCCGCGACTCACGGTAACAGTCGGGGAAGTTGATGAAGCCGCTGGCGCAGGCGTCGCAGTCCTCCCCGGTGTAATTGGGTTTGCAGAAACAGCGGCCGGTCAGATCCTCGCAGGTGCCGTCCGTGAACTCCGACTGACAGTTGCAGGCTGTACACAAATGTTGGCAAAGGTGAGAGGGAGTCAGAGCTGCGTGCTAGAAAACAGTTTATAATCAATAACACGAGAGCAGGTGGACGTCGCGCTTTCTGACTCACGTGAGCAGGCCAGCGGGGAGTCGATGGGGTGGTCAGGTGACCTGTAGTAGGTGGGGACGCAGCGCTCGCAGTTGACCCCGGTGGTGTGATGCTGGGGGGGGGGGAGTTACAGTTACATCACGACTAACCGGTGAGGAAACTCTAAACTCTATCTCTGGCAGTTACCTGACAGTTGAGGCAGACCCCGCCTCCTCGGTGGTGTCCGTGGACGTCCACGCTGCTCCTCCTCTGATCCACCTCCGGGTCGTAGTAGCAGTCGAACGAGTGGCGGTGACAGTTGCACGCTAGAGACACACAACACGGGACGCACAACGCCGTCAGCGTGCGATACAACAGAGACAGTGGCTGAAAAAACGATGAAAAATGTCGTCTCGGCAGGAAGGAACAAATCAACGACGAATGAAAAGTCCTGATTCTATTGGCTGATCTTGTGACGTGGTTTCAGAAAAAGAAAAAGAGTGTGTGTTTTTTTGTTTTATTATGTGTTGCACTGTTAAAATGCAGCACTCCTGGACCAAAAGACACATTTTCTGTATCAGATTCAGATTTGAATAATATATTGTTTTGTTTGTCTACTTGATTTTCTTGAGGTTTTTGCAGGGAACAGGGAGATTTACATAATTTTTTTGGGAAATGAATAAATACACATGAAGAAGTCACAGTCAGTTTTACATGATGCCGTGAAGTAAACCAGCCTTTTTAAAAAATCTGTTCATGAGCAGCTGAATCAACAAAAGAGCGAGAACACACACACACACACACACACACACACACTGAAACAACAGCGCACAACGACCTTCACCTGGGGGTGGACGGCTTCTGCTCACCGTGAGACATGAAGCAGGAAAAAAGAAAGAAACGGAGAGAAAAGTATCATGTGACGCGCTGATGTTTTCTGTGAAGTCGCTTCACACGTCTTTTTTTTTGTGCGTTTCCTGCAGCAGGCGTTCATTTACGACTCCACCGAGGATCACATTCACCATGTTTCCAAACAAATAAAAAAAAGATGAGAGAAGCTGTGATTAACACAACCACACAAACTTCAGTCATTTCTTTAAAAGGACGTTTGATGAAGTCAGTTATGATGGGGGGGTCATCAAAGACTGGTGCAGTCTGGTTTACCTTCTTCTTTTTTTAGAAGGTGATCAATCAAAGAGTCGAGAAAAAACAACACAAGCTTAACACCTGTGTGTGTGTGTAATGTATATATACTTAAAGGTGCTTAAAGGTCCCATGAATGAAATACACCCATGACAGTTACATTCTATAATAAATTCTATAAATAAGTCTGCAGTTTGTTGTCGGGTTAACAGACGCACAAACCTCTTTTCCCTTCATCTTTAACCTGCACGTCGCCTCATTTCGACAGTAATGATATAAAATGTGGAGGTAAATGCGACAGTATCTGTTTAGATGTATGTTTTTTCATGTTGCCGTGGAGCGTCTGGTTCAACATATAATCTACTCTGCTGCAGTCTCACTTTTTACAACCTTACATACAGTCACCAGAGGTTTTTTCTGAAAGCAGATGTTCAGACGTTGCTCTGGTGGTCTGGATACAGGAAGGACGAGCCGAACGCCAGACTACCGCAAACTTTGAAGAAGGAGAAGAAGACGACCTTTGATTTTGTGAATTAAGAGGAATCTAATCACCCAAACCTAAAGCAAAGATGATGAGGAGCTGGAGTCCGATGAGAAGAAAGTTATAATAAAACATGTTTTTAATGCAAAAGATGGGTGACGCCTTCACTCATGTGACTGAAGAGGCTTCTGACCCCAGTTTAACCTGAGTATCTCTCAACTTAATCTCAGATAAAAGGCTGAGAACAGTTTAAGAAGTGCACGTGCACAAAGCCCACGCCCACCTTTACTCTCCGCGAAACCCTGATGGAGGTTTTACCCTTATCTGCCCCTCAGCGCCCGAGAGGTGCCGGCTCCAGCAAAACCAGCGCTCCTTATCCGCCGGCTCCGGCCTGATAATCCAGCGTTCATCTCGCACGTGGGCCGCGCTGGAGTTTCTCGCCTTTTAAAAGCCGCCTGGTGCAGTGAGAGGTGAAAGAGCAGCGGGTCCAGTCTCGTTTGTCTTTTGCAGTCGTTCGAGACGATGCAATGACTTGCCGGATACAAAAACGATTTGGATGGAGAGGGGTGAAAAGATTTTGCATCTGGGCTGCAAGAAGCATGTTAAAGGGACAATCCAGCAAATCAATGTTGCGCAACAACCGACAGGCTCGTAAGAGTCAGGAGTTCAAAAAAAAAAGATCAAGGCAGGAAGGAGCAAAGTATCACAACTGTTAAAACTGGGCGGGAAAATCTGACGGTGCCCCCGTAGTCTTGTTCATATCAAGGCGACCTTTGCTGACCCCTCGGCTACTGCGACACCCACGTTGTTCCTTGTTAAATATAACGGCAGCTTTGATAACAGATGACTCTCACATGTAAATATAACCGGCGCTTTGATAAGCCCCCCCCCTTAAGAAAACGCCTCATTGTACAAACTGATGCCTCAAAAGAGAAGGCAGTGACGTCGTGTTAAATAAATGTTAATCAATAAATGTCACTTTAAGACAAATTGTTGTGTCTCAGAGTCAGCGGTGCGTTCTTCTTTCCTTCTCTGCAATTTATTAATTTCAACAAATATTTATCCAGCATGTCATCAATATGACAAATGATCGACATCTAAGAAAGAGGGAAAGAGACACACAAGCCTGCACATGAAAGAAAAGAAGGAAAGAAAAGAGTAAAACGTTTTCACGCGACTGTTTGTGGACCCACAACAGGCCAAGGGAAAGATTTGTTGAGCATCTTCGTGTACGTTTTATCCGAAGGAAAATAAAACTGTTCAACGATTTCTGGAGACACATTTCAGAGGAGCATGTGTGAAAAGTGACAAGAAAAAACCGACAACAACAACAAGAGTCCATGTGTCTCTGCAGCCTCATTAAATTAAGGCCAACTGCTTCTGTTGAACCAACACATGAAAGAAAACACATTCCTCTGCAGGGATCACTGATTCTGCCCTGTGTGTGTGTGTGTGTGTGTGTGTGTGTGTGTGTGTGTGTGTTTGTGCGTGCGTGCACAGTGTCAGGCAACACTCACGTTCACACTCGTTGGCGCTGTAGGTCGTGGCCGGTTTCCACGGCAGCTGGTTGTATCCGGGGCAACACTGGTCACATGACACGCCACAGGTGTTGTGCTGGCAGTCGCACTGCAGCCTGGAAATGACGACAACGTGAGTGTGACAAAAGCGAGCAACAGAAGGGCACAGCGACGCGATGTAAGGCTTTCGCACTTCCGACAAACGCACACACGTGTGCAGACACACGGCGGACGGCGGGACCTTCCTCCGCCCACTGTGTTTTGGGTAAAACATCATTTGAACTTTTTTGGAGAGTTCACATTCCTCCACCTCTTATGTCACTTCAGACGGAGAGAGAGAGGGAAAGAAAGGAAGAAAGTGGAATTGACCCTCCGCACAATGAAAGAGTTAATCTTTCTCCTCCATCCACGGCGGCTGACTGCTTCACCCGGGCTTTTAATCCGATTAGTCTGTAAAACCTGCAGCCTGCAGAGTGTGGCCAAAACACAGCGGGGCGGGAGAAGACCTCCACCCACCCCTCCACCCACCCCCTCCGGTCTCACAGATCCCACTCAGGTGAGAGGCTCAGGTGAGCGGATGGTTGTACTGTTTTCAGAATAAGTACAGCATTTTTTTAAGTTTCGAGAATCTATTTAAAGCCCCGTATCATCACACACCCTGACAACCTTGTTTCTGCTGACCGTCATTAGGTGTCATGCTGTTCTGCACAGGTGTGACCCCGTGACATCACCGCTGGGCGGGGTTACAGGTACAAACCTTCAACCAGAGGAGGCAGGTTCTCTTTAAAGTGAAGGATCAGATGCATTTGGGAGTTAAGATGGATTATGTCCTGCCGCTCTGAGCTGCAATGAAATTGTCTGTTGTCTCTATTAATCAATTATACTATGAACTAGTGAAAAATGTCAAAGATATTCAGTTTAATAGATTAAAAAAAGTCAAACCTTGTGGGCACGATGAAGACGTGATGTGATCTAAAACAACCTTGAGTTGAGATGATTTTTCATCTACTTTGCAGAAACACTGAAACCAATCCCCCCTCTTTCTGTCCCTCGTGGGACCAAAGCTCCACTCGCTGATGGGCCGACCTTCATTTTTACCTCAGGTTTTCATATTAAGAAAAAAACCAACAACTTGGCAGCTGGTTTTGAACGTCTGTGTGTCCGTGAGGAGACTGAGGGAGGAGATAAGAACATGCAGCTGCAGAATCCTGCTGGACTGTCAGTTTGTGGAGCTGATTACAACGATGCAGTCACGTCCTGAAAGGTCACCAATCTTAACAGAACATTATTAAAATAAGTTTCTACTTTAGTGGCACTTACACTGGGAAAAGACTGTGTGTGTGAACTGGGCTGCGCTGATAACACTTCTGTGTATTGTGTTTCGACAGGCTGATTGTGTTCAGGCTCAGATCCATTCAATCACTCTCTCTCTCTCTCTCTCTCTTTCTCTGGCTCTCCATCCCTCTTTCCTCTTCCCTCCCTGGCGATCAGCTCCGCTCGAGCATTTTAGGAAGCGACTTTCAATGGAGGCTTTTCCACCCAAATTCACTATTTCCTGGTTCCAGCCATCAAGCCACGGACCAGCAGCTTCCTGCAGGGCCGCTCGGCTGCGTTCAGTTTTTCCGTTTACTGTTTTGACACAACTGGACCACGGCATTAGTGTATTCATAAAATGATTTACTTCAAAGGCAACAACTTTAATGGGTGGATTTTACTTCAAGTAATGTACTGTACACACACAGGCTCATTTATTTATCAAACTGTCACTTCCTCTTTTCTGAGAGAAGTTCTGCTGTTAACACTGGACGCAGGGACGGCAGTGAGTCTACAAAAAGTCACCTTTGTGTTTGACACTGCACAGAGCAGCACGCTGTCAGGTGTGTGTGTGTGTGTTTAATTCAAACCTCACGCCTCTCGGCGCGTCGGTCAGTGGACAGATGTGGACTGACGAGAGTTTGGCGGCTGTTTGCGTGATCTTTCTGTGTGTGTGTATACGTTCACGTGTACTTGTGCGCTTATGCCGAACACCTTCTCCCCTAAACGTGTCATGAACGTCCGAGATGAGCTGTTGCAGAAGTTATTTCATGAAGAAAAACCCGAGCCTCGCTGCAGTGTGCAGTATGTATATCTCCCCTTCTCACACGCCGCTTGCACGACTGACGCCAACTCAAACGCACAGCATCATTTCGGACGACGTAAGATGAGTTCTCCCTGGGAAAACACGCTAAAACGACAAACCACGTTTTATCTGTCTTAGGTTAATGCCACCAATCTGCTACCTGCAGGTTAAGACAAATTCGCCGACACTCTGCATTTTGCTGCAGAACCAAGACCGGCCCATAAAATATCTTCCAAAACATAATTATGTGTAATTCAACCGAGTCTGAAATCACGGTGAGGTATTTTAATGACTCTAATTGTATAGTTCAGGTTTCATACGTTGCTGTAATCTCCCTCTGGCATCCTCGGCACAAGCTGAGGTCCTTGTCTGCGCCGCAGGAAGTGTTTATGCTGCCGCGATAACGTATGGCAGTTTAACAGAGCGCGCCTGTAGGCTGATGAGTAACCCACGGTGCAGTACAGTCAAACTAAATACACAGTGTACATCCTGGAGTCTGGTTTCACTCCCCTTTTCCAACAGGATATCAGAAGATCGCTGTAATAAAGCACATCGATACGGATCTCCTGAAGAGAAGACGTCCCGTTAAAAACACGGAGGTTTGATGAGGAGCAGTTATGACGGGCGCACGCTCGCTATTAAAACAACAGTAAACAAAAGATGTGTAACACATATTCAGTGTGATCAAACATGTAGATGCACGGAGATTAATGATGTACAACAAGAAAAGCATATGGTTCAAACCCAAACTGCAGAAAGTCCCTAATTTAAAGCAGTAAATAATTAGCAAGAGGAGTCTTAGCACAGTGTGCGTCTAATTAAACACACTGTACGTGGGATCACGGTGTTGGACCACGCTGGTTCCACCTGGCCACCCGGTCATAGTGTGTTCGGTTCGGCTCCATTTGGTTTCACTTTGCCGTGTCACCTCCAGTTCAGGATCAGAGCTCCGAGAGGCCACGACCACATCTGGGCTAATCATCAGCACAGCTGGTGTTTGTGTGTGTGAGTGTGTAAGTGTAATTGAGCCTGATCCTGCATGTGTGTACCTGTGAATGTTGGGGGGGGGTTGTTCCAAACAATAACGAAGGAAAAGGAGGAAGGAACTAATATCGAGCGTCGCCAAGGTCGTGCTAAGAAAGCAAACAAGGCTCCGAATAATGGAATTAAGAGGTGGAAATTGTAATCCCTGCACTACTTCTACTCACATGAGTAACTGCACTACTCTAACACAAAGCAACAACAACAACGACAACAACTTGGCTTCTTCCACAGAAAGCTGAAGAGGAGGGAGTTAAGAGTCCGTTGTCCGGGAAAGAGCGCTGAAGGTGGCACGAGGAAAAAAAAAAAAAAAGTGGAAAGATTGGACGGATTTCACTTTTAGATACAAACTGGGCTTCAGACTGTGTTTAATGTGTGACTCATCAGGGAACTTCACACATGAAGAGAATGCTTAAACTTGATGGAAAAAGCAATCAGTTTGAGACAGAACCCTTTCAAACTATTTAAAGTACTCCTCAGACATAATCCCTGCTCGGTAACTGGAATTTAAACAGTCTTTGCGATAATGCAGCGGGTTTAAATATTTTCACCAGCCAGTGGAACGGAGATCCAGCTGCGGTTTGTGCCGTTTTTAATCAGAACGCCAGTAAAACTCCATAAATAAAAAGTTGATCACATCTCTTGAGTCACGCAATTAGCACTGTATACGCGCAGCGTGCAGGTGCTTGATTGATGGGAAACCCGGGATGAGGAATGGGAATAAATCCCTCCTGAGCTCCTCGAGGGTTCGGAGACGCTCCGTCTGGTTCGTGTCAGAGAGAAGGAATGTACGCGGGTCCGAAAACAGTAACGTCATGGTACCCGTGCGTCGCAGGCGGCGGCAGGTCGACATGCGGAAAAAACCCTTCTCATGCAAAAGAAAAATAAAAAATGAGCAATTTGCATAAAACTTCCTCTGAGTGATTTCTTTGACAGAAGAAAGGATCACGACTCACAACCTGAAGTTGGTCATGCATTTTTTTTTTCTGCAACCAGAGACTTTGGTCCTTACAACGTTTTTCATTCTTCATCTCAAATCCTCGCCTGCTCCCTCCTCGTCCTCCG
Organism: Psettodes erumei; assembly: GCA_016785225.1. Lineage (NCBI taxonomy): Eukaryota > Metazoa > Chordata > Actinopteri > Pleuronectiformes > Psettodidae > Psettodes > Psettodes erumei. The sequence continues at coordinate 1,653,368 of JAFBJZ010000969.1, forward strand.
TCTTTTCACCCACGTGATTTTTTTAAAAACATCTTTTCGCGCCTCTCGGACGCTGATGACGGGTTTACAGTCTCATTTGTCCATGTTGCCATACAGATGTTTTAAAGTGATGCCATTTTCTTCCCCTCTAATTTTTACACAACGCCCCTGAGAGGACCCCCCCCCACCACCACCAGAGACACATCTACTGTCAGTCAAACCACAGATTGAATATCTCCCGCCGGACGTCGGGGTCACTGTGTAAACACCTCCCTTCTGCAGTATATTTGCCTCTGCTGTACATCATCCTATTAGCTGACAATCACCCCCCCCCCCAAAAAAAAAATCCCTCCTCCTCCTCCTTTACTCCCAAATTCCCAAATCAATCATGTGCAACAACATGGAAGGAGCTACATCACCGGCTTTCTGAGAGGCCGTCTCCATCAACACGTCTGTGTGTGTGTGTTACTGCACCGTGATCGTGTGTGTGTCTGTGTGTGTGTGTGTGTGTTACTGCACCATGATCGTGTGTGTGTCTGTGTGTGTGTGTGTGTGAGACAGACAGAACAAATAGGAGGATATGTGAAAGCTTGCACTTGTGTACGTGTGTGTGCGTGACTCACAGTGGATTTGACAAAGTAATGACAGCTCACTGTAAAATCCTCCACAGCCTCCAGGTACAGTAGCTACACACACACACACACACACACACACACACGCCGACACACACCTGCTATGTACTCATACAATCCACATACGACCCACCCACACACACACATACAGTATTATTAAATAAATCACATGCTGCTCACATCCAGGTTTCATGAGACACCTACACTTATCTGGAAATTCACACACAGTTACACACACAGACACACACCTACACAGTACAGTACATCCGAGTGCATTAAAACATGCTCCATCATGTCTCTCTCGCCTCAACAATAAAAACTACAATAAAAGAACAGGAAGTTTATTTGTGTGGAAGCTGTCGTCGGAAACTTCTCCGCCCCCACGCTGAGGAATAAAAAAAAAAAAGTCTTCTCAATCATCACCCTCCCAGCATCCTCCTCGTTTCTTCCTCGCACCGCGTCTTTTAAAGGGTTTAAACGGTTTTAGTCCAGCTCTGTTGTTTTGGTGCAAAGATACAATGAAAAGAAAATTGATAAAACTTATAAAGAAAAAGAAAGGGAGCCTTCAGATGCTGTCATGGTCAACAGTTTGACCGCCGCCGCTCTCTCAGCGAGGACGGTATACCGAACTACAGGTAACCACGGCAACAGCACCGGGGTCTTATTTGTGAACCCGAGGGCTAAACAGACACGCACTTTTCAAAAGCACAAAAGAGACGACAACTTGAAGGTGAGGAGGCGTCGGTTTGAGACCCCGCCTGCTGAATTTGTCAGGAAAACAACTGCGACTTGAAAGAAAAAAAAAAAAAAGATGAACATTGCCCCGACAGAGGATGTGGTACTTTTAATGGATTTCAGATGGCAAGTTGTCTGCGCCGCCTGCCTTTGTTCTGACTCGACTTGGCTGCAGGTTTGACACTGATGGCATGAATGAATGTGACCTCATGTGCAACCTGCAGACACACAAACCGACTTGGCGCCGAGCACAAGACTTCCATTCAGCTGACGATGCTGCAGGTTAGAGCATTAAAGAGCTTCGTAACGTCCGACCCGCTCTTATCCTTTCGGTCAAATTCACCTCCTTCGTTTTGTCGTCAGGCATCGGGAGTATGTGTTGTAACAAATCTTATTTGCGTGGCAGGTATTCAGGTGTGTTGTGTTTGAAAACCCAGGCAAACAGAGTCGGCAGCGAATCAAACCACAGTCACTGCAACTGCTGGTGTTTGAGATCAGAGTCGCAGCTTCGGGGGAAAAGAGTTCTGCAGTTTGTGTCTTGTGCGTGCACGAGTGTGTGCGTCTGTATAGTATGTGTGTGTTGGAGCTGGCGGACGATAACGTGAATCATTTTCATGACTTGTTGTGTTTACCGAGATTTCCAGTCATGTGTCTCGCGCACACACACTAAATCCGGTCACGACAACACTGGTTTGCCACAAGTCAGTGAACCGCTGATCACTGATTGTGTGTGTGTGCGTGTGTGTGTGTGCGTGCGTGTGTGTGTGCGCGTATCTGAAGTTCACGGGTCTTTTGAAGGTCGTCTTACTTGTAGGGGTCGTTGGGATCCTTGGCGTTGCAGGCCTCGGCGTGTCCGTTACACACACAGCGTCCTCCGATGCTGATGTCTTTGAGACTGTAGTAATACTGCAGAAAAACACACAACAACGCACAACATCATTATGACTTTGATATTTCATGCCTCAGCTCAGGAATTACAATTTGACAATAATTTCGGGACGTGAGATAAATGCGGAGAAATGATGGATGAGAAGATGGACACCGCTGTCAAACTGTTCCTTCACATTCTAGCAGAACTGAGCCAACTGTGTGTATATGTATATAAAATAATTAATATTCAAAGATATGAGAACTGTCTTACCCTGCGGGTGACGGTGGGGTCGCGGAGCGCCTTCCCCATCAGGTGTCCCAGCAGCGTGTTGGTTCTCAGGAAGCGCAGCCTGATGTTGGTGGCCTTGGTGAACTCCCTCAGCACCGGCGAGTAGGAGAAGTTCATCGCGCCGGGACGACCGTTCACCAAGGACACCACAATCTGAGTGTGTGTGTGTGTGTGTGTGTGTGTGTGTGTGTGTGTGTGTGTGTGTGTGTGGGGGGGGGGGGGGCAGAAAGGCATTATCAGCTTATGAACAGATGTGGAAACAAACACCGCAGCCTGAGAAAGTGTGGTGAGATGATGTCCACCCAATCTGCTCACAATGAAATATGAAAAACACTGCTCAGTGTTTTTCACTAACAGTTTCATATTCATCTTAAAAAATGTTAGATTAGAAAATTTTTCATTCGCTTAACAAATGACAACTGATCAGTTAACAGATCAGTTGCTGGTGACTTTTCTATTGATTGACTTGTCAAATAACCGATTAAAGGCAAATACTGAACACACAGGAAGACGAGCTTACCTCTCCATTCTCCAGCGGGACGATGCGAGAGTATTCGGTGGTGCACACGATGTCGTCATCGTTGTTGATCCTTTCGATGGTTCTCTGACCAAACCGCTCGATGCAGTCTCTCTTAGAGGCTACACACACACACACACACACACACACACACACACACACACACACACACACACAGACACACACACCGATGAGAGACAGGCAGAGAAAGGGGGAGTGCAACAGAAAAAGCATATAATCAGTTAAAAGCGCATATTGTTTGAACATCTTGTGGCATTTTAATGAAGCGTCTCAGTGTGATCGTTAAGAGGCGGGTCTGGGTCGGGCCGGGTCTGTGTTTTACCCAGCAGCCCTCCTTAAACACACCTCAGCCCCAGTGTCACGACAGCTGGAACGCAAAATCACTGGCCACGCTGACTTTGTGCAACTCAGCCCCCCGAGGACAACCTGCTGCAAACTCAACTCCGATTCAACCATCTGTGAAAAAACTCGTGCGCTGCTTCGGCTTGTTTGGGTCACGCCGCGTCTCCACGGAGACGCCGGGCGCGTTCCCGGAATAGTTTTCAGTCGATCTGGGATTTGTCCTTGACACAGGAGAGGATGCCGGGGGGGAGACGAGACAAAGACGAGGAGCGAGGGGAAGATTTTTATAATGTCAAAGTGTCAAATCCAGGCCCGGAGGAGAAGTGCAGCGCGGGGGCCAGCTGCAGCAATTCAAACTAAAAGCTGTCAAATAACTGAGGGATTTACAGCTCTGAGGCCAGCGCTAATTTACTCACAGCGATTTACACACACACACACACACACATCTCCTGTCTGCCCTCCCTCATGTCACTGAAAGTTCCTCTTCTCATCGAGCCAAATCTTTTGATGAAAGTGACGGACAACAGACGGGACCCCGGCGCTCGCTGCTCAGATGTGGACGGTGCAGCTCGCTCGCTTTTAGGGCCCGGGACCTGCGTCTTCCAGATGCCTGGATTTTACAATACCTGCACCCGCAGCACGTCAGCTGATGCTGATGACTTTAGCTTCTAACCTCTGATTTGGACGGAGTTAAACAAGCAGACATCGACGTCGCCGCGAGCGCGCAAGCTCGTAGTGACGTATTCTGACATCGGTCTGAGAACGAGCTGACGCGTGATTTTCTTTATGCGCTGCCGCCATCCTGGACACCTGGATCAGCTTTCAACAATGCTAATTAATGCCAGGTTGTCATGTGGGAACACACACACACAGGTGAGTTAGACCCAAACCCCCGCTCTTTCTCTTCACGCAGATGTTCTTCAAGCTGCGACCTGTTGGCAGACATCCCTGGAATTCCCCCTGCAGCCCACCTGGACTGACAGCTGCCACAGCCAATCAGCTGGCAGATCCATGATGTAATCCTCCCTCCCAACCCCCCACCTCCTCCCCAGGGGGGCAGTGGATCCATCAAGCCATTGTTCATCAGCCCTTGGGGCTGCTGCTCAACGGCAGAGGGGGGCTGAAGCGATGCTGATGGAATCTGACTTTGTTTTAGTCTCAACAATCTAGTGTAATCAATGTGTGTGTGTGTGTGTGTGTGTGTGTTTGCATGTGTGTGTGTGTTTGCATGCTTCCACTCACAGGCGAAGTACTGCCAGGGCTGGTAGGTCTGACCGAAGTCCACGGACCTCTCCAGAACCCAGAGGTCCGGCCGGGGGGAGTTGGCGAACTTTATCAGCACGTAGGCCACGTGGAAGAGCTGCGGAGACGGGAGGGAGAAAGTTCACGTTAAAGACCAAACGTTAATATTCACTTAATCAACAAGGCTGAGAGAAAGGAGGAAACACTGAGAACAAAGAGAAAAAGAAAACAAAGGATGAGATGGGAAAGGAAATTAAAAAAAAGGGGTGTGAAGGGTAAAGAGACACAAGAAAGGAAAGGAATGAGGAAAGGAGAAAAGAGCAAGGAAAGGAAATCATCAGGAAATCGCGAGCTGCCCGTTTCTAATAAAACCAATCGACCTCCACACTGACCCGAGCGGCCGACCCATGAGACCTCTCCTCTCCGAGTACGCGTCATGTGGCGCCGACACAGTAACATCTGATCTGTTATCTGGTGTTACGTGGAAATGTCACGACTTATGGTCAGTAAGCTCCCGATTCCCCGACGCTAACCAGTGCCAGATGCTCCGCCATCGTCCCACGTCACTTCTCCTCCGCTTGTCATCCCTCGCTCATTTCCTGCGAAGGCCCCGATGCCGCGGAGGCCGGCGGTGACAAACTGCTCTCGTGGGTTGAGAGGGGACAAAAGCGAGTGAGAGGGAGAGAGAGAGTCGCACTGTTTTGTCTGAAAATCTCTCCCGGGCCGAAACAGAACGCACTGAAATAACACAATGACGCACGTGATAACATGATAGTGTGCCTGTGTGTGTGTGTGTGTGTGTGTGTGTGTGTGTGTGTGGAGGCAGTGACGACTGCTCGGTTCCAGTCAAGTATGTGATGATTTAAACTGTAAATAAATCTGTAATAAAAGTGAATTATTCACTTAATCCTCTCTCTGGGGTCGCTCAGTCTCATTTTTATACAGGATGCCAAAATATGCAGCGATCACAAGATAACTCCTCGTCATTCATGGAGGCGTGAGGCCATCTCCAGCCCCACTGCTGAATATGAATATGAATTCACTTAACTGATCCCAGAAGACTCACGATCAAGAGATCCGCGTCTGGGAAGGAAGAATCCGATTGGGCTTGTCTGAATCCCCGGGATTATCAACAATATCACACGATCTCAGTCGCAAAAATAACACAATCGAAATTCGTTCTGTTTTGCAGTGAAGAAACACGCGGGCGTACATGTGGCGGGTCGCCACAATACCGCTGCAACCGCCGCGCAATGAGTTTCGATCACTGTAATCGATCAGCCTCGGTCTGAGCTCAGCTCCTTGGAAGTGAAGAGAGAACCAGCCGTCTCTCTGCCTGTGTCACAACAAGCTCAGTGTTTGGCCGGTCTTTGTTTCACCAACAGTGCACACACACACACACACACACACACACACACACACACTTTGATCATCCATCACTGGGGTTCGGCCTGTGATCTCCAGGCTTCCTCCTTTTGACATTCAGCCCTGACAGACGTAGTGACAGCGCACGCACACACACTCACAAAAAGACCTGCAAGAACTCGTGCTACTCCTCCATCACCTCAGACCCCACCCGCCCGTCCCGGAAAAAAAAAGAAAAGAAAGAAAAAAGATGATGGGTGGGGACTGAGGCAGAGGAGAGGTGCGTCCATCGATCTCCTGTCCCACCTTTCAAACTCCAAAAACGACAACTGCAGCATCACGCACGACAAACAAGAGAAAGACAAAGAGAGAGAGATCTGACGGGCAGGAAATAGAAAGTGTCCCTCAGGGGCCAAAGATATTGGGGTGGGGGCCCAATCCAGGAGCATTCCTCTGATGCCAGGGGTAAAGTCTGACCTGGAGTTCAGAGCGAAACCTTTGAGCTGAGCGACGCTTTCTAACTGAAAACACACGCGGTGAAATCAGGTGCTTCTGCTGCAGCTGTGTGTTTTAGAAATCATGAAATCATCACGACGTGTGTTCTGACGTGTGACGTGCACACAGGTTTCATGACTTTTATGATAAAAAAGCGTTGAGATTGTTGTCGACTTCACACACACTCACACTTTTCGCTCTCGTCTAAATGTACAGTAAAGAGTGATATGAAGCTGTGAACCGATGAAATCTGGCATCACCAACCAGAATCAAACGCACCCCCCACCCCCACCCCCTCGTCTCCAGCTCTCAGCGGGAGCCAGTCTGTTGCCCGGTGTAAAACACACACACACGCACACAAGCGCTTACACACACTCAACAAAAGGTTTTGCTGACCCCTTTTTTCTCCAACAACGTGCATACACCCTCACACACACACACACACACACACACTCTGTGGGATTTATGGATTAGTGGCGGCCTCCCAGGTCAGTCTCCCTGAATTGCCTGCAGACCTATCAATCAAACCCATGGTTACCTTGGAAACGGGCAGCCAGCAACAGGTCATGCCGAGGGGAGAGAAGCCGATGGAGGTAGATGGAGGAGGATACGGACAGGAACACAAAAAGTCATGTGGGATGCAGGCGGAGAAAAAAAAAACAGCACCCAGAGAAGCGGGGCTTATTAAAATCATGAGTCAGCGTCTTTTCTGCCCTGTCATCACTCAGACCTCAGCGGGGAACGGAGGCGACGAGGGGAGGAGCGGGAGGAGATCGTCAGGTTGTCCGACCTGAGGTCAGGTGGGGCGACCCCGGCAAAATTTATTTTGTTTTAGAGAAGACGAGGTTACACGTGAACCTATTAGCTCGCACCGTTTGAATGTTAAGGCACATGTGGCGTATGTGTGTCTGAGGAATGTAGGTGTGCGTCTGTCCCCTGGCCGGTTTAATCATTGAACACATTCCTCGGCGGCGGCGCATTCCCGGCGCCTCAGGTAACCATGGAGATAAGACAGAGGGGCGGGCGACACAACAAAAGGGACTAAGGGGAAGGACGGAGACGCTTCAGCGTGATAAATCCATCTTTCAATCTACAGGAGAACGAATCGACGCAAATTGCTCATGAAATTCCCATTTCCTGGGGTTTTTCAGTGCAAAGAGGCGATAAAGATCTGATGGCCTGAATCCCACGTCTGGATCGGCACCAAAATCTAATCAAGTGTTCTTTGGCTCGAGGGGTCAGCCTGTCCCTGAGGGGACGCTGTGACGGACAAACGTCATTCGAATCAAATCAGGATGTGATGCGAGCACAAACCTGCGAGCGATGAAGCAACTGAAATGGAAATAAACATGGCTGACTGTAACGCTGCAGAGCACGGGGAAAAAGAAGAGTGCCTTCCAGAAAAGGTCACGCTTCATGTTGTGTGTCTGTGTGTGTGTGTGTGTGTTGAGACTGGACAGTATCAGAGTGTGCAACACAGGAGGAGAAGGCCGAGCAGCTGATAAAAACGTCGCAGTCAGAAAACCGCAGCAGAGCAAACACAGGGCTGTGGACTGCTGCCAGTCATCTGCAGCACTGTGTGTGTGTGTGTGTGTGTGTGTGTGTGTGTGTAACAACACACACATTTAACTTCTTAACACCGACGCAGATCCAATTCCAGGTTTTGGACATTTTCTACACAAGGTTGTGTTCAACAAGTGTTCGAGAAGCTGAAGCCAGTTTTTTCATTTTTTCACGTTATTCTAAGACGTTAAGCAACTTAACGAGATTATCAGAAATGCCGGATTCATTTCTGAACGATCACTTATCGATTAATTGACAATTAATTCCTGATCAGTGGGGGTGGGGGGGGTTCAGAGCTCACTGCCTCTTTAATCAACGATGTGTGAACACGGCAGCGACAGATGTTCTGCTGTGTGCGTCTTTACAGTAAGCCGGGTGTGGGGGGGGTTCAGGGGGAGTGTGTGTGTGTGTGTGTGTGTGAGGGAATGTGTCCAGAGGTGGAGAGAGGGAGGTTGACAAAAGACAGGGGTGAGGGAATAATGGCGGCATTGTGAAGAGATGGAGCCGCAGCTGCATCTGTCAGTACAGTTGAGATTTTAAAGGAGCATTCCGTGTTCCTGCTCGTTCCTGCGCCGCTTCGATGCTTTCACGAAAGAAAACAAGCGACTTGCACTGAGATATTACATTTCAAAGCATTTTTTGATGATGCAACAATGTTTTTCTTTTCATTGTAATCTCTGCCAACCGGCTTGCAAAATTTTAATTATCAATAAATAAACGTAAAAGTTTTCAGCGCTCCAGCTGAGGATGATCTGAAAGTCTGTCTTCATTAGAGACCCATGCACTCCAGATCCCCCCACACCCAGATTAAACACTGCAAAACTTTACTGCCTGATTCCCACAGCAGACGAGCCTCCTCGCCTGTCGAACGACGCCCGAAGGAGACAAAAATGTAAAAACTTTATTGACAGTCAGTCAGTCAGTCAGCGTGTGATCTGTCTCTGCGGAAAGATGCAGTGGTGCCAGACTGAGCTGCAGCTGCTGTAAACACACACACACACACACAGTGTGTGTGTGTGTGTGTGTGCGTGCGTGTTGGACAGCTCCCAGAGAGCGAAGGTCATTCCTCACATTCCATGTCAATCCGGGCGTCTCAGCGTTGTACCTCTCTTTCCTTTCCTAATCCTCCCCTCACATGCAGTCATCTCTCTTCTCCTGCTTCACTCCTCCGTCTCCCTCTCTCTCTCCCTCCCTCCCTCCCTCTCTGCCTCCTTTACATCTGTCTCTCAAATGCGTTTCGCTCCATCACGTCCTGAGCGATGCAGAAGAGAGAGGTAACGTTTCCACAGGACTCGCTCAGGAGCACGGGTTGTAACACAGCGGATGCCTCTGTCAGACCTTTTCATTTGTTGACCCAGTTGTGGAGTGGTTTCATGGTTTGTGTAGCGCTGGTTTAGTGTTCAAAAAATTTTGTTTCTCCAAAACGTAGCGGGCAGAACATGTGAGCAGCATATAACAGTGGCTTTTAGCTGCAGTGGAGGAAGTACCTTCTTGTTTCTATCTCAGCAGGTCTCTGCTCCGTGCTGACCCCCCCCCCCCTTCTCTCCAGGGGTTCGGGAATCTCCATCTACCCTTTGCTACTGAATTCCAGAACAGAATTCCTGCTCAGGATTCCCGTGGGGGAAAAAAAAAAACCTCTCGCAACTCGTCTTCGGTATCAGTGAGAACATTTTCACGACAGCTTCAGGTTTCGCCATCTTTTAAAATATGTCTCGTTGAATTATAAGTGTTGAAAACAATACGGCGTCTGTCAAAGCAGGGACTCGGGCTCGTCCACTGTCCGCTGATTTATCCCTCGAGACAACTGGGAGGCTTCTCTCTTTGTGCAGGCGGGAGGACGCGGTGAAGTCGAAGATAGTTTTCTTATCGTCCGAACGCATTAAAGTGTTGACAGCTGTCCCAAACGGCCCGTCACAGCCGGCGTGGGCGGATAGGGATACCAGGTCATACTTCACACTTTCACCCATTTATTTGTCATTATTGGTGTGACTGTAATAATGATCTGTACCCGGGGCCTTGCAGTGAAGTCCTGACAGAGATAGATGCACAAAGGCAGAGATAAAGCGGGCTGAAGCGGGGTTTAGTTACCGCCCGGGGGCGAAGGACCGGGAACGCCCTCATTTAAAGATGCAAATGTTATGATGCAGAAGTTAGCCCCAGGCATGGATGACCCCAATGATCCCCAAATGATCTGCTAAGACTGGGAGAGAAATAAATGAGGCGTACGCTCACGTTCCAGTCTTTAAAACACACTTGTTAGCAGCTCAGCACGTTCAGGAAAAAGAAGAAACATCTGTAAATGGAAGGAGGAGAATTAGCAGCCTGCATTTCCCCCTGATCACCTGATACTCCAACCACACCTGCCCAGAGGCCACAGGTTGCACAGAGGTGACCGGCGCCCTCGACACGTCCTCATACGCCTCAGAAATGCAAAGATTACAGGCTATTTCCAGCTGGTTTGCACAGGGTGAAAAGATCCTGCACCAACCCACAGATATATATATATATGTACACACACACACACATACTGTGTCTCACGTGTTGGGGCAAGAAGAGGAAAGCCGGGTTAAGACGTGGTGATGTGTTGCTTTCCAGGGATGTCAGAGAGACGGAAATACTGACTTCCCACGGGAAGAAAAAGAAACAAAAAACAAATGGCGTGACTCCTCAAGACGGAATTATGAAAGCTTGCCAAGATTTCCGATTAGTCTTATGTCACCTCCAAAAATTTGACACACCATGTTATGTTATGTTATTGTGCGATTTCTGTAAAATAAAGCTGTAAAAAAGCTGTTGCACGTTGTGAAACAAGACTGAGGACTTGTGCTTGACGCTAATTAGCGCGCTAACAAGCACAACATTAGACATTGTGGAGGTGAAGACCGTCCACAAAGATCATGACATGAACGACAGACAGAGCGGAGGAGGAAGAGGAGGAGGAGGAGGAGGAGGAGGAGAGTGTTAAGAGCTGAGAGCGGAAGACAGGGAGAAGAACAAGTGGTGAACATGACAAGAAAAAAGAAACAGCTGTGAAGAAGATAGGAGGAGGAGGAGGAGGAGGAGATGAGATAAGAGAAAAGACTCCTGTCGTGGAAACACTGTCTGAGGCGTCTTCTCAGACAACTCTTATCGGGAGAGACAAGGACGAAGGGACGGAAGAGAGGGTGAGAGAAAAAGGGAGGGACAGCAGGAGGCTGCTCGGGTTCTCAGGAGAACCTCAGAAAAGTTTCCATCCTGCCAGATCACAACCTACCAACAAATAAAAAAGACAGGGAGAGCGAGGAGATGACATGAGGTGAAGGAGGGATGAAGAGCAGAGCGAAAGAGGACGAGAGGGAGGCCCGGAAGAACAGTTTATCCTCCGGCTGCTTCTACGGATGGATGCTTGCTCCACAGCTCTGTCTGACATTTCAACATCCCCCCAGGATGTGGAAACTCCTGCAGTGTGTGTGTGTGTGTGTGTGTGTGTGTGCGCGTGTGTGTGTGCGCTCTCCTGCTTCTGCATTTGAACATTTTTGCAAAGTGAGGACACTTTGTCAGGTACTTGCCTCCAAGACACATTCCTGGAATGCCTTCATATCCCGGGACACTAGAGGCTGGTTCTGATTCTGAGGGTTGAGACTGGGTTTTTACCGTCTCAGTTTAACATCAGGGCCAGGGTGTCGTTACCACAGTCCATTTTGGGGCTGAAGAGCGCGTTCTGATTATGGGTCTAAAAGTTGAGAAATGGGATTTAGCCATTCCAGGACAACTTGGCCTCATCGTGCCTTGTGCTATTAGCATCACCAGCACCACTGTACTTGCTAAGTCCATCTCACTAACATTTAAAGCTTTGTTTTCACATTACAAATCTTGTTGAGTTGAGAACAACAACAACAACGTGATCCCGTGAAAAACTGGCGAGTCATTGAGTTTGAGCAACTTCATGTGTCGCTCAAACCAAGTTTGGTCAAATCTCCAACTGACTGTCCAACTCCCCCTGAGCTCCCCTCCTTTTTTTATATAGAAAAAAACTTGCATGTCTTAAAAAGCAACTGAACAGAAAGACTTGGTGGAAGTGAAATGAAAAAAAGAGAAGCTGCAGAAGCTTCCAAACTGTCAGCTGCCATAAGTGAAATCCACCTGGGAAAATGATCCAACGAGCCTCAGAAAGGGAGGACAGGAGGAGGAGAGGAAGGAGGGAGGTTTCCTCTCCTGTGACCTTGACTTGTCTCCCTGATCCACGCCTGCTTTCATGTCTTTCCTCCATCCCTCATTGTAACGGGCAGCTGGGGCAAATTCCATAATTAGAGAAGGACGGGAGGAGGGAGGAGGAGGAGGAGGAGGAGGAGTGATAAGGGAGGGAGACGGAGGGGGGGCAGGTTGTCCTAATAAAGAGGGAGTATGCAGAGGGCCCTCAGGGCAGAACACTGATGAATTGCCCCTCTGGTGACCTACGACAGGGATCTGTCTCCCATCAAACACAGTTTCAGGAGATTCGTGTGTCTGTTGAGATCCAACCATCACGTCGTCCTCGCGTCGCGTACGTGCTCCTGTTTTTTAATCCAGTGACATGACAACCCCTGACTCCTGGTCCATGAGGTTTCCCTCCCGAACGACAGACGACTCGTGTGTTTTGTTTCAGTAAAAGCATCTAAATGTTGAAGAATGATGATTCACGCGAAGGCCCAAGACTGCATCCTGATCATGCACCATCGGGTCTCTCTCTCTCTCTCTCTCTCTCTCTTTTTGGTGCATGTGGCGTCCATCACGCCGACAGGCCAACGGACAGAAACGTCCTTCGGGCTGCGCCAAATATTCAGAGTATGTGTTACAGTGTGAGACGGGGCCCAGCTGTTGGCTTTAATGGAACCGGCTGCAGTTGCTGCAGCTCCGTCAGTCGCTGATAAACGCCCGTCCGTCCGTCCGTCCGTCCATCCGTCCCGACAGCAGAGTGACCCCCTGTTGAACGAGACCTGCCGGTGTGTGTCTGCAGGGGTCACAAGTTCAACCCCTACCAACAGCTGATGTGTCCAGACCCCGCCCCCCCTCCCCAGGTGGGGTTTTTTCAGATAGGTATGTGAAGAGGAACAAGTGTAGGGCTGAGAAACATCCCCTGTCCCAGTGTCCCAGTGTGACAGGGTTTAAACGTCCCGTGGTCAGTCACTAAGACGAGGTCACACACACACACACACACACACACACACACACACACACACGAGGCGTGAGCACAGTGGCGCTTGTTGATTTCACATGAATCATGAATCATTTTGGGGGGTTTCTGGTGAACACAGACTCTTCTCACAAACGCTGCACGTGTGTGTGTGCGCGTGTTTGTGTGTGTGTGTGTGTGTGTGTGCATGTTTTGTCCTGCTGGACTTTCTGACATGTCATGTCCATCTGCATGTGTCCACTGTAAATATACAGTGTCTGCTCAGATTTCGCCTGAAGGCCTCACACACACACACACACACACACACACCTCTGTCCCACTCCCATTCACCGTTTTATGACTTAACTATGGGAAAACACTCCCTTCTGTTTGCTGCCCTCCTCCTCCTCCTCCTTTCTTCTTCTTCATCTCCGCTGACTCATCCCTCCACCCCTCCTCCACTCCTACAGCTACGCAATCCGCTGCCACATTCAGAACATCAAACAGTTGTGTTGTCTGTATCAGCACTGTAAAACTATTTTAAAAAACCTGAAACCTAAATGAGAGTACAGGTCTCGCCAAAACGCAAGAACGAGCTCTGGCTTTTGGGAAAACTTCATCAAAAGATTCAGTGTCTGAATTCCCAGTTATGGAAGTTGATATTTTAAGGATTTGGTTCTTGTTCCAGTCCAAACTGCATGGAGCAGGACTCAGTTCCAGTACACGGACACACGGATGGCCTGTGTTCACCATCATAAGTGTAACATGAAAAGTGAACTGAGCGACCCCCCCCGCCTCATTTCATTCCCCAGCTAAGAAACGAGGAGAAACTCAAACAACCTGCTGGCGTTGACCTGGTTAAAACCAATATTTACTGTCACATTAACCCCTCCCTTTGTTCCCCTCCGTTTCTTTCTTTCTTTCTTTTTTCCGAACATTTTATCGTTTGCGTGTCTGCCTTTCTTCCTCCCTTCGCTCACGGGAAACGCTGATATGAGATAAGTCAAATACGGGAGGAGATAAACGATGGTCTGCGGATAGTTCTCTTTAACCAGCGGCTTTTCTAAAAGAAGACAAGGAAACGGAGGACAGCAAGAGGAGCCGGACCGTTTACAGTAACCGCAGTATGGGAGTGAAGCTCTTCTATGAGCTCATTGTGCGATAGCGGGCAGACATTAGCATCAGTCTATTCTTAGTCTGGCTCGGCAGAGCGGGACCCAAACCCGCTCCGGTTGTCCTTCGGGGAGGACGAGGCGGGCACAAAGTGTTGTTCTGTCTGGGTTTTTTGTTTGGAGAGGAAGCCGCACACGGCAGCTGGATGTACCGACCCATGTGCGATCGGACGCCTCGGCGCCTCAATCTGGGGAGGATCATATCGTTCAGATGCAACAAATCTAATCTCAGCAGGTCGGACTGCCGCGCCCCGCCAGTCGGGCTCCGGGAACGACCAGCTGGGATTAACTGATCCAAGACGGCGCCCTCCCAACCTCCCAATCCTGCCTCCAGTTCAGCAGGGTCCATGTTGCAGAGCGAGATGTCACTAATTTGACGCACAAAACATAACAAGCGCTTGTGTTTGGTTGTTGCCTTACAGCTGCTCACAGCAGTGAGTTACTTCTCTCTGAATTGCATTTTGTTGCTGCAGCATTGATCGCCTGACGCCGGCCCCGTCGTGACGCTCGTCCACGGCGACTTCCTCTTCAACCAGACTGTAAGCGGGTTAAAAGGCGTGTTTGCGCGAGGCACATTCGGCCTTGAATGACTTGGTCCTCCGAGAACGTGTCAACAGCCGCCAGAGACCTTGACAACGTGAAACATTCTCACAAAAAGTCCAGCGCGAGGCCATTTCTCCAGAACCAGCCGCGTCGTTTGCAACACAACTGTTTCCCTCCATGTTTCCTCTCTTGCCGACACAATGGCGTGCGATAAAGGGCCCATTGAGAAGTGCGCTCAGTACTAAGTCATCAGGAGCAGCCGCGGATGCAAGATTTGACGTGTCTGAACTGAACCGGAGGACTTGTTTACGCCGAGCGTTAAAAATGATGTCTTCATGGGTCTGGATCTAAAGTTTGACGGCTCTGGATGGAAGGAAGACGCGCTGACATCCAGTCAGCGAGGACACATTTAGAGACGCAGGGGACAAGACCGACTCCAGGGCTGTGTCCAACTACTATTTACAATATTGATCGTCTTTAATCAACTAATCATTCAGTTGCCAAAATGACCAAAAATGGTGAGATCCCAAGGAAATGTCACGAAACAGCTTGTTTTTGTCGAACTCAGTGCCCCAAACCCAATGATGCATCACCTGTGTGAACTGATGTTGACACACCAGTACAAAATTTAAAAAAAAATTTTTTCAAAAAGTTGGAATGAGACGAATGGGAACACGGACAATGAGGAAAGAGGACCGGAGGGAGGGAGAGAAAAGGTGACGGGTCAAGAGATAAGATGGCAAGAAGAAGTGTGTGTGTGTGTGTGTGTGTGTGTGGGGTTCAAAGCAGCAGGAAGTTCAGAACTGAAGAGCCTGACAATGACCTCTGACCTGATCAGCAGGTTGGAACAGACCTCATGCATGACAGGAGTGCACATACACACACAGACACACACACACACACACACACACACACACACACAACATTTGACATTTTAATCAAAGATGGAGTATGAATGCCTTCCTTTCTGTTTCCCAGCTGGTGTCCTTCTCTTCTCCTTCACTCTCCCCTTCCTGCCCTCCTCCTCCTCCTCCTCCTCTTCATCTCTCTTCTACCATTTATCTCTCACTCACCCACTCGCCCCGGTCATTCCTGCAGCCTCTCCTCCTCCTCCTCACCCTCAACTTCCTTTTTTTTCCCTCCCCACCTTTGCTCTTCTCATCCATCATCCATTTTTCAAGAAAGATGAGAAGCAGGTGTTGGATAAGACGTGTTCCAGCTCATTAAATGATCATTAGAATACACACACACACACACACGCACACACACTGTACTGCCTTTTATTTAGATAATCAGACACACACCATCAGACAAAACGAACAAACACACAACAGTGTCAGGACACTGTGCGTTGTAACACACTGTGTGTTATTTCTGATGAGGAAACTATGATGCAGGATTTACCTATATTTGTCAAAAAATACCAGAGTGAAGCTAAAAGTGTGAGAGTGTGTGTGTGTGTGTGTGTGTGTGTGTGGGGGTGTGTGTGTTAACCTGCCAACATCAACACACCCTGATATCGGCTGCAACAACATACAGAAGCAGACAGCTACTAAAACAAACCGACCCCTGAAATATCTGCCAACTATTTTAAAGTAGCAGCCCTCATTCCTCTCCTCCCTCTCTCCCTGCGCCTCCATCCCTCCCTCCATCCATCCCTCCATCCCTCCATCCATCTGTCCTCACCTCCTTTATTCTGGTTTAGATATGACCACTTTCTCTCCCTCCTTTTGAGGTCAGGTCTCTCTCTCTCCCCCTTCTTTGCTCATTACACTGAATTAATGAATGACTCAGAAATGTGCACGTGTGTGTGTGTCTGCGTTTGCGTGTTTGTGCGAGGACAGGGTGTCGCCATTTAACCCCCGAGCGAGTGGGGCGGCCGCAGTAAACAGGAAGACGGTGACTGAGCGGAGAGTCACGCCGACGAGGAGCGGAGGAGCGGAGGGAGGGATGGAGGGATGAAAAAAAATATGACGGCCAGGGCGCTGAAAGAAGGGACATGAGCACAGAAAGAGAAAGTCGGCCACTATTAAAAGACGTGACTCAAACGTGCGGCCGACTGAGTCACTGCGGAAAACGCTGCAACAGAGAGACGGAGAAAATATAAAAAGTTCATTCACGCACAGTCGTCGCATCTTCATCTTAACGCCCTTTTTTTTCCCCTCTCCTCGTCTCTCCATCAACAACGAACAGAGAGCCGGGGGAGAGCCGAGGGGGAGGAGGGAGGAGAAAGGGTGAGGCGAGGGGGGGTGAGACATTGGAGCAAATAAGAGATGCTATCTTAAGTCTCAGGGCACAGACACGCACGCACACACACACACACACACACACACACACACACACACACACAGGCACAGTCGGGAGTGTGCTTCCCATGCTCATCACTTGTAAATAGCAGAATTGGCAGAGGACGCCCTTATTGTAATCACACACACACACACACACACACACGTTCTCAGACTCACAGGCTGGATGAGAGGACATGACAGTCGATCCGTCAAGTTGTATCCCTGAAACTGTGTTTCTGTTCCACTCGGCCCGTCTCATGGCCACCGCCTGGTGATCTCGATCCTTTGTGTTTGCGGCTTATTTTGTGCAGCCAGGTTTTATTTGCAGCTATGTCACCAAAACTGATCTCAGAGACTTGACAAAGTCGTAACAAAGCGTGGGACCTGCATCAGCGCCGTGCGTCAGGGCCTTCGGGTCGGGGCCTTCGGGTCAGGACCTGTGGCTGTGACAATGAAGTCCTGCCGGGCCAAATATAAACCCCGAGCCCGAACCTCCGCCCTGCGGCCCCGGGCCCGCTGGCACTTCACAGGCGGTTCTGACGTTCGGACCGCATCAATGGCAGGAAGCCTTCCATCGGGAGCAGCTGGCACCGCGCTCGGTGAACAATGGGGCCTCCTCCACGCTGCATGCGAGTGTGTTTATCTGTGCGTGTGCGTCCCTTTGTTCGCGCTTTGTCCTGCGGGGGGAAATCTGTCAGCGCACACGGGGAAATTAACGGCACGTGACGGTGAGAGGGATTTGACTTCTTTGGATCTTTTGGTACTCTGAAAAGGCAGGCATTGTCAAGGTGGAGTTTAGATTTGTCAGGTTTACGCACATTTCGAAAAAGTGGTTTAAAGGGTCAATTCACCCAATAAAAAACCAAAATGAAAACATATTCTCTGACTGAACCGACCCTTTACGATGAGAAGGACCTCACCTGAAGACCACGCGTGCTCACACACCGGGGACACATTCCCAACCGAAGCCTTCATTGTGCACTAATAACAGGCTGCAGAAACAAACACCTCCTGTTCCTTCCCCCTGTCATCTCCTCCTCCTCCTCCTCTTTCCACGCTCTCGCCTCCTTCCTCCGCTCCACCTCACTTTTCTTCCACTTATTACCTGCCTCTCCACGTTCTACCCCTCCTCCTCACCAGGCCTTCAATATTTATCGCCCCTTTGTGCCATGCATTATTTTCCATCCCCTCAGCCCGCTCTCCTGTTACCTGTGATAACAGTTCTTCCACTATCGCACACCTGAGGCATGAAATGCAAACACGCGCCGACGTGACATCACTCGTGGCTTATATGCAAGACAACGGGGGATTGTGTTGAACTGGATATGACCTCATCCCGGATGATTCGTCTTCTTCCAACCCTTCATCGGGGAGCTGTCACTCCTCTTCCATTTCTTTCCCTTCAGCAGGTAAAACAGGAATGAACGAGCCGGGTGTCGTTCCCAAAACAAACAGAAACAAGCAGGAATATTATATTTCCATGTTCTTATCCCAAACCTCTTTTTTTTTGCTGTCAAACCTCTCAAGTCATGTGCATCACACCGATACGCTGAACTGAATATTAAAGGTGCCTGTCTGTATGTGGGTAGGAGAGACTCGAACAAAAGACCCGGCCCACGCGTGAATCTCCTTCTGACAAAATTCAACAGAACAAGTTACGTGTGCCTTTAAAAAAAATGGGGATCATCCACAGATCAGCCCGACCCGGAGAGACGAGGGCATGAAGGACGGGAGAGGAGGTGGAGGAAATATGAAAAGGATGAGGAGGAGTATAAGAAGGGCGTAAGAGGAATGTGAGCAGGAGACAGCGGAGGAAGGAGGACAGAAGATAGGAGGGTGAAGAGGGTTAGGACTGGATCTATATTGGGTCGGTGTTATCTGTAAGAAGACAGACTGAACGGCTTGGAGAAAGGGTCGGGGTTTGGGGGGGTGATGCTCTTTATTTAAAGAGTCAAACAGAAAGATGAGGACAGTGATGACAGGGAATTAAATATTGGAAATAATAATAAAAAAAAGAGGTGCAACATTCCCTGGAAGCAGCAAATATCCCATATTGCAGAGACGCCCTTGTTTTGCAGATTCCAGCGACGTGCGTTTCGTAAACTGAGCGTCATGGTGGATGCAGCCCGTGCTTGGTACGCACCCGCTGATGTACATCAACAGAACAATACTGACCTACACTGGGCACCGGCGACTGCGTTCCACGACAAGCCAGTTCACCTTCTCCCGACAGTCACACTGAATCACGCCAAGAGACGCTACATGGCCAAAAAGAAAGTGGACTCCCCGACTTTGGGCCTGACGCTCAGGCTGCACCATGAGGCCCAACTCACAGCCCAGTTCATCCCAAAGATGATTGGGGGGAGGGCGGCATTTTTTATAATCTGGCACAGTATCGATCGCTCGGTGAAACAGGGACCGTATGCAGTTTTCTGTCGGGGCTAAAATGGCGAACTCCCCCTTTAAATGCTAGAGTTTCCTCCACACACACACACACACACACACACACACACACACAGTGAGAAAGACGGAAATTGATGAATAAAGAGATGAAAGTCTTTTTTTGAATAGAGAGAGAGAGGGGAAGGATGGGGGAGTTAGGGATAATTTAACGAGCCCTCCCCTCTGCAGGTTGAGACAGGTTAACTGACATTCCAATGTCTCCCTCCGCTCTTTCTCTTTCATTCTGATGGGGGGTGAGAGGTGTGTGTGTGTGTGTGTGTGTGGTGGGGTCTTCAGCACACTGTCACACACACACACACACACACACACACAGACACGCACTCATAATCCCTGGCATTAGCCCACCTACATTCTTTCAAGACGAACCTGCAACCTGGTAACTGGAGACCCTCCACCTCTCTCCCGCGAGCGAAACATTTAGCCGGTGAAACAGCAAATGTGCATTTAATTTCACCTCCTGAGTTTTTGGGTTTTTTTACCAGTGATTAAGGGCTTGCATTTTTTTTAATATAATGACAAGGCGGAAAAAAAGGTTTTAGGTCAAAATCCCTAAAAAAAAAAAACCCTCTCCTCTGATATCATCTAGTCAACATCTATTCAAACTCTGCTGGGCTCTTAACGCTCATATTGTTCGTTAAAAGACTGCCACAAGGTAAACAGGCTTATAAAAGCCTCTACAAGCCACACACACACACACACACACACACACAGCGACTGTCACAGCCCTCTGCTTCTCTATAGAGACCTTCAGCTCGGAGAGAAAGACTTCGAGGGAGGAAGGAAAGTAAAGAGTGAAGAGAAAAGGGACGAAAGACGGAGAGCGAAGGGGAAACGGAATGTCGTGACGGAAAACACACAAGTGCCTGCGCACACGCACACGCACACACTCACACAGTGAATGTCTCTCCGCTGGTGAACGAGGAGGGCACTCGAGCAGGAGAGCCCGGCACAAAAGAGTCACATTCAGAGAGATAAAAAGGTTTTTCAAGAGCGACGTCCCAAAAAGTAGAAGTTGTGGAGCACGGGGGAGGCACAGCGGAGCTTTCCTGGACGCTGCGTGCACGTGCGGTTCCAACAAACACCAGAAACATTCACGGTTTGATGTTTTCATTTCGGTCGCCGAGCTTCACGCGCTGATCTATTTCACTTTCATTATCAGAGGAGAGGGGCGGAACCGAGCAGAACCAAAGACGATTTTCTCAGGGTTAGTGGCAGACACGCGAAGATTTAACAATTCCCAGCACATGTGGTGGGGACAGAAACGCGCTGCATGAAATGTGATTTCCAAAATCAAAATCCTCCAGAAAACACATTCAGCGCAACATCCCACTTCGTAGAACATCACGACAACGTTACTGGAAGCGGCTGCACGGCACGCCGAGAGTAAACCTTGATGCAAACAGCGGCGGGGCGCAGCAGAGGACGCACAACACCTGCACAAAGACAGCCGTTTGTTTGCGTTTCGGTTCAGTGCGTTCAGCGAGCCCTACCTGTCCGAGGTCCAGGGTGACGTTGACTTCGTTGTACTCGGTGCTGCGCGACAGAGGCGGGCTCTGCCACCATCGCTCTGTCCCGTCGATGGCGTTGGTGATGGGATGGGCTCGGTCGCTGTCGCCGTGGCTGCAGATGTCACAGTACTGGCCCTGAGAAGACGGACAGAGAAGCATGCTTACTTCTTGGGAGGGGCTTTAGCTTCAAAATGCCAAAACCGACACCTGGAGAAGAACATGTATATATAAATTTGAGAGAGCACGCGTGTTCTTGTCAAACCACGGGTCGCTGACTCACACAATCAGCAGACAAGATTCCAACAGATTGTCTTGGTTAGAGAAAGACAGGATGTTATTGATTAACACACATTGCTTATTATTGTGGCATCTGACCCTTCAGCCTTTAAGTTGTGTGTGTGTGTGCGTGGGGGGGGGAGGGTGTACGGGTGGAGGGTGGAGTGCAACTTAAAAACTAAACCGCTGCTGCACAGTCATTCAGAGCCACAGTAAACGTCTATGAAAGGAAGAGATTCATTTCCCAACTGTCTGTCCCTGAAGCTACCTGGGTCAGGTTTCCTCAACAACGCTCCACAGCGATTGTATTATTTTTCTACACCCCCCAAGTCTGCCCGTTTGGTGCTAAGTGCAAAAAGTGTTGCCTCATTTCACATGTTTCAAACTGTCAGCCGTCAACATTCGCGGCCAACATGTTTCCCAGCCCCCACTGCCTCTGGTCATTTTCATACTGCGGCAGAATGAATGAAAGTAAATGGTCCATGTCCACGTCCACTTGAACCTGTTTGGTTTTTCAAAGCCTCTTCATTCTCAGCTTAATCCCAGTTTGGGTGTCCGAGCTTTAAAACCCAACCCGCCGCTGTAAGCGTCAACGTAAACTAAACAAGCACGGACCTGAACAAAGAGGCTGGCCGAAGGAGATGTTATCACTGCGGGTCGCTGAGGTCAGAGGTCGGTGCTCACTGCAAAGCCCCCCACCCCGCTTCACCTTCTCCCATCTTCCTCTATCCAGAGATCATCTGACAGTCGCCCTCTTTTCAGGTTTTCTGTTTTCCGTGGATCTTGCTCATACTGTATTGTTTAATTCATGTCTCTTGTGTCTTGTCACTGATAAACTCTGGCACTGTCCAGTTCATTACAGTCGGGCGGCAGGTCACACCGGTGCCAGCTGAACCTCTTCAGCACCTCCACCCTCAGGAGAGGAAATAGTCAGTTTAATGATAAAATCTTGGGAGTACTTGTGGATGATTAAGTCCGCTGAACATTCACAGGCACGGCCGGCCGCCACGTGCTCAGGCTCAAACTCCTCTTATCAGACCGGAAGTGTATTTTAATGTTTTCTGCATCCATGCTTAACACGACTAAATAGTTGACCTGGGTCTAACTGTGGGCTTTCTGGGTAATGTAGTTCATAAACCATCTGATAAAGTGACATTAGAACAACACTTAGTCATGCTAGCCGCTCTTAGAGGCTAGCATGACTTGTTGGAGGCTGTACTACAGCGTTTGAAATAAATGCTAATGTTAGCATGCTAACACGCTCACGACGACGATGCTAACCGACGCTTAGCGGGTATCCTGTTTCCCGAGTCCACCATCTTAGCCGTGTGTGCTAGCCTGTAGCACACGAGGGCGGCGGGAACAGGAGACATGGAGACAACTACACAAAAAAAAAATATTTAATTTTATTTAATTGGTGATAACCACTGCAGTTTTGTCTCAGGTTAAGAACATTATTTTTTGGTTGTACTATGGTTTGAGGTTCTTAAACTTTTCCAGCCATTTTCTCAGACACACACTTTCCAATCTGGAGTCGTCCTCCTGCTGGTTTTAATTAATAAAAACACCCTCATGTCTTGCTGTCAAATCAAAACAGGATTAACCACAACACAGAGAAGTGTGAGTACTTTCTGGGGCGGGGGGTGTGGGTCGGGGACCCAACGAGTGGACCGAGCCACAATAGGCTCAGCGAAAGTGGGCTAAACCTCTTAGCCCGAACACATAATGCACCATTCCTTGAGCTAATGACCAGATTTCTTTGGGTTCATTTTGGAGATTTCCTGAGCTTAATTACGCAGCATCGCCACTTCACTTCAGGAAGACCGAATGAAAAAAAAAAACAGGTTCGCTGGTTGAACTGAAGTTCATCAGCAAAAGTACATAATCACAACTTGTTTGATTCTCGAGCCCCCACCCTCCTCATCGGACCGGGTCTCGACGATCTCGCGGCGCTGGAGCGGATAAACCCTGTCCGACTGGAGGACACGGGTCAGTCACCGCAAGGAATGCGGGGAACAGGTGGGAGCGAGCGGAGGCAATAAGCCTGCGCGTTATCACCCAGAGGGTTGATTTAATGGTTAACCCGTGAGACTGCAGTAACCCTTGGCGTGTTAACCACTGATACCTGCAGGCCCGGTTGTCAATAGGCTGTCGTTTTTTTTTTTTTTTACGAGCTCACAAACTCATCATCGTGTTGGAAACGCACACATCTTGGGACACACGTAGCGGGGCGATGTGGAAACATAACGAGCGGTCGGTGGTGGAGGTTCTGTGGACTCTGTCCTTATATAAGTGGCCTGGGTCAAGTGCTGCCAAGTCCTACAAAGGAAGCGGTGCATGAAATAATGACTTGGCAGAGCACCCCCCCCCCAACACACACACACACACACACCGTTCAACTGTGCTGTGGATGCAGTGGAGCATGCAGGTTGGCATCCACATGAGGATTCATATTTAGTTGGAAATATTATTGTGTGGTGATCAAAAGCTTCATATTACTATGAAATGCTAAAAAAAAAAAAAAAACACACACACACACACACACACACACACACAAAAGAGGTATGTCATACTGATACAACCGAAGATTAAAATGCGATTATAAACCCTTAATCTGACACAATAAAAAGTCCTTCATGTAAATGAAACATCTTGAGATCACTAAAGTTATATACTAAAGTCCATGGAAAGAACTGAAGGAATGCAAACTGAGTACACTAGAGAAACCTTCAGCCATATACACTGAGCACCACAGAAACAGTTATAACCTATAGAAATATCACAGTTGGATGAAAGCAGAACTGACCATGCAACACAAACATACCACACGTGATATAACATTCAACTAAATGCACCACGGATACATTGGAAAGCCAGTATGTAGTATTATACAAATACTGGAGCAATGCTATAACCATGCTATACAGGAAATAAAAAAATCTGGATAATGTCTCTTTAAACTCAGACTGAAGTCCTTGAAGGAACATTACATGAGATAAAACTACAATTAACTCTCACTATATGATAGGAAATAACCAAGTAAGAGTGAAACTCCATCAAACCTCCATTAGGACCAATAAACCTAACAAAAGAAGATTTTTTTTCCCCTGCTCACCTGGATGGTCTGGCTCGGGTCTCCGGACACCGGGCCTCCGACCAGCTTGCAGTACAGGTCGTGCACGCTCCGGCCGGTGTCGTCCTCCCCGCAGGTCGCCGTGGCGGTGATCTTGGTGCCCTCGGCCAGGTTGAAGTAGGGCGGGTGCAGGCTGTACCCGTTCACCCCGTTGGTTGGCAGCTCCTGGGCCGCCGCGAAGTGGCAACGGGAGGTCGCCACCACCGCCACCGCCAGCAGCAGCAGCAGCGGCGGCGGCCGCGGTGAGGCGACCCGCGTCCGGAGGCGCTTAGCCGGGGAGAGCTCTACACCGAGCGGCGCCGGTCCGCTCGCCATCATCATTTCCACCTGTCCTCACCCTCGATCCGGTCCGACTAGGAAAATTTAAAAAAAAAAAAAAAAAAAAAAGTTTTGAAGAATAAATGAAAGTGGTTGTGAAGAGAGGCGAGCCGTTAACTTCTGCGGGAAAGCAGCATTTGGAGTGAAAATGAAGGGAAAGAAGAAAGAGAGAGGGACGGAGAGTGAGTTTGTGGACCGCTGCGTCGAGGTCCCGGTGCTCGCTCTCTCTCTCTCTCTTTTTTTTCCTCGCTCCACCAGGCACCTATTCCTCCCTCCCTCCCTCCCTCCCTCCCCTCTGTGCGGGTGGGAGGAGGGGGCGGCTTCTTTCAGTGCTCGGCGTTTGAATGGTTATGTTACATCATTCGTCACGGTTCAATTAATTGGCTCAATTCAATGAATCGTAAACGGGGAGTTTTGGATCCATCGGTTCCGTTTGTTTACTTAAAAAAAAACTATTTTTTTGGTATTTCCTCTCCTTCCTTTCCTCGCTCACTCTGTTTCCTTTCAAATTTCTTCTCCTCTCATTCCTCCCTTCCTGCATTTCCCTCCTCTCTTCCTTCTTTCCTTCCTTTTCCGTTTTGCTCACCATCAGTCCATCTTGAAATTTAAAAATGTCCAACATGACACGACCTGCAGTAACCAAACGACAAATGGGGGAATCAAACACACACACACACACACACACACACACACACACATCTAAAAGCAGTCAGACAGGTGTTTAGGACAAACACACAAACAGAGGGCCACACAGTCAGACCCTTCTCAAGCACTGCAAACACACAGGAAAAGGATTATGAACACAATCAGGGTTCACTCTACTCAAGGGCCACACATATATATATATATATATGTGTGTGTGTGGACCTTGAGTGCTGGGCTTGGGCTGGGCTTTCTCCTGAGCTTTCAATCGTACCTCACGGTCTTCATCGGTGGATGCTGTTTGCTTTGTTGTGGTTGATTCACGTGAGCTAATTGCAGCGATCTGGTCATGTGATGTGAACAGGTTGCACTGTAGTATAAATGTACATCACATGACCCCCATTTTGACACCTTAGCAAGGTCCATTTGCTGATGAAGACCATGAGATGTGGTTGAAAGGCGAGTAAATGGACTGCTGGACCCACTGTCATTCTTCTTCTTCTTCTTCTTCTGCAGTTATCCACCTCTCTCTCTCTCTCTTTCTCTTTGTCCCTCGGTAATCTTGTCTCCGTCCCTGGGAGCTGTCAGACTTTCGTCCCCCTCCTGCTGCTGCTGTCCCTCAGTGTGGGGCTCAGTGTTAAATGTGTGTGAGAGAGAAAGCGAGCGAGACAGTGTGTCCCACTCAACACACAAACTAAATGGTTCCCGTCAGTAAAGAAAAGGCTTGTTCCTTTGCCACTGAATAAACTTCCTCTCCTGCTTTCTCTTGACATCTCTCTCTTTCACAGCAACCGGTGGACTCATCGCTCCGAACGTCCAGCACCGAGGGACATTTAGAAAAGCAGACCTTTTACGATGCATGCTCAGGTCTCGTTTGGTGTCTGTCACGTTTTTGAGTACAAGTTTAGTGCATATTTGCTGAATTAAGCTACTCTGGGAAATGTAGGAGGTTTTTCAACATGATTATGACTTGATGAGACAGGCGGGCGAGGCAGCACACAAAAGGTAATCCCAAGAATCTTCTAGAATACCTTGAACATTACAGATTATGGAGAAGTGAACACACATATAACCTCGTGTGAGAAAGTGGAGATTGTTTAACAACGCCACTTCAGTCCAGACTGAAACATCTCAGCAACTTCTGGATGGACCGACAAGAAATTTTGGCACCAGAGATAGAAAACCCAGTGACTTTGATGATCATCTGACTTTTCATCTAGCGCCCCCTGCAGCTCAAGTTTTTCCTCAGCATTTACTATGTGGACTGGTAGAGGAATTTCATTCATTGCTCTCTTATTGATGATGCAGCCTACAGACTTGTGACTTGTAAACAGGGTCACCTCTGTGGTTTTGAGGGAGATGTCTCAAAAACTACCACATGATTTGCATAAAATTCGGTACACGTGCACATTCCCTTACGGCTCATTTAAATCCCTTTAATGCTCAGGTTCAGGTGCATTTTCTGGAGCGTATACGTGGGTGTGGAATATCAAACGGGCCTAGAATGTATGAAGAACTGTAAGATAAATTGGGGATTATTTTCTTTTCACTGCACGTTTGGTTTTTCTGGAAAATAAAATCCCAGACTGTATTTGTATTCAGCCTACACCTCTGGGAAACACCTGAGCAGCTGTGTGTGTGTGTGTGTGTGTGTGTGTTTTCTCATACACTCTAGAGCGCCGCCATCTAATTAAGCTACAGGAACCACTTTAGAAGATGAAAGAGTTTCTCACCACACACACACACACACAGATAACAGCTGCTCAGGTGAGTCAAAGTGATATTTTCAGGCCTTTAACTTTTCAAAAGGATTTTTTTTTTTTAAATCAGAAACAAATCCCCTCGCCGACAAACCGGCAGGGAAGCCGAGCACAGAAAGACAGAAAGGAATGGAAGGAAGCAGAAAGTTGAAATACCTTTGTCCCGCAGGTGAAACTGTAGGTGCGCCGCCTTCGCTGGCCAGAGTCAAGAAACCTCACACATCCGCTTCCTGTGTCGTCTGTCAAACACATGCTGAACTTTGACCTGCGAACTGCTGTCTGCTTGACACACACACACACACGGGCAGGGGTCAGTGACCTCCTGTAGTTTAAAGGAGTCTTGCAGCAGTGTGTTAATGCAGCAGAGCTTCATTCACTGACACACTAGAACATTCCACAGGCTGTTTGCAGGCTCGCAGCTCACACTGATCACACTCCCGCGGATGAGCGCGCACACCGGTCTGCGGCTGCTGCTCACAATCACGTACGTCGATTGAACTTTGAACATTTTTCTATTGATAACAACTAATCTTTTAATCCACAAAACCCAGAGATGTTCAGTTTATACACGTTCATGCCAAACTGTTTCCGATTCATTTTTGACTACAGGACTCACTGACTTACCCTTTCAGTTTCCAGTCTGATCTTGTGAAAGTTCAGCACCTACAAATGAGGGAATACAGGAGCTGAGAAGGGTCAAACAGGCAAATCTGGAGTGAGAGATGCACATTTTGCAGCCTGATGTTGAATTGCCCGGTGGAAAGTAAAAGCAGCTGCACTAAATCAGACAGTTTGAGTTGAAAGAGGGCTCATCGCTTCACCTCACTAATCCTCTCTTTCTCTCTGAACTCTCCAACTAATCTACTTCCTGGTTGCCAAGGAGACCAAAGGCGAAAGAGAGGGATCGACCACTTGTTGTTGTGGCAGTTGAACCCACTTAAACACAAAAACACACTCACATGAATTAAGAGGTTGGGAATTTGTCTGAAAAGAAAGTAAGAATGAATTGGGGGGAGGAAAAGAGAGAGATGCTGGATGAAAGGAAGTGTGGAAGTGAGTAATGATGAGGAAATCTGGCAGGGAAATGTCCTGTGAGGTCCTCAGTATCCAAGCAGAGCGAAGGCCAAGGCCAAACATTTCCCCAAAAATATATATTTTAACTAAAACATCTTTTGTCACATACATTTGTTACCGTTTATTATTGAAGTTTCCACATTCACACTAAAAAAGTAGATGTGCAAGGAAGAGGAAACGATGTGTTTTCAGATGTAGCTGGCTCACGTGGTCTCAGAAGACCGGTGGAGGAGAAACTCGTTCATTCACGTCCACAACCTGTAGTGAAAACGCTTCTATCTTAATCCATCTGCCCATCTGAGCCTTCAGTCAAAACGAGGCCTAATGCTCTTACCATCATAGGTTGCACACAACAGAGACACACACACACACACACACACAATTTGTGTTTCCCTCTCTGCCAGCCATAACTTCAATATATGCAGATGATAACAGTATTGAGTAAATATTGTTTGTCTGTGCCCAGCATTCCTCAAATGCTCCGCCTCCCGTCCTGGATCTGATAGGACTTAGAGATTCACGCACACACATACACTCACACAGACACACAGACGCACAGCGCTGAGGGCGGATATGTTTGAAGTGCTGTGGGCTGGGGAGGGGATGTTTTGGGTTGACAGACTAAAGTGTGTGTGTGTGTGTGTGTGTGTGGCAGGTACCTACATGCCCTCCTCTTTGTCTCCTTCCACAAAATACTTCAAACCCCACACACACTCCTGGTGGGACCTCTCCTTGTCTCTGTCCTCTCTCTCTCTCTCTCCCTCCATTTTCTTACTCATATGTATGTGGTGACCCATCCCGACTTTCCCACCATCCTGTTAAATGTCCAAAAACACTACGGTAGCATTGCCATGAGGATTAAAAAGTACAGTCATGCGCCTCTGGGCATGAACTTTAGAAACCAGATCCTTTCATCATCCTGACATGAAATGTGCTTCTTGTTTCCAGTCTTTGTGCTAAGCTAAGCTAACTGGATTCAGTTTACAATCATATAGAACATATGTAAATATCTTACAGTGTGTCTGAATAAATCAAAAGACTTAATTGCTTGATTCTCAAATGTTATTACCAATTTCTCTAACTTAATTTTCAACAAAAACTTTTATTAGTGATACTCTGTGGATACAAATGAGTCTCTTTCACCTCCTTTCCCTTCATGGATCTCTCTGCGACTTTGAAGTCTGCTGGCATCTGAAAAGAGGACAAAGAGACACAAAGGGACGAGTCGGGCCACTTCTGAGGACGGACAAAAGAATGAGCGAGAGACGGAGAGATGCAAAGATAGCGAGCGAGAGAGGGGTAGAGTGGGAAGTGACAAAAGAGGGGAGAGGAGAGAAGTAGGGCGAGGGCAGGGAATGAGAGGCGGGGGGGAGACGTAAGAAAGTGAATCACACACATCAGGCCTTACAGGCTTTTATATTCAGATACACACACATTACCACAAGCTCTCCTGTTCACCTGTTCCCTTCCTGAGGTTTGTTCAAGCATCTAGTGGCGTTTTGCAGGAACTGCAGGTGGAGCTGGTGCTCATACACTGTGTGAAACATGCAGCAGGAAAAGAGCTGCTAAAGAAACTGCTGTGATGCAAGTGACAAAGACATCCATTTAGAGGAAAATGAGGTTGAGCTTCAGTCAGTGCACAAAGCTGCATTTACCAACCGACACAAAAACCTGCTGACATACAGTAAAGCACTGCTGCAGTGCAAACCAATCAAATCTGTGCAGAAAGATAAACTCTGCTGTCCTGCTATAAAACCATCATGGTTCTCCCTCCCTTGTTTCATGGCTGAAACACAGTGCTCTTTGTCTGCATGAGTGTATGTGTGTGTGTGTGTGTGTGTGTGTGTGTGGCAAAGGTATGCAGGGGGGCCCAGGTGAGGGAGTCCAGAGTGGGGGGCGAGAGTGCCTTGCATCCCTTCAAGTTAAGAGCATTGTTTGGCGAGCTGTGACTCGCCGTGTGCTCCCTGCCACAGGCTGAGAAACACCGAACGTCTTTTTCCTAACAGACCAGCAGTAGAGAGAAAAATTCTAATTCTGCCCTTCACTCCATCACTGTTGTACGGCTCCCGTTAGCGTGTTACAGGCTAAGACTCACACCAAACCCTAATGTAATGAAACTAATCTTAGGCTGTACTATGGTTTATATGACAGTGTAGCATGGCTCATGGTTGAGCTCTGCTTTGAGCTTGAGGCTAACGTGGCACATCAGCATGTGGAAACCAATTTTCAGCCTTGTTAGTGGTGAGGGTTTGTGAAGGGCTTTAGGTGGCTGCTGACATTGAGTCATGCTACATATCATTCTCACCTTACCCAACGTCAGTCTGGCCTTTTCTTTCACAGAGCCTCCACACACAACAATTAGCCACCACGTGAGAGTTTTTCTCACGGCAAACATGTTTGGGGCTTAGTAATTTTCCCATAAATGGGAAGTGATGTAACAATTGGGCTTAACTGAAGAGCATGGTCACTGGACTCTGTCATTACACCTGAGAGAAAAGGGAGGGAGCGAGAGAGAGACTGCTGAGACGGTGAGAGCTTGTTAACCAGCTAAAGCTTTAGAACGACCACAGCTTTGTGCTGCATCTCGTTCTTCTCTTCCAAGAATTAAATTGCACACAATTATTTGTTGAGTGCAGACTGCTCTAATCTGGATCATGTTTCAGTGAGCAACAAGTCCACAGCAGAGTTTCTGTTGCCTGTGTGTGTGTGAGTGTTTGAGCTCAAGAGGGTAAGAGCAGCATTTGCTCTTTTCACATACCTCAGTGCACAGTTCACCCAGGTCTTTGTTTTTTGGTGAAGATGCCAGAGAAGGGGAAAAGATTCACTTCTCACATGCGCAGTGTCTCACCTGAAGGCGTATGGGAACTATGCAGTAAAGCAGCCGGACGATGAACGATGTCATTAGGGTTGTGCAAGGTTAAAGACGCCCTGAAACTGCTCTCACACAGCACTAGCCCATCACCTCCATACGGTGTTTAGCCTAAATGACCACCGTCACCTGCCCATGCCTTCACCTTGCCCTGTTATTCCCACTCTGACCTCTATTTCTAATGCTCGTTCATTCTTTGAACACGAGACGGTGCAGACAGTAGAATACTGTAAGACACCTCCACTCCAAGATCTTTAAGCAGAGCTCCACTTGCAACATCAGTATTGGTGCAAGTGGTGAACGGAGAGAAACAAGTCACACTCCATCTTGAATTCTGCATATGCTGACTTTCCCCATCGGGGAAGCACCTGCAGGGAATGCAACTAAATCATATCATTTCTTTGCACTTATTTCTGCTTGTATGCAGACAGCAAGCAACTGACATGTCATACAGCATGTTTACATGGGAGGACATCAGACCATGATTAAAACCTGAATGTGCAGAAAGAGCTTAACTTCACTGAGGAGAAATGATTCTTCAGAGAAGCAAAAACTTTTGTGAGTTTGCTATCAAACCACCACGAGAAAACGAGAGGAATGGTTCAGGTCAATTGCCCTTTAGGGCCCAAATGGAGGACCATTTGTCACCTGCTAACTGGATAAGCTAGGAAAGCTTTACGCGTCCGGTAGCCGCTATCGTTAGCATAACTACATAATTAGCTCGCTCTCAAAGTTGTTTAACGAATTTTGTGAACGTTTTAATGTTTTTATGCGGGTGGAGCCACACTGGGAGTGACTTTGTGGCCATTTACACTTTCATGTCGGCACAAAATGTTTGGGTTTTTTTTTTTTTTTTTTTAATCAAGAGATGTCAGCTTCACTCGTCTTTTTACAGTCAGATAGCCTTTGATGCTAATGAACGTTACGTACGTACGTGAAATGACCCGGATGTATCTACGCGGCGGCCATGATTAGAGCGGGCCGAACTCAGCGCATCCTCGCTTATCTCCTTCAGCATAAACACCCACAATTCCTTGCGGCCGGTACATTGAACGCACCGTTGTCGGTTCGCCGCGGCAGACCCACGTAAATATAGAAGCAACAGCGCACCTCTGTTTTGCCTTTGTCCAAAACGCAAATCTGTATTTATAAAGATGATACCGGCCCCGCACCTGTTGCTATTAAACGAGTAGGTAGTTTAAAAAATGTTTTCTTAAAAATATCTAATTCAAACTATACATGTATGTAAAGGCTGTGAACGTCCGCTCTGTACCCTTAATGCTTTTAAACCGCACTACAAAAATGGTGGGAGTAAAGCAGGGCTCAGTGCCAGTCATAGTTCATCTCTTGTCACATGCTGCCCCCTGTTGGTTAGTATGAGCTACAAACAAGCGTGGGTTCTCTTTTTGATATGACTACAGTGTAGCTTTAAAATAT
Source organism: Psettodes erumei (assembly GCA_016785225.1). Taxonomy (NCBI): domain Eukaryota; kingdom Metazoa; phylum Chordata; class Actinopteri; order Pleuronectiformes; family Psettodidae; genus Psettodes; species Psettodes erumei. The sequence continues at coordinate 1,686,032 of JAFBJZ010000969.1, forward strand.
TTTCAAATTGTAATTAATAAAAGCATGAAACGTATATTTAAAGAAAAACCATTACATCTGATCTCAGCAGCTGTGACGAGACTTATTGCATCATTAATTTAGTTTTTGTATTTTATTTAAGAACCAAAGTGTGTCTGCAATAGCTCACAGGCCAGTTTGTCTAACAACTCTTTCTCAGGCCCATCACTCAGCAGTCGATGCAGCACACTTGACCTGTGCTGGATGGTAGAGCTACACACCACTGTGAATCACCATTTTTGACTCACTGGAAACTTTCATCGAAACCTGCACAAAAATTTTCTCACATTTGTGTTATCACACATGGATGGTTTGAATTTTATTGGCTGGGAAACAATTTTTCTGTCCTATACAAATATCTCTGATAATACCACAATACTTTGCAGTTGCCAATTGAAAATGTAGATTATGTTTTGTCCCTTTAATTTCAACTTTAGCAGTTTATTCCATTGATTCCATGTCAGGGATGTGTGTTGGGCCTCACTGTTGCTGTGCTGGACTGTAATACTGCCCTTCAAGCCTCATGCTGAATGACTCGACCAATATGTTGATCAACATCTGAAATCAAGAGACAACAATGACATCGGCCGTTTTTTCCCCATTTTTATTTTACAAAGTTTCAACAGCTCCAGCATCACACTCAGAAGTTCCTATGAAATAATAGAGAGAAAGGGGGAACAGGTTTTAGCTGGCAAATCCAAAACAGAAAACAGATACTGATCCTCCTACCTGAGCTAATTACTCTCATTAGTAAGTGAAGTTGTTCGGATTGGAGGTAAACACCACCTGCTGCATAAACTCATGTACTGCATGTCTGTACAATATCATAGCACTGTATGCCCTGCAATGCCTACAAAAGGACACACAAACATACTACACTGATAACAGACTGTCTTTGCTCCTGCATGCTTTCTATGTTATTTAACATTTCCTTTTCACTCCCCACACACACACACACACACACACACACACTCAGGTCAGTCAGCTGTAGCCATGAAATTTGTGGTTCTTACTTTGCAACAATGGTGTCGTTCTTTGCCAGCCTGAGGATGGAGTCATCAGACTCACCCTGTGTGACAAAAAAAAAAAAACATTTGTCATCAGGGCAGAATTTTAATCGTGATATCACCATGTAATAACTACATTTTCCCTGTAAAAAGAACTCATCTAGTACACGTCTTCACGATGGCCATCGCAAAAACAGACTTTTCTACGCTCACGTCAACAGGCATTAAGTTCAGACTTACCATTCTGCGGATGGCGCCACAGATGGCGTAGGTCTTGAACTGACCGTTGAAACGACCAGTCACCTTGTCAACCTGCAGAGGGCAGAGCATGCTGGGTAAGAAGGATGACAACAACCCACTGTGCACAGAAGACTTTTGGACTGTCTGCTAATTTAAGTGGACAAAAACAAGAGCCTTAAAAAAATTCATCCACTGTCTCAACAGCCCTTCAACTGTCTTGTAATTCAACTAAATTAACATTATAATGATGCAACACAAAAAAAAACAAATGCAGACATGATGTAATTTGCATGGGATTAAACATGAAGAAAATGTTTTCAGATTTTAATTACACAAAAAGAAAAGTAAAACACATGTAAAAAAAACAAATACACCAAAAATGCAAAAACACCCCACCAGCTTGCCAAGTACATGTCATTTGTGATCAATGAGTTAAACAAGTGAAACTGACAGGTGTGGTTTCTCATACAGTAAGAGACACACAGACATTGTGCTCTGAGTGTGTGGCCGCAGACAGAGTCCTGTGGAAGTGTTTCCCTGAATTATTCAACCTCACTGTTCATCGCAAAGCCGTGGACTCACTCCTACTGCCTGAAAATTTTACTACCAAAACTGAGCCCGTCACACACACTGCAGATTATGGTGGTATGTGTCAGCAAAGTACTGGTCTGTCACATGCAAGTTGTTTTTAAAAAAACAGGTTACATTGGCAGACAAGTGCGACAGACCTTTACTGTAACTAAGACTGAAGTACTCAAAACAGAAAATTTTAAACAAAAATCATCTTTGGTTTTGGATTACACCCTTTCAAAACAAAGGTCATTTAAAAAGTTAAACAGCACAATGGCCCGACAGTCAAAGACGCACACACAACAAACTCACTTCATCCACAACATGGTAAATGGTTGCATTCTGGTCAATGACAAACAGCAGCTAACGTTATGATGGAGTGCACTTATATACAACTGTTTGTGTTAAAAGGAAACACTAACAAATGATGAACTTTAACATTTATTAGAATTTCATTTTACCTCAGCGATGTTGATCTGGATGGAGGCATGGTCCTTGGCTCCAATGATTCTGTTGCTAGCAGAGCTGCAATACACACAGCATTATATAAATCAACTATTGCAATCAGTCCAGGTTTTCTGCCAGGGTCACCAAGTTGAACTTAAGACATTTGAAAACTTTTTAAACACCATTCACAATACAATTTAATGCACATTAAACAGCAAAACAGACTAAGAAGAACTTTTATAATCACTATTGTTACTTTTCTTTAAAATAATTCAGCACTTCCCTCCAGTGTAAAGCAGTCATACTGATGATGGGAGCAGGATGAGTGGCATAAAACGGATGGATGGACTAATCAGTGAAAAATGATTGAATGGCGACAAAGGATGGGGTGGTGAGCTCACCCTGACCCAATATTTGGCCCAATTCACTTTATGTGCTTGAAAATGACACTGATGAAACTTTTCTGCCAACTGATGAACAGTTTCAGCTCTACATCCAAAAACATTTTACCAGCTGGCAGTACTGCTGTGACTGTATGATACCCAGCAAACTAAATTACACTTACAGACCCTGTTGCTGACACTTATTTCCACACGTACGTTTCCCAAGGTAACCCCAGGCATCATTTATCTGCTACATCTGTTACGGCACTTACCATTTGCGTGGGACGTAGAGGTCCACAAATTCACCTGCGTCGTTCTGCATGTTTAACAAGGTTGGTCAGGCGGTCGCCTACAAATCTGAGAGGGATTTTAGACCAAAGAGACAAAAAGAAGATCAGTCGCGTTGTCTCTAATGCTACCAGACAGACGACCATATCTCTAACACGAGCTGTGTGTGCAAGTGTGATTATAGAGTTGCCTGTTTCAAAAAAGCAATGCCCGGCGTAAAAAAAAACACAAAATAAAACATGAAAACAGAAAATGCAGCTATTCCCCCCCAATGTGACAAAACGGAGTTAGCCAGCTAGCATCGGTTAGCATTCGGAGCGCAACATCACGGCCGCATGTGGCCGTTCGCACACTCGACAAAACTTCTCATTTACCAACGATTTCTGCGACAAACCTCTCAGACAAGACATCTCTGACCACACAGACACTTTAAACCTGACAAAGTCAAAGAAATAACGGCCACGCGGCTGTATAATGGTCTATTTTAACCGTTTCCAGAGGAGCGCTCGACAGAAACCCACCGTATACGACAAATGGCCGACAGGAAAGGAGGAGTCGTTGACCCGGAAATGAAAATGTCTCTGCCTGGATGTGCGCGGCGCCCCCTGCCGGATCCAAAGACCAGGACGTTAACGCACCAAGCGGCCGACGAGTGTGGAGACACCTCCATATACCTGCGTCCACCTAATTAAAAGGATTGTTAATAGTAAGAGTTAAAGTTAGACATCTTACAAACAATAAAAATTAAAGTGAACGTTATAATTACTGACTGAAAAAATCATAATTGCAGACTCAATGGAGTTGTATGCACTCATCTGAAGAGCACAAGAAAAAAAATACTCTTTATATCATACACAGTGTGTCTAAAAGCTTGCAGATACTTGGGCATTGCATCCATTTGCGATTGTTGTTAACAGTGTTAATGTGCCATTCTGCAACAGCCTTTTTTTTCAGGTTTTCGGCCTAATTTTGGAACCTGGTTTCAGGGAATTTGCTCTTGATCAGCCACATGAGCAATGGTGTGGCCTGTGTGTTGGTGGGTAAGGACTTGCTCATTTCAAGGGTGCTCCAGTTCATCCTAAAGGCCAGATCATCCTCCTAAAGGGCTCCTGCAATAAGATATATCATGTTGAGTTCCAGTTGACTGCTGTTGTGCTGTATGTAGTATTATATTTACTTCAGACACCCAGAAACCAACTACTACTTTAAGATTTAAAGGATTAGTTCATTAATCAGACGACTGACAGAAAATTAACTGGCATCAACTGTGATTTCAGTTAACTGTCTCAGTAATTTGGGGTAAACTTCATGCATTCTGGGCGTGTAGGTGTAATAAATTGGTTGATACAAAAAAATTTAGACAAGTTTTATAATTTAATTTAATCAAATTTAGAAAGGGTACATTAAATGGTAACATTTTAGAATGCACACAATGCAAAATAAAATCCTTTTTACATTTGAAACTGACACAAATATTCAGAGTACATTGTGTTGTTATATTGCAGATTACATGATATATGTAACAAATGTGTAATATCTATAGGCTGCATATCACATCTTACAAAACATACAGGGGTTTCTGTTTATTTCTCTCCACAAAATTGGATTACCTCCCTGCAAACACGTCTCTCTTAACTGTGACGCTGCCAAAAAATTACAGCAATGTAAATAAAAATGTCTTTCATAACATCTAAACAAAACATGTTATGGAGTTAATTCATGTCACTGACATTTATACAACTGCAGCTAAGATCTTTCCACAAAGAAATAATATTTAGCCTTAAAGGGTAGAGTCATTATTCAGAGAAGTGTCTTCACATTGTATTATATAAATTGCATTGTATTGGAAACATCTTAACCCAAAACAGATAAAGAAATAACATTAAGGCATGCTCAGCATCAAGGTACAGACGTGATGAGCTGCAGGCTGCTGAAACTTTCTAAAGTCACAGATGAAAAACAAAAAAAAATTACAGCTATTCCACTGCCACTACATCAGTGACGTGCCGTGGTCACTGTTTCATGACGCACGTGCATCCGACGGCCAGTTTGTAGGGGCACTTACACCAGGTCACGTTTGCAATGTTGCCCTCCATTCCTATCCTTACCATCTGGTAGACTGAAATCTTGAGGTAGATGGGCTCGGCGACCATGCCCTTCACGGTGCAGACGTTGCACACAGCATGTGTTATGGCGTAGGGCTCTCTACCTGTTACAGTGTTTACTCTGGGAAAAAAAGTGTGGGGAGGGCAGTGAATAAATGGCGGCATATATGGAAACACAGAAGTAAACAAACATGCAGGGGACACTGTGGCTGTTCAGAGCAACACTTTTTAATTTCTGATGTGGTCGAGCAGCATTGTGTCCAAGCTAGTTAAATATCTGTCGGTGTTGTTAGAAACCTCCGGACCTCATCTTAAAAACAAACTGTGAAAAGTAACTTGATCAGCACATTAACTTAAAGTGAAAAGAAAGAAAAACTCACACCAATTTCCAGGGAGCAACTGAAGAGTTCTGGAATTCTGAGATGTGCATGAACTGCTGTTTGTGATGTCTGTTGGTGTGCATGCAGTCATTGGAGCAGGGGAACGCTCCAAATCCTGTTACCATCAGTCCCAGTAGGAACTGGAAACACAAATTTCAGTCAGATACATTTCTTCACTTTCATCAAAACAGACAAATTACAAGCTGACGACTTTGGGATCATGTTCATTGCATGTCATATCTCTCTGCTTCCATTTTCTGTCTTCACTAAGCAGAAGATGCCAAAAACCAGTATATTTAGGTGTCCCATTGAGCCAGATCAGGACACGGACGTCTGTTCTCTCTTTGGAAGCAGACTGAAGTTACAGTCTAAAATTGTTAGACTACACATCTTTGCAGGCATGGTCACTATGAGCAACATTTTTAGTTGTCATTCAGGCAAGTAACAACTTCTTTTGCTGATAAACGCTTTATGCTGTCGTCTCCCAGATCAGTGGTCGTACTCACCAAAGGAGTAAGGAAGTTCATGCTGATGCTGAAAAGCAGAAGAAATATGTGGAAGCAGATCTGTCGGTGGTGTGGTATCTGCTGTCTACCTCTCTCTCAGCACACCTTTGCCTTTTTTATTCTCTGTCACGGCGGTGACGAAAGACCACATTTGCAACTCAGGGAAAACAATGGAGGCGTACATCATGGACTGGGGCCAGCGCTATCTCTGTGTTTGTTTGTTTGTCTGTGTTGTATGTGTGTGTGTGTGTGTGTGAGAGAGAGAGAGGGAGAGAGGGAAAGTTTTTTGTCTCTTTAATGCCTCTCTTTTATCTGGATTTGCCTAAACCTCCAGGCTTTTTTCAGGTCAAAGAGAAAACACAACTTAAAGAAAATACAAGGATAGAAAGATATTACTTTGTATTGTGATTTTTTTTTCCAGGTCTTACTCTCGTAGTGAAGATTTTGACATTGTAATTTAAACTTTAATGCAGGACCTAATATAGTTATTTTTTATAAGAGCTTAATCCATTTTCCTGTTGGGTGAAAGGGAAATTTATATGTCAGATTTAATATTAATATATTTATATTTTCATCTCTTTGAGGTGATTTCATACTGATTTCATTACCGTCCAGCAAAGTTGTAAAATCTTTGTATAAAAACAGACAGAACAACACAGAAATACAAAACCATCATCCATGCTCCGTGCCAGCATCAATAGTCTGTAAATTTACCATATTTAAATCATCCTCTGTATTTTCCCAGTGATCATATTCAACACTAAGTGGGAATTCTCCTGGGGGCGTGTCGGTGGATGCCGCCGTAGCATGAACATGAGAGCTTGCTACTGAAATAGACCGGGGAAGCCCACAGAGGGACGCCTACGCCTGAGGCTTTCCCTTTCACAGTCAACAGACATGTTCAAATGTGCTACGTACACTCTCTCATAGTCACCTCTGTTTTGTCTTCACGGGGTTCGCCACGGGGTTCCTATAATGTCGACCAGTTGTATGCCAACACGAGGTCAGCTGAGGTGAACTCAGGTGTTCACAAGCGTCTCCCCGAACCCACACTGACAGCCAATACTGAGCAAGTCTGCAACACGTTCAGCGCCAACATTTTTTATTTCTGTAATATCTCTAGTGTATGTTTTTGATTGCGGGCTAAATGAGTAGAAGTTCAGTGAACATGTTAATCCAGTTTGTTTAATCTGGTATGTACTGAGCATTGTAACATGCAGAACTGTCCGATATGAGTGTGATTCCAAGGGGGTGCAGGACTGACCCCCTGTAAATGTACCTGACTGCCAATTTACACATTAATGACTAGGTGAGTCAACAGTGACACAGCAGTATTTCTAAATCAAAGTCAGCGTAAATGAAGCAGCAGATGTACAGTGAATGCAGTACATGTACTGTACTGCTTAGTCAGCTCTCTTCCACCTTTCTCAATTCACACCTGAAACAAGTTTAGGGATGGAGATCAAGCTGTTCACGATTCAAGATCCAAGAACTTTTATGTCAGGAGACAGATTTAAACCCACGAGGAAACCAATGATTTGCAATATTTCAGCCTAGGATTTGCAAAACCATGGACTATTTTTAAATGATAGAAAATTAACAGTATATATAAGAGTGGAAATGTACAGGGGATATCGCCTAAAGGAAACATATATAATTAAAAGCAGGAAGTAGAGAGGAGAGGGCAACAGAACAAAGGATACCCCGCTCCCACTCGAAACACCCTCCCACACACATACACACAACATGTAAATTATGTACCATCCTTCTGTTGATGTATTGCTTTGTTCTTCATTCTTGCACCGGGTAGTGTTTCCCATTTTAATGCTTGTAGGCAGGGAATTCCTCCACTCACATGGAAAGCAGGCTGCAGTCACTAACAAACATGAAGTCATTTACATAAAAACAAAATAAACATTCAGAGCCTATAGCAGGCATTCAGTAACACAACTTTAAATTATAACTTTTTAATATGGATCAATGCCAACACCATGAAAATATTTTACTATCTGGTTCTCTCACTAACACTTCCATATGGCATTTTTTTTTTATGTAAATGGTCTCAATATTTTCTTCACCCCTGATTTTTACAAGCCACTTATAAATGTATTCATTTTTTTAATCATTTAATGACACATTAATGAAGTGCGTGTGAATTGAAAAAGCTAAATTCATTCTTTTGTGTCATCCTGACTTAGTCGTCACAGCGAATGCAGGTAATGCTTGCAACTGTGCATTTACAATCAGAACCAAAAGAAGACAGCAACAAATTTGACCTGGCAGGAAAAAGCCATTTGAAGCATCAGGTAGGAAAGACAAAAACCTCTTTCACTTTCACATCAACATGGATGGATGCACATAGATGCTGAGAGCATGTCGTGTGTTCAAAAATGAACATGGGCTGAAAAATCCCAACAAGTTAACAGTCACACAAGTGATTGTGTCAGTGCTCATGAAGAAGACAAAGTGGGAAAAAAGGCGTCAAGTTGTAACAATTTTAATTTCCTGCCATGAACTCAATCAAGCACAAGAAAAGCCTTTCACAACACAAGGAGAGACAGAGAGAGAGCACAATATTGCAGAGATGATGTTTTCACCTTCCCGTCACAGAAGGGAAAAAAAACGAAACAAACCAAAACAATAAAATAAAATAAAAATAAAGCCATAAAATAATAATAACTTGGTTCAACTTGTTTTTTTTCTCCATGGTGATAAAAAGCTACAAAAAACTAGCAATGCTCAAATCCTCTTGAGAACATACAGAATTATAATACAGAAACACTACAATACTTTTCACCCCCCCCCCCCACACACACACACCTTCAATGTCATTCAAGAAACCCAGAAAAGGTTAACTTGATCACAGATGAACAAACATCGAGTACTGTACACAGACATGAGTCATCACTGAAACCAGAACTTACATCTTCTCAAATTAAGACAATCAAGTCAGATAATTTAAAATGCTCGCTAAAAAAAAAGAGAGGGTGGGGGGGGGGTACCTGCTTTCTGTTTGATAAGTGTCATGGTGGTTTACCCGTCAGTGGGGAGCCCGAACTTGTTTTATTTTATCGCAAGACGCCTGACCTTTATTTAGACATTACAGCATCATACTGTACGAGCCAATATTCAAAAAGGTACGTTTGAGATGTGATTAGTAATTTTGCGTCTCCAACATGCGAGTAAACGGCCAATCGAACAAGATTCTGTGGCTTCTCACCTGCAGTAAAGGTGAGGGCGGCTGAGTGAGATGCCAACCTCATCGTTCCTATGCCCTAACAGAAATCCACAAACAACAAACAAGTTTGCGGCGGCCATCTTGCGACCCTTCTCGTTTGCTTGAAACGCATCGAATCGAGGCCGTTCTGCGACGCCATCGGCGTTTAGTTCAGACTTCAGTATAAAACACATCCAGGTCGCAAAGTGTCGCAAGTAGCCCCGCGTGTGCGAATACACTGTTTCTCAGGAATGTCGGGTTCTGTTCCGCAGACAGAATCAGGCTCAGATGGTGTCGCCCGTCTTTCATCGTGTCGAGTCAACTCATTGTCCTTTCCTTTTTTTGTTCAGCAACTTTTTTTTTTAATAAGAAATGTTAGAAAATTGTGACACCGTTTTTTGAGAGGAGAAAGGAACCGACCCGCCTCTGTCCTCCTGACGTTACGCTCTAACCACATCCTGTCCAAAATGACCTTCATGAAAACATTGTGGTTGTTGTGTGACTTTCAAAGCCGAAAAAAAAACGTTTTCCAGGAACAGAGTAGCTCAAAGATATACTGCACAGTCAGTATGTGCAATGTCTGTGGCTATAATCAGTTCTTGAGAAACTGAAAATTGTGTGTCTTTGTCAGTGTGTGTGTGTGTAGTGGTGGTGGTGGTGATGGGGGGGGGGCACAAAGAGGTGAAAATGTGACCGACTTCTAAATTGAGAGGGATCGTCCACAACAAAAACAATTCCACAAAGGCGTGAGCGCAGAGATGATCTGTAGACTGTGCGACAAATAATGTAAGCAATAACGCAATAAAGAAAAAGTGGATGTGTATAAACACTCGATACAGAACAGAGCCTGCTCATGTCTGACTGCCGTTACCGGGGGGAACGTTTCAAATCTACCGGGGGAAAAAAAAAGAGGCGCGCACAGACGCCAGAACTACATGGAAAGCGAAGCGTGACCTCGTTTTACAGCGGGGGCGAAATGTCGTACAAACAAAACTTCTTTTTTTTTTTAAAAGACTGACTGAGATGATCGCACTGCACGAATCTCGTTTTGTTTTGTTGTTGTTTTTTTTAGCTGCCGATACAAATCGAGCGATCACCTACAGACGGTACAGGTTCGTCGCTCCCCGGCCGGACCCCCGCTACCTGACATACATACATGATTAGTTTAAACTGTGTTTTTCCCCCCATAAACTGACCGTTGTTTTCCTGGTTAACACTGTGGCGTGTAGGACATGAAGTAATTCTACAAAACGCTGTAGTAAAAGTACAAAACATTCTCTGTAAAACTCCACGTGAGCGGCTCGGCTGGATACTGGTTCATGAATGGGCGGACGCACCGGCCGGTGGCAGCGGCTTTAAGACAGATCATTTTTTTTGTCGAACTGCACGTTTGAGGCGTTTTGTTTCTTCGCACATTCGTTCTGAAGTTGCCGCACCTGTCAGTACAAGAGGTCAGAGGTCAACGGGCTGCGAAACTGTGTCAAGAGCCACGAGTCATATTTTCACCTTTGTGTTTCCACCCACCCCCCCAGCAGGAGCTCCCTACTGTACGGACAGAGAGTGGATTGAGATTGTGTGAGGAAGACGAAGAAGAGGAGGAGGAGGAGGAGCAGGAGGAGGAGCAGGAGGAGGTGGTCAGATCTGGCGCTCGCGTTGGTCCGGAGGACAGGTGGTGATGGCGGGATTTTCCTCTCTTCGCTGCCCGGATTGGTAACTGTAGTGTGGATTCAGTCTTGTGTCCGCCTGTTCTAGGTCGTCTGCAGAGGACACACACACACACACACACACACACACACACACACACACACACACACACACACACGAGTTGAATTTACAGAAAACCTCCCATCTTGTTTTTACAGATGTTTTTGTTTCTGAAACAGTTGAAAGCATATATAGATAGATAGATAACTTTATTCATCCCTGAAGGGAAATTATATATATGACAGAGGCCTCCACTGCCTGGGTGGTGGTGGTGTGTGTGTGTGTGTGTGTGTGTGTGTGTGTGTGTGTGTGTGTGAGGGGGGGGTTTGTCTGCGCCGTCTTTCCGTTGTTTCCTCGGACTCACTGATTTGCATAGTTCAAGCTCTGTATCATTTATTGTGAGCATGACCGCAACACCACCTGCTGACATTTACATGGACGACTCCACGAAAATAATATTTACCCTGTCACCGGGCTGCCCCACACAGCCCACGGCCTCTGTTGTGTTGCTGTGTGGGGATAAAGAAATAAAAAAAAAAAAAAACCCATCGCTCCAGTGTGTGCGTATCCCACGTGGTTTGTGATTTCAAACTGGCTTTTATTTGACTTCATTCATTTATATTTCATGACAAGGTGTGAAAGGGCATGTGTGTCATGGTGATACGCCACTGATCTCATCCTCTGCGTCAGCTCTCCGGAAAAAAAACAGCTGTTTGTTTTCTGATCTTCGTTTTTGAATTTTTCATGCACACCCCAGCACCTGTCTTTTTGTCACTTCTGCTGTCTGCGGAAAATCCTCCGTGGGGATATATAAATATAAAATATCATATATTTCTGAGGAACTGCTTGTGGATATAACAGTTCAAAGTTTTGTTCATTAATGTTTCCACATTGCCCATTATCGTCCAGTACAACCGCAGTTGCCAGTTTATTAGGAACACCCTGCTTAAAGTCTAACATTGACAGTCCTAACACTTTTTTTGGGCGGGCTGAACAGCGGAAAACGCAGCCTCCAAAATGATTGCACGGCCAAAACAATGAATGAGCGTCATGGAGGGAGGATTTGTTACGAAACTGTTGTGACTGTTGTTATTTGAGGGATTTTAACAGTTTGAGTTGGAGCTTGAGAGAAGAAAAACACTGGGATGTTTGATCACCTCAAACACGACTTTTCATAAGTCGTTAAACTGTGTCTGTTTTGGTCTGTTGTTGGGATTTATTGGAGAAAAAAAAGATTAGTGCATAATGCTCGCCTTCAATCACAGAGAGCTTTCACGGTGCATCATGAAGCTTTCGTCTCGACAGATTTAGTGTCAGCTGAACCGTGAACGTGACAGGTGAATGTGGAGAAAGGTGGAAACAGCGAGAGCCGGGCTGACCTCTGCGCTCTGCCTCTGCATCTTGTGAACGGAGCAGGTCGCCGAGTCTTCCTCCGCCGACCCCTCGCGTTCCGACTCGCGCTCCCGCTTTCCCGTGATGCCGCCTCTGGAGTGCAGGAGGGGTCCTGAAGGAGCGGGAAGTCGGGAAACACGTCAGCATGATCGGGAACGTGTACGTGTATACGTACGACACGCGGAGTGAAGGAGCATTCCTATACACTGCATTTCAGAAATTATCTGGGATCCATCAATCAATGCATCGTGTTATTTAGTTTGTTGAAGTCAGAAAAACACATTTTGAAAGTAAAGTTTGTACCTGTACTTATACTTGTACTCTGTATGAAGTAAAGTGGTATCGGTGCATCCCTAAAATTATACTTTCAACATAGGATCGTTTACAGAACGCCACTTCCTGCCTGTTTCCTACCCGGGTGTTGAGGCACAGCAAACTCGTGGTAGAGTCGGCTGCTGGTGATGGTCTGGCTGGTGTCTGGCACTGAGTGGTATCCTGCAACACACAAGACGAACACATTTGCTGAATCTGGAAGACTGGGGGGGGTTAATGTAAACTGTGTCAAATTTATGTCCCCATCAATTGGTCCCTTTCTGCAGTGTTCTATGTTGTTCCCAGAGAAAATCCAGTGAAATCTGTGTTAATCTGGAGCAACGTGTGTACAGGATCCTTGCGATGATCATGAGCTTTTTCAAGCTGTCAGACCAGCGGACCGAGGCTGCGGTGAGGGAAGCTGAGCGCTGTCGTGGTCATGGATGACCTACCATGCTGTTGTTGCTGTGGCAGCGGCTGCAGTCGTTGTTGTTGTTGTTGTTGTTGTTGTTGCTGCTGCTGCTGCTGCCCCGCGCTGCTCGGCCCCGTCTGTTCCTCGCTGTCAAAGTTGAGCAGGATGCTCCCGCTGCCGTTCGCCGTCGCGACGGAGCTCCCCGACACCCCAGGCACTGCAGGGCGAGCAGTGGAGAACACGCGTAACCATCGACTCCTCGCCCGCGCCGACCTTCACCTCAACATCTGCATCAAAGTCGACCTACGGTGTGAGTTGTTGTTGTTGTTGTTGGTCCCTGGCTGCTGCTCTCCGGGAGAGTAAGCCATCATTCCTCCGTTACCGTTCCCGTTAGTGGACGGCACTGACGCCAGCAGGCCTGAGGGGACACAAACGCACATACGGTGTTTGTACGTTGACATCTGGACAGGAGACAGATTCCTCGGAGAAGAGAGGGGGCACATTCTCCATTTTGCCGCTCAACGGAGACAGACGCCGGCGGAATCGGGGTCGCTCGGCCTCTTACCCAGTCCCCTGTATCGGCTAAGCTGCTGGTAGATCTGCTTCATCCGCTCGATGTTGAGCCGGCTGGCCTCCGCGTGGTGCACCATGGGCTTTGGGTAGTGGACGCCGATGACGCACTTGGCGGCCGCCTGCACGGACTCCGGGGCGTTCCACGGGTCGTAGATGAACTTAGCGGGGAAACCTCGGAGGACAGGTAAGTATCGTCTGGAAGCACAGGGAGACATTAGATACGCCAGCTTGTGTCAACAGGACGTGCAAGGTCACACCTCGATGTGGAGGAGATGGGGGGGCGGGAGTGATGCAGGGAGGAACAAGGTTAATTCTTTAAAAAACAGGACAGAACAAATATATATTTTTATCTTACAGTAGTTAAAACAAATGTAAAAAATAGCTACTAATAATTATTTCAGACTTTAGCTTGAAAAAGTTTTAAATTGTGACATGTTAAAAATTCAGTACTGCATTAAAAAAAAACAACTCTCGCCTTTTTTACTGAGAGTTTTTAAATATTTTATGATACATTTCAGTTTGACAGCCCACGTATGCTCTGTTAAGTGATGACACTTCAGCACCTCATGCTTACAGGCATTATGGAAAGTAGCTGCGACAAAATGAAAGCTACAAACAACCACAACACTGCAACGGTATGGCTCCGGTACATGAGAGTACGGGTGCTCTGCAAAAATACTCTTGGATGACCTGTTTGGGTTTTTTTTGTAAGACTGTGGCACTGAGGTGAGTTACCGTCACAGTGCGCGGTGAGGACTGAGCTTCAGGGAGCGACACACAAAAAAAACAAAAAACAAGGGGCTGTGGTCCCAGAACGACTTTTACAGTAAAGCTGGTGCAGCCGCAGCGCAGATCCTCCGAGAGATGAAGCCAATAAAAAAAAAATCTAAATAAATCACTGACTGCAGAGGATTCAGCTCACTGTACCACATTCCAACCTGCTCAAGGTCTTGGATGTTGTTTTTTTTTTTTTAATTTTCTTGTGGATTTGCTCCGTGTGACAAAGAGAGGCAACCTACCTACTTGGTCCGACCTTACCGAGTCCGAGGAGGGGAGACAGACGGGACAGAGGAGGGGGGGCGAGTGGAACTGTGGAACTGTGGGAAGTGGCACAGCGGCAGAGAGAGAGCGGGCTGTGCGGGCTGCGCGGGCTGTGCGGGCGCGTGGGGGGGTTGTGGCGGCGCGGCCTCGTGGGACCGGCGCACATGCACGCACGCACGCGCGCATGCGCTCCGGGTTGCTACGGAGCTCGCCCCGTCGCTAGAGGGAGAGACCACTGCCGATTGGGTTGATGATGCTAGGAGACGTCTAACTGTAACACGCCATTAGAAAGCAGAGTGTATTGACCCCCTGCACCCCCCCACCCCCCACCCCCACCCCCAACCCCACCACCCGACCCCGACCAGAGCAGGTGTATGGTGGAAAGGTTCTGCCATCGAGAGATCTTTTTTTACCTTCTGTCGCACCGCTGGGAAAGATGTTCTTTTTTAAGGAATTTTTTAGCAATGGAAAATGATTTACTGCTTCATCTTCGGCTTACATCAGTCACACACACACACACACACACACACACACACACACACACATATAAAGCTAAAAGTCCTCTTTGATGACAGAAGTCTTCCATCATACCTCACAACTCTTGGACCCCCCCCAACCCCCCCATGATCAGACAGTGGTGGACTGAGAAAAGAGCTCATGCCTGCTCCCCCTGTCCCTCAGACTGTGGCGGTTGTCTTTTAAGTGGTCAGCGGGCCTCGAAGCCCCCCCCCCCCACCCAACCTGCTGACTGTCCCCTCCCACAGCCACAGCACCACGCTCTGGGCCGGCCCACTAGGGGGCCCCCTCATTTCACCAAAAGGGACCACAACCCTTTTGCCAGGAAGAACCGCGACCTGCCAGAAGCGAGCGGTCCCACAGAGAGCAGCGGGTGGCCAGGACTACAGAGTGTGTGTGTTATCTTTATCTATATTTTTAATATTTAAAAAATATGAATAATAAATCCTACAGTCAATTATGATAATATAGAAAGATTCTTTTGCTTTGTTGTTCTTAACTGCTTTACTAATATCTGGTGCGTGTGCTAATCTTTTTCTCTTTTTCTGTATGTAGGGTGTGCACACGGACAGAACTGGTGCTCAGATGCGAGCTGACTGTCACATGATGCAGGTGCGTTTGTGTTTCCTCACTTGTACGTGCGTGTCTTTCTCAGAGCCCCCAGGATTCAGCCGCTGCTCCGGGAACGCCTGCACCGGCAGGGCTGCATTCACACAAGCAGAGCACCACTGAACATTTCACAAAGGGTCGGACGAGGGGCTTTGCCCAGCGCCTGGACAATGGACTGGCTCGCCCCGGCACGGCACGGGTAACGGGTACCGGCGCCAACCCGTGCATCACTGCAATGGCAGAGCTCCGGCTGGTCCAACGCCTCTCCTCACTACCCTCCAGGGAATGCTTCATAGTCCTCTACCTAACGAATGCAGGCAAGGCGTTTGCATTTCCCTACCGAGTGGTCAGAATCCCTTTTGACGAAATGAGACGCCACCGAGTCACAAACCCGCCCAGAGGGTGCTGCTGGGGTGCGAGCAAAGTCCCCGTCCCTCAGGGTAGCACAGGTCAGTGAAAAACAAAACGGCCACCGGTGTCTCAACTCATCCCCCCGCCCCCAAACTTCCATCCAGGGCGGCCCCGGCTGGAAGCCCCGGCTGCGCCCGGGTGGAGGGGCGCGAGAATGGCCAATCATCTTAAAAGCAATCAGCTACAATCTCCGAAGGAGAGAGGGATAGCTGAACTTTTCCCCCAATCCCCCCAAAACAGATGAGCCAAAAACACAAACACAGAGCCACATCCAGAGAAAGAGAAGAGTCTACGCCCTTTTCATTAAAGAAAAAAAAAAGTCACAAAATCAACTGGTGGCAACAGTTATATTAACTAACACGTACACAATCACCAAACAGATATTCACAAACAATTCAAAAAAGGCACGCAAAGAGGTACACTGTGAAAATTAGTAAAAAAAAAAAAAAAAGACACGTCTGATTCCAAAAAAACGAACTGCTGGAACTGGAGGAGAAAAAGGAGCGATGGGCGAAAAAGAAAAGGAGGTGGGGGGTGGGACGTTCAGGCTCTGTCATTCACTTACCCAAAGATCTGGAGGTCTCCGTCTACGCTTCTGTCTCTCTCTGCCTGTCACTGTGCACCAGCTGGGTTTGTGTTGTCAGTTTTGTGTGTCTGCAATATCTGACCGTGTTCTAGATAACTAAAGTAACTCAATAACCAGGTTCTGTGAGGTTTCTACCAAGAACAGCTCTATGAAACATGACTAATGTGTAAATCATGTGACCAGAAAATGATGCAGTTCAAACTGAGCCTGCATCCAATTTTTCATACGCACATATTTGCAGCTGATCTGAAGTCTGCCAGTGTTACTATGTTTGTTTGTTTGTTTTTTCCATTTTGTGTGCAGTCAAGAGAGAAGGGGTGGGGGTGGGGGGTTCTTGGCACAGCCGTCGGCACCAAGGGGCGATGCCAGGAGAGGTACCCACCTGATGAAGTCCCCGTTGGGGTCGGTGCGCCGGCCGAAGCCCACGGGGCAGTAGCAGTGGAAGAACTGCTGGAAAAAAGAACTGCAGGACAACCACATCCAGCTGCCCGCGTTCACGCTCCAGTCGGCATCCAGGAGCAGCTCTTCAAACACCTGCAGAGACAAGACGCCGTCCACACGTTGGCTGGAAGCTGCGCGCACAGTTATGGAATATGCACCGATCAGACACAACATCATGGCCCCTGACAGGTGAGCACGTCCTCACCATGGCACCTGACAAAGTGCGGAATATATCAGACAGTGAGTCAACACTGAAGTTGATGTGCATTTCTCCACCTGAACCGACAACTTACAGGACATAAAGGATCTGATGCTAATGTCTTGGTGCCTGAGACACCGTGCCTTGATGGGCCGGAGCTGTTTTGTTGGCACAAGGGGGATCTACGTGCAGGTGGTCATAATGTTACGGCCGATCGGTGTGAAGAAAGACGATAAACGTTTCTGCGTCATTCTGCGTTTACAAAAACGTTGGTCCTGCGCAGCGTCTGGGCGAGGCCCCTCACCTTCATCCCTTCCTCCCAGCTGATCCACAGGTCGCCCCTGGTGAGGAAGCACGCCACCGCGTGCCTGGCCAGGTGATGGATCCAGCCCTCCTGCCTCAGCTGGGTCATGATGGCGTCGATCCAGGGAAAGCCCGTCTTGGCCTCGGCCCACTTGGCGAGAGCCTCCGGGTTCTTGTCCCAGGGGATGCGGACGCAGATGGGGTTGCCCTCCATCTTGTCGAAGCGCGGGTTGTTGGTCGCCGCCGTGTAGAAGAACTCGCGCCACAGTAACTGGCCGTACAGAGAGAGCGGAGGGGAGCTGTTCTTTTTCACCTGGACGCAAGGAAACAAACAGAAAGTAAATGAAAATGGGCTAAAAAGAAACTCAAGGGCTTTGAATCTAATCACAGACTCTGACTTTTATTTGTGTGTATCTAAACTAAGATTAAAAAAAAAACACTGGAGGGGTCGTGAGCCGACCTTGCGGTAGAGGTCGGTGAGCTTGAAGTAGAAAAGGCGACAGGACAGGCAGCCGAAGCGCAGGTAAGGGCTGAGGCCTGTTGGGCTGGCCAGCAGCGAGTTGGCGTTCATCCTGGGGCGCTCGAAGTTCGCCACCCACGCCTGGAAAAAGGTGGAGGGATAAAGTGCTTGAGGTTTTGACACCGTGGACAGAAAGTGCAGTTTCTCGGGGACAGTTGATGACTTGGTGCAGTACTGACTTTTCTCTCCAGGTGGCGCTCTATCCTGGTCAGGGCCTCGGTCTCTCCTCCCGGCCACACGGCCGTCGGCAGGCCCTCGATGTCGAAGCCTGAAAACACACGACAGAAAGAGTCACACAACAACAGAGTCCCTCAAGTTTTATCTCACACAAGCGCTGCGACCTGTCCGTCACCCCCGCCGAGCGCGAAGGTTCTGATAATCCTGCCGCTGGTCCCTGACCCTTTGTGCCTCTGGCTCTTTCATATACAGTATGTGCGCTTAGGTAACTGTTGCATAATTGTGTGTTAGTGTATGCCCGCTGTGTAAGCACCGTGCCCTCAGGCCGAGCGCTCCTTTATCAGGAGGAGGCGCAGTGCGGTGAACTGCTGAGTGGGTTTTAATCCACACAAGCTTCCACTTTTCCATTTTCTGTTGATTTTCTGACGCTCCCTCAGCAAACACCCTCTACTGTGTTGTTTGAAATTATGTTACGCAAGTTAAAACAACTTGATTTAACTCAACAGCTTAGTTTTAATGGGAAATTAATTGGGGCGGATTATAGTTTATATCCGTTTCATAATGCGACTGCGGTGAGCTTTAGCTGAGCAGTTTGAAAGGTAGATTCATATCGAAGAAATAAAAATGAAGAAGCAGCTTCTAAGTGGTCTCATTCTGCAGCGTTCAATAGCTACAAACTGCAACAGCAAATATGATCATATCCAGTTTCTTTTTGGGATTAGTGTATTTTCTACACCAACTGTTCCAAACTGTACCTGATTTACAGTTTTTTTTTTATGTGCATGCAACCTGATACCTTAAATCTCTCGTCAGATTAAACCCTCTTAGTTCACCAGTACCGAGCGGCTGACCCGTCCGCTCCGCCCGGGACACCGGGGTGCGCGGGTGTGAACGGCAGATGGCGGCGGCGCCGTCAGGTTGTGAATGGGGCCGCGGCCGTCTGTGAATGGAAACCGGACAGCTGGACCGAGCGGAGCCGTAAGAGGGTTTATGTGCTGCCTGGCCGACGCGAGGGGGTCGGACAGACGGGACTAAACCTTCACAGAGAGAAGCCGGGCATCTGCAGCGCCCGGCGTTAAAGAGCTAACAGTCAGGCTGCTGCACAGGTGTGAGCGGCAGGTGCATGAATGGGCCGCGAGCGTCTGTGAATGGAAACACAACTCCAGGCCAAATCCTACAGTCAGCGCTTACAGGACATATTATATGTATTGTATGATATTATTGTCAGACAGTCGTGTGTTTAGCAACATCAGATGTTGGGGTGTCACACCGGCTCCTGCAGAGGTCTGAGCGGGCGTAAGCCCGGGGTGGGGTGCGTTTTCTCACCTAGCTCCTCCAGGGACGGGACCCCGTACTTGTCCCCGTGGTCCTCGGAGACGGGGGTGACGCAGCGACCCATCAGGGTGTCCGACAGCGTCTCCACGGGCATCTCGGGGGGGTCCAGTCTGCTGATCAGGGTTTGGAACCGTTTGTAGGTGAGGGGAGGCTGCCCGCCGTTCAGCTCGATGATCCTGGGGACCAGGGGTGACAGTCACAGTTATAAACCCAAAATGTTCCAAATTCATCTTCTCCTCGTCTGCATATGCTGCGTTTGTGTGCGCGTCTGTTCCTCACTTGTCCAGGTCGTAGAGCGTGTGCGATATCTTGACGATGACCTCCACCCCCGCCTCCATGGCCAGCTTCTTGATGGCAGCGTCTCTCTCCTTCCCGAAAGGCTCCGAATCGTACTCGAAGGTCAGCCGAGAGATCTTCCACTCCTGAGACGGAGAGAAAGATGCGTTTGTGTTCAGATTTTTTAAAAAAAAGACACACAAAACTATTTATAAAGATCATCAGAGCAGTTGGGTCGTTTTTCGGTGGGTGCCGACCTTAAAGAGCCGTGGGAACACATTGGCGGGTTGGCCCCTGATGACAAAAAGGCGGGAGTTGAGCTTCCGAAGGTTGGCGTCCAGATCCTCCAGACACTGGAGGAGGAACCTGGAGAGAGAGAGAGGACGAGGGGAGCGAATTTATAAAATCATCTTCTGATTTTACTCAAACAAAACACAACGCATGATCTCTCTCTGCCGTGTGACTGCTCTGTCGTGACTTCGCTGCATGTTTCTTCACGTCTCGAGGATTTTTTCTCGTGGCCGAGCTGAGTCGTGCGTCCCCCCGCTTGACGTCACGCTGTAAAAGCCTCGACGGCGACAGCAGAACTTGTTTTGAAGGGCAACCCTGTGGGAGCGGCGCATGTTAAAAATAGCCTGTGATAAAAGTGTGTGTGTTTGCGTTATGGCCTTCGTGACGCATACGACCGCCCGGTGAGAGCACATTTCCCTCACTGTGCACATCAGAACAGAAATAATAAAACTGCATCTCCCTCGTTGAAATAATTATAAAGAATGAAAATGAGTCCGACGTCGTGTCATCGGCTCCTGGGCGGTCGTCGTCTTTTAAGCCTGCAGGGTATTTAATTGAATGTTTTTTTTGTTGTTTTTTTCACCGGTGAGTCACGGCTGAATACAAACATGAAATAGGTACCACAGGACCACTTCCTTCACCACCCCCCCAAAAAAAGGCGTAAGCGGTGGGTGAGCGGTGGGCTCAGACACTGAGGGGGATGTGAACCACTACAAGCTGAAAGGTCGCAGAGTGTTGGCGTTTTATGACGCATACTTCCGACTGTTTTCCAAAAAACCTGCTTCCCCGTTGGGATTAATAATTTTTTTTAATTTAAAGGTTAAGTCAGTACTGACGCCAGTCAGTGACCCCTGAGCTCTCAATCCGTGACTGTGTGCTACAGTTGGTGAACATGGGAAATAATATGCTGGAATAAAGAAAGAGATCGATACTTGAACATGTGCGCTTGTACTGAAGTAAAATTATGTTATTATCAAAAATATTGTATGCTATTTTTGTTTAAACTGAGTTTTGGTATTTTTAAGTGAAGTAATTGAAGCTGTGAAGAACCAGTTGTGAAGCTCGTATCTGGTGTCAGCTGAGGTCGGGTCCGACCCACAGTCGATGATCAGCAGAATCAGGATGGCAGACAGACGGCGTTCTGCTGAGTTCTGTTCCCCCCCGTCTGACCCGGTTGGCTCGCTTGGACAAAGCTCCTGTTGCTCTCAATCCGCCTGACAGACGGGCAGAGCCGTGCGGCAAGGTCGCGTGCACACACACACACACACACACACACACACACACACACACACACACACACACACACACACACACACACACACACACACACACACACACACACACACACACACACACACACCAGGCACGTGCCTGCTTATACCACAATCCACACAGAGGTTTGAGGCCCGTGTGAGCGCTTCCACACCCGACCCGCCTGGGCTCCACTTCCTGTCCACTCAGTGTTTAAATTCGGCTTTAAATAAATGAAAATAAACTCGGCAGAGAGAGACGCAGCAAAAACCTATGAATAGAAAGCAGCTCAGATACTTTTGCTTTTTGGCTCCACCGCTGCATGTTTTTGCAGACCCAACACCAAAACATGTAGAAACTAAATGTTTATTCTACTTCATTTTTACTACTTGCTTAAATTGAAATTGAAATGAGTCAAGGACGCCATGTAACCGCAGAATGCAAAGTTAAAAAAAACAGAAAATCCAACTGACAATATTTAGAGCATGACCTCAGTGTTACGTCGGCTGAACTGAGCAAGAAAGAAGAGCAACAAACTCGGCAAATAATCTTTGTGTGAAAAAGGAAACGTCAATGAAGTATTTGCTTCATCAACAGATCACTGTCCCACTTCTATCTCAGCAGACAGAAACATCAACACATCATTCTGGGTGTGTGTGTGTGTATGTGTGTGTGCGCGTGCACGTGAGGACGCACGCATGCAGCAGATAGGCGTGCTGCCCCACGTGCACTCATGCAAATCTGCATGCGTCCGCGCGCACGAGCCCACGTATGTGTGTGTGCGTGCATACGTGTTGCTCTGTGTGTGTCTGCTCATTGCTGGGTTAGTCACTTCCTCCTGATGTGGCTGGCTGCCTGCCCATTGTGCGTGTGTGTGTGTGTGTGTGTGTGTGTGTGTGCGAGCGTGCCTCGTCATACGTCGCTCTTTATATAACTGTTCTGGCCTACATCTGTCTGAACACACAGCTTTAACTGCACCACAACACAGTCCCTTAGCCCAGTAACCTCATTCCTGGCCACGTGCACGCACACGCACACGCACACACCACACACACACAGTCCCACACACACACAAGCACAGCCCACACACACACCACACACACACACACACACACACTGCACACGCACACACACACGCACACACACACACACACACACACACACACACACACACACACACACACACACACACACACACACACACACACACACACACACATGCACACGCACACACACACACTATTCTCTGTCTTTTGCTCCCTCCCTCTGTTGGCATACAGAGGGAATAACAAAAGGTATGAATGAGAAGCAGTAAAAGCTTTAAGTGAAGAGAATTCCTGACTCCTGGTGTAATTTTCTTCTCTCATTGAGAGATAACCTGCCGAAGCTTTTGTCAAGCAAAAGAAAGATCCACACGCAGACGAGCTTCTCAATGGGTCCAGCTAAAAACGTAAGATCAACGTCAGATCTGACTCCAGGCCTCCAGGATACTGAGCGCTGCGGCTGCACAGCATTTCATCTGTGTGTCCTCACTCTGCGCTCAGCTCCCAGTGTGAAGCTAAAAATAAATAAGGTTTGACTGGGACGTGTAGTTTTTAATAGATGAAATGTTAACTCAACATGTATGTCACACATCAGAGTAACAGGTGTAAACTGCTGGACACTGATCAGTGTATAAATTAACGACAAGAGAGACGTCAACCTTGCATGAGTTTCCTGTTTAACTTGTTCTTTCGTCATATCTGCCACACTACAACGAGAGCGGCCCCTTGCTGGTGTGTCTGCTTACATCAGCACACGTCCTCCACTGTGTCAGGACTCAGGGTGGGAGATGTGAAAAACCTCACAACTCAATTCCATTTCCCTTTGTTCGATATCGACTCCATAATATGTGCAGATGACAAAGAAATAATGATTGATGAGAAACCTTCTGATAGCTGTTAAATAATAATGTGTGTTTGTGCAAGTGGCTCAGAGTGGACTGACCCCCAGATGTATTTTACCATTTCATTATTCTTTAATGAACATTACATTAACAGTACAGTCTTATGGTAGCGCTGAGCTTGCAGCATCAAAGTGAGGAACTCCCACAACCCCCCACAGGAGTAGGATGGTCTGAACCGGTACTGAATTGGGAAAATATGAATTGTGATGCAGTGATGAATCGATTTTTTCTGACCAGTGTTTGAGTTTGCTGTCTTGTCCAATGAACAACAAGCGGAGAGTTTCTCTTGCCAAATACATAAAATCTGCTTAAAGCTGACTTTTAAAACCAAGACTTTAAAAGTGCATTTGACCCGGCAGGTTTCGAGTCCATCGCTCATTCACACGCTTCAATGCGCCGCCCTGTCACTTTACACACACATATCAGACAAGAAAAACTACAGCTCAACATAAAACAGAATCATTTTAGGTTGAGGAGTGAACAGTGGAGCGTGTGCATCAGCGTCCAGTCAACTTTCTGAACCCGCGCAGCGCAGAGTAAAATGGGGACAAGGTCAGAAGCTCAAGTGAATTGAATGAATCCGACGCTGGGAGACATCTCACTTCTCATGTCCCACAGAGACAAGAGGCGTGAGACAAGTCTTCACCTCCGCTGCGTGCGGTGCTCGCTCCACTGCATGCGTTGGGTAACAGGCCACGCGGGAAGGCCTCCCCACAAGTAGGTCAGCATCATGTAACCGCTCTGAAGGTTCAAGCAGTGGCACACTAACCTACATCTCCCGCACAGACCCGTCTCACATTTTCCTCTTCAAGGAAAAAAAACATTGATTATCCTCAGGTTTGTTTCTTCTTTTTGATTGGCCTCTCTCTTGTCTGCTCGCAGCATGCACTCAATAAGGCATTCATGAGAGGGAAAGAGAAAATCAAGTCAAATGGAGTTAGGTTTTATTCTCTTCTTTAAGGCCTGGGGAATGTTTCATTGATGGAAGGTCACGGTTGAAACAAACCAAGGACAAGCCTGAAATTAAATCCTATCACCTTAAAAAAAAGGAGGAACTAACATGATTTAACAGGATGGAGACACTGAAGCAGGAAGAAAAAAAGAAAGAAACAGTTCTGCATTTTTTTCAGTGAGATGATCAGTTAAACGCTGATTAGATGAAGATTAGACTGCGTTTCTCAGTCACGTAAGCCCAACCTGTCTCCGTTATCCAGCACATCTCTCACCTTTCCATGACACATTTCAAAACAACGAGGAAATGAGGACATGTCACTTATAAGAAACCCGACAGAATGTGCATGTCTGGTTTGAACTGAGCTGAAACGAGGCAGCGCTGATTTAATATGGATCATTTCTGCTTTCAGCGCAGCCACTCACAGTTAAAGGGAGAATCAGGCTTCACAACACTGACAAAAAACACAAAGCGGGATCTCACCGCTGGGTAATGATAACGTGTGGACACCTTCATGAAACCACATGTTGTAATTTGCCTCGTCTTCATCGTGAGTACAGTAACTGTGGGTTTGTCCTGTTTGCACGGTCCCAGCTGGATGCACCGAACACCAAACGAGAAGGATCGCTAACCGTACAGATTCTGGGTGACCGCAGGAGTTGGTGACGAGAATGACTCATCATCAGCTTCCTCTTTCGTCAGACTGGAACGGGCCCGGAGCCCAGGGGGTTCTCTGTTTGTCTTAACCTCATCTTGTGACCTGTGATGCAGCTTGTCTGCAGAAAAAATGATAAAGAAAGTGGTTTTGCAGCCTTGTGTCTCACGGCTGAGTGCTGGTTGTACGTCACCGCCTTTAGCCCCGATAACTGGGGCACATTTTGCAATTTTCTGCCCCTTTTCTATCAAAAAAGAAAGAAGATGGCTGCTTCTTTTTTCACTTGCGAGGAAGCCGTCAGCCTGATCAACAAACACTTCACACTTTGCCCTGAAAATACGGAATAATGTTGTTTTTTTCCCTTTCTTAGAGCCTTGATTACTTAAAACTGCCTTGCTGGTCCCAGCCAAGAAGAAATGCAATAAAGCTTGTGCTTATTCAAAAACATCACAAAACTAATGCATGAAAATAATCAGGAGCTGCAGCCCTGGTCTGAAGCAGTTTAGGATAAATGCACGCACACACCTGATGGGAACAAGAGCAACAGGTGGAAACTGCTAAAATCCCAAAGAGAAGAAAAAACAAAGAGATTTTATAAGAAAAATCTGGACCGAACTTCCTGATTCTCCATCCTGACCCATCAGTTTGGATCATTCAGATTCATGAAGCTGTCATCTTTACGTTGAGGAGAAAGACAAAGCGTGTCTGCTGTACCTGTGACCTACAAATTATGTTCTGGGATCTGAGCCACTGACCTGCTCACGTTTTCAGCACCACAATCAGCTGGACATCACCGGGTCACTGACTTCAGTATTGACTATCGCTGTGCGGGGACTACAAATAGAACTAAAGAGCAAAGAGAGAGTAAAAAAAACACAGCACACCACACAGCCTATTTACACACCGGAAACTCAGACACCTACTTTAATAACCACTAAGACCCCCCCCCGGAGCGTGTAACCTATAGATGCAGCGGCTGAACCCTCCATCTACCTGCTCACTGACCTCTATAAGGGGGATTACATGAGCGGAGCCTCAAGGAGAAGGGCGTCCCGCGGCCGACTGAGCCGGCGCATCCAGGTCAAAGCTGCAAACCCTGGATTTACTTCCAAATCCAGTGTCATTAAAGAGTTCTCTCCTGAACAATCGTTTTCACACTGGCTTTCCATCACGCGCGACTAAAAGTCTCCCTCCAGCAGCCGGAGCGGGTAAAAGAGGGAAAAGCCGCGGACGCTGCAAACGCAGAGAAATGCTGACATCTTGTTGTGTGACGAGGAACTGCAGCCGTTTCCCGCCAAGAGTCACGGCCTCCAGCAGCTCAGCTACTGTGACCGCCATCGTTACCGCACAAAAGAAAAGCTCTGTGGACCAGCAAGTCCCAAAACCTCCAAAAACAAATGGTGGAGTCTTTATTGCTCCGTTAATTTCAATCATTTAAAAATCATTTGATGAAATGGAGCAAAGACGAGAGGAAAGAGAGAGGTGAGAAAAAGGTCAGAAGCCTCAGGTTGGGAATCAGGAAAGATGGCGTCCACCTAGTGATTGTGACCAGCTGAACCAAAGGGGGTGTGGTGGGGGTGGATGTGGTGGTGGTGGTGGGGGTACATGACAATACAATTCTGCTCCACAACACCAGTAGAACTCAAACAGAAACTCTTACCTCCACCTGTTGACCCCGACGCTGGAGGAGCCCGCGAACCACGGGTCCAAGAAGTAAACACAGCGCACGGTGTCCGCCCCCCGCACCGCCTCCCGTAGCGCGGGGTTGTCGTGGAGACGGAGGCCCTTCCGGAACCAGTGGATGGAATTTCGGGCCATCTTATTCTGATGGGAGGAGGACAGAGAAGGAGGAGGAGGGTGAGTTCGGAGGAGAACGAACGACGGCCGAACGCTTTTCTTTTTTAAAAACTGAGCTGAATGGAGACGCCCGAGCGCAACGTGCTGCCGCGTCAGCAACTTTTCCAACACGTCTCCCAGCAGGAGAGGCATCGGAGCTGCGTCGGCCGCCAGCAGCGTGGGACGTGCCGGGAATAAGACAATGAGAAGCCTCTCAGTGCCCAGAGCTGTCTGCTGTCAGCACCGACGTTTGTAGGCATGTGGCACTTGATGAAAGAGCAACAGGAAAGTAGAATGAAATTCGGGATTTTTTTTTTCTTCTTTGGAACAATTAGTTGATTCATCTTTTTTTCCAGCTGTGGACTGATGGGCGGAGGAATGACATGGACGATGACTCCACACGAGTCCTGTGGTGGCTGAGCGGGTGGCGAGCACAAAGCCGACAAAAACACTGAGGTTTCAAAACTCTAAGGCCTCATCCAGGGCTGACCTCAGTGCTGCCGAGCTCCGACCGTTGCCACGGTAACCAACGTCCACATCACTATTCACAGTATTCTTGATTATGCTTTTATTATCCCTGCATAATGTATGAAAAAAATCCCAACCAGTCGTGAAATAAGAGCGGGTCATTATGCGCCAACATTCATTATTCAATAATAGATGATAATATTATCCTCAGAGCGACAGGTGACACTCCAGGATTTACCTGCCAAATGAGCTGCAACTTTTACTGCCATTTGGTGCCGAACAGGTGTTGGTTTTAAACCGGCCTTTATCCAGCTGAAGCTGGTTTATCTGGTGACTTCTGACCGCACAGAGACTCGAGCCGCTTCCTTCACTTTGCTTTTCAGATTTGTTTGATTTGTCCTCCATGTTTTCGGGCCGTTCCGTTATGACTTATCTGCTTTCTGCTGCCTACGTGCCACAGCTCAAAACTTTGACATAAGGATTTTAGTTCTTCCCACTCTCATTAAAACTGGTGTACAACTGTTTAACAGTGAGTAAGAGTGAGGGGTGGCAGTCTTACTCAGTCTGAGGGTTTCACATTGTCACAAAAAACTAATAATTTTTCTTTCAGGTTCTTCATCTGTAAAAGAAAAATGATAATTCTAAGTGTGATGGATTGGATCAATCACTGGTTTGATGCGAGGGACCAGAAATGAACGGCTGCTTAAACTGCATTTTAGCAGTACTTATGCTTTTAAGTAGGTTCAGAGACTTTATCCAGATTAATGAAAGGATTAGATCGGAACCAATTTAGATCACGCGATGACAACTTCATCTGCTGATGAAGACCATGGGATGCTGTTGAAAGCTGCAGCATCAGTGCGAAGCTCGACACTGAGTCATGATCTTTCTCACATCAAACTGCAGCTCCCAGGGCTGAAGATGAGCCGTCACACTCGGATAATCCAGGAAAATTTGTCATCACCCAGACCGATCGTTACAATCGAACAGCATAATGAAGCAAGAAAAGAAGTGTACGCATTATTTTCAAAAGGGCAAGTTATAAAAACTAAAGCAAACCTCAGCCAACAATGAGAGTATTCAGGTTAAAAACAAGCTGCAGGATTCTTTCAAATATCCCCAATGGCTCATGCATCAATTAATTGACTTTTTATTCAAAATCAATCCCAATATATACTTCAAATATTTGGATTCTTGTGACGTCTCCACTAGAAGTTTGAACCAAGTGTGACTGCTTGTGCACTCACTTATTGATCAACTATGCTAATTGACTTCTTTGAGAAGATAAACAGAAAACTTATTGGAGACATTTAAAACTGGGTCAAATTTAAAATCTGCTGTAACTGACGTTGACAAACTTTCTCACCAGCTTGCAAATTTACAGATTTCATGCTGATTTATTCTTAACTGATAAAACTCTTCACAGCAGCTAAAAGAAAAAAGTAAAAGTTCAAGCCACAGCGGGAACCGTGAAGGTGGACGCAGCTACGCTGACATATGGAGGCATTTTCATCATAGATTTAAAAAAAAGAAAAGAAAAGAAAAGAAAAGACGCATCATCACCCCAGGGAACGTTTAACTGGAGGGACTCGGGCACTTGTGACTACATGCTGTGTTACCTCAGATGAGCCGGGCCTCCTGGAGAACTTCATCATCAGTCACAAACAGGAACGTGCTATAACTCATCAGTGAACACATTTTCCCGCTATGACTTGAAAACAAAATAATAACGATATTTTAAAAAAGCATTTGCCATAAGTGCTGGAAATCTTCCCATGTTATCTGCAGTGCCCACACTAACAGTATGACAATGACACGGATGATGATATGTCACTGAAGATATGTGATGTTGGGTGGAAAAGGGGCGTGGGGGGTGGAGATGGAAGGTTTTGATTAATGACTGGAGGTGTATAGAAATTAAACTGTAATTAGGATAATATTTTAAAAAATAATATTGTGATCAATTATAAATTTAAGAATATTATCATATGAATAGGAAATTAGGGAATATTCTCACGCCCTGTGACACTGACAAAATGTTGCATTTAGCAGATAATTATGATGACTTCAGTGTAAACATAAGGACAAACATAGGCAGGAGAAAAAAAAGACATTTCATGGTTCTAATTTTAAAATCAGAACCAGATCATATATGAAGATAGAAATTATTACTAAATAAATGTCAAGTCACAGTGATGGCTCCCGTGACTTCTCTTAAACGAAATTAGGTCACATCGTCTATTCTGAATGGGCGCTGATATTTGCATCCACCTCACTGGCAACTTCACCCAGAATTATTACAACCGCAGAAATAAATAAAAGAGACGGTCAGCACGTCTGACAGAAACACACGCGTCCTCACATTTCTCAAAAACATCACGACTGACTTGGAAGTTCATGTGAAACAACATCTCTGCAGACCAAAACGGGGTCACCAGAGCGCTCCTTATGTAACTGGTGGCGCTGTTTATAAAAAGTATAGCCGCTCTACGCTTAAAACAAGCCCCGCAAAAAAGACCCGTGTTACCTTGTGCTGGCTCCCCGGAGGTTCTGTTTATGTCAAGCCCAAAGAAAGAAGCATTTCTTCCCGGTTTGGATGTGCGGGGAGGCGCGGAGTGCCTGCTTCGGTGCCCGGAGCCTCAGCTTGAGAATCCCTCCTGTCTCCCTTGTACCTGATTTCTGCTGCTGCTGCACTACTTTGTTTCATAAGAGTTTGGCTCACTGCGCATGCCCACGCCTTCTTATCCTACTCTTGTAGCGCGTTCACGGCACCACGGTTAAAACGTGAACGACCGACAGTCCGCACGTTGACAGCGCCCACACGTCGGTCAGAGACGGCGGAAAACATAACAGCAGGGACAACAACATGAAAACGTGTAATCGTATATTTTTCTGTACTGTTGACTATGAATTTAAACAAAACTCACGCCTTCTGTTTATTTGTTTTAATTTATGTAAAGAAATGCAGTGATTTTTTGTGTTTTTACGCAGGAGTTTATATTGAAACGGTGACAACAGAAACAGTGCATCAAACTGAGGCTTGTTTGGTTGGATTTTCCACCTGAGAACCAACACGAAACCTAATGAAACGTTAGGGAAACGATATTACTCTACTTTCCCACAGTACGGGAACGCAGCAGTAGCCCTGTTGAACGTGAGCCGGGACGCGTTTCCAAACCCAGCGTCTCCATTGGTCAGTTTTTCGTCACGTGTACGATGCCGGGTCACGTTTAAGAGGCATGGGAAGGCGGAAGTTCATTCACACAGCAGCGACTGGCGGTTACGGTTGTGACGAGGTGAGCAGCGACCGGAGAGGCGTTAAAAAGCCGCTTTAGCCCCAAACAATGGCGCCATTTCACTTAAAGCTTCAGTTAAAGGAATAAGTACGAACACAATGTCGGTTATTTTTGTTTTGAAATGTATACAGACGGCTTCAAAAGCCAGGCGTAATTCCTCTGTGGAGAAAGCTGTCAGACAATGAGCTATAACCTGATTAATATCAGAACGGGGATTTAGTTCCGAGTGTAACAGCTGTATGTGTGTATATGTCTAAGAAACAGTATGAGTTTTATTTTGCCAATTAAAAAAGGCAACAATATCTCTATGTACCCTGTCCTGGCAATTGTAGATGGAGCAAACATTAAGTCACTGATGTACATACATGCTATCACACAGTGTGTAAGGATATACAAGCAAGGCTCTTATCTGGGCCATGTGATACTTTGGTGAGCGCTACAGAAAGGGACACGAATAAGAGTTCAGAGTTTACTACATGTACCAGTGGAAAAGAGAATGTAGTGAAAGGTCCTGATATATAAAAATAACCAAAAGGCTAAATGCACAGTATACGGTTAAAACTGTCAAAGCAGTCTGGCAATGCAATAAACAACTGAAATACCTCAAACTCAAATTCCATTCCAATGATGGAATAGAGCTTTTTTGTTTGTGTTTAGGCAGAGGCACCCTGAAAACTAGGGTGGGTGTTTGGATCACTTCTTTATAACCTTTAAAGATGATCCAGTCACTGTGTATTCTGTCTAAGCCACAGCATAAACCTGAGTAACTGAGCCTTTCAAGAGAGAGCAAAATGATGTTTGTGTCCATTTTACACTCAACCATTAGAATCAGTTTCAGTAATTTTTTATCCAGTTATCACCGTATGAAACAGACGACATTTAAGAAACTCAGTGTACGACAGGAAGAACAGTGTTCTCAGAGGACCGCGTGTTCCGCTGAACAAAAGCACTGAACTTTATCACGACACAGGCTGAACAGTTCCTTCTATATCGGGCTCTCTTTGCGCAGAGAAAGACAACCTTGACATAAAAGAGGGCACCCAGTCAGCCTGCCCACACCAGCTGGCGGGAGGTCTCCTCCGCCTGCTGCCTCAGAGCGTTCCCGTTTGTGGGAGTAGAGTTGCGAGTGGCCAGGCTGGGAATAGACACGTACATCGTCACTCTGCTGACCAGATAGACAATCTGAGCTCCAAACGGAAGTCATGCACTGAATCAGCGAGTTAGTAGTTTTTCTGTTTGTTTGTTTGTTTCAGTTTGCAAATTGTCAAAGTGTTAGGTATCCAAATAGAAGATCTGCATCCACAAAGCTCAAGTACAACACGAGGGCTTCAGAGCGTGATGTCGGACACATGTGTAGAGCGGTACAGGGCTAACAAGCTGTGGTCGAGCTAAGGGACTCACAGGTTCGGCTTCACAAGTTCAGAATTTGATTTCACTTTATGGAGGAACACCTGTGCACCTGCCTATTCATGTAATTATCCAATCATGTGGCAGCATGTGGTTGGCGCCTGACATAAAGGCTACAGTAACTCAAATAACCACTTTGAATAAGAGCCCATTCATATGAATCAATCATGGTTTGAATGTCACAGAAATAGAAAATTGACATGTGACAAATTCAACAAATTCATCATTTTTAGTTCTGGAATGTTCTATCTACACGTGTCCATAAACTATAATAATAATGCTGGCTCGCTACAAGCCATGAAATTATATGAATTGAACAAAAGAGACTTGATGAGCGAGGCACGGTGACACAAATATTGTGTGTTGACAGCTTCGTGCCGACAGATGGTCGCGTTGACAAAAAGCCTATCCGTCCAACAACCAGCCATTTTTTTGAGGGTTTTCCAGGATTGTGATGCATGTGGATGTCTCAGTCGCAGTCCTGCCATCCTCCAACTCACTGTTAAAAATAGAAGCCTATTTACTGTACACGCAAACAAAGAGAAAAATAAACCCACACGGATGTGCAACCACTCACGCCACGCAACTCGCAATCAGATGAGACTTTACTCGTCCCCGTCGGGTTTTGTCCTCCTTTTTCCACAGTTAGGAAAGAGGAAACTAGTACAAAATAATAATAATTATAAATACACAGTTAAAACAAGTATGACAGCTGATGTTCATGACGTCAGGTCAACATAATCACGTCTGAACACAAAATATCTCATGATCCCACAGGCAGGTTGTTATGAAAATGACTTAATGTCATGTATCATTAACAAATAATTCTTTTAGATTTGAGTGACCTATGAACTTTATCCTATCGCATCACCTGGAAATTAAGAGGAAAACTTTGGGTCTGGGTTTCTTGTGAATTTTGAGGAAGTTTCAGACCTGTTAAAACATCTAAACGTGACAAACTCCTAAATCACTTGCCTGTGCTCTGCTGCTACGAGGGGCGACTGACAGTTGTCATCCTTCGAGGCTTGGATGGACACACAACTGTCTTGGTCGAACGTGATGTGAAAAGCTGTGGCGCTGCATTTAGCCACAAGCAAAATGAAGCATTATCTGTTGTGTTAAGGGTCAGTCCAAATCACCAAAGTTACAAGAGTCTTCTCTTGATCAAGGCTGAAATACGTGCAATTAAACCATAACTAAACATCACTAGCATCATTAAGTTATCCAGGAGACTGCCATGTTTCTGTGTGATGTGCAACAAGAAAACAATAAAAAAACAAAAACTTAGAAATGGGAGAAAATATTATGACAATTGATTGTTCCAATTGATTTTTTTCACTTTATTCAGATGGTTATCGACACAATATCATTAATGAAAGTTACAAATGTGGCATTTTACATTACTTTTTGAGTGTTTTAATATTTTTCTTAAACCATATGCTAACACTCAGAACATTTGGAAGCAATACTGCTTCTGACTTATAGCCACAGATCTCTGCTGTCGAAGGTGCAGGGTTGACAAATCAAAAGCCGAAACCTTGACAGCATGTGTGGGCGCTTTTTGATGCTTTCGAAGCACAAACACAGGCACATGCACATCCATGTGACACACACACACACACACAAACAAACCCAACAGCACCTACACACCGTTTGCCTTACTGGCCCGCACGTGCTCCATGTAGCACAGGGACACCATGTGCCCGACTGAGTCAGCGCGCTGAAGGTGGTAACTTGGCGGCAGCACCGAGCATGTTCTGCACCTCGTTCTCACACCAAGATGCACAGACAGAGACACCTTCCCTCGACTCCTTCTGTTGCTCCTCGTGCACTCTCCCCTTCCTTTTTCCTAAATGTCTCCCTCCCTCTCTCATAACGGACAACTGGTTTTTGCCTTCACGCCCCAGTGACGTCGCTCTCAGTCAAACGGTTTGACTGAAATGTTTAGATTACTGTTTTTTTTTATAGTTATGCAGGTGGAGGCAACGCTCCAGCATGGCGGTGACGCTACCTGTGGTAATCACCCCATTCCTTCAGTTTATGCCTAACAAGCTGCTGCTGCAAATTTTAAAAAATCTGGAAAAATAAAGAACAAAAAATACATATTACCTCAGATTTCAAAAGGTATGAAATTATGGAGAGTGTAGAAAATGATGTTGGTGGCAGAGCAGCTGCACTGGACTCACTGGTTGCTCTAAACAGACTTCCCCATTTGGAACAGTGTTGTATTTTACTATTAGAGTTAGTACTCTGGTGACAGCATTCAACATTTAGGACTTCCTCTGTCCTCTACGGCTCATAAGTTGAGGGTTAGGTGCCTTGCTCAGTGGCACCTCCAGCAACACGAGGATGTAAACTACTGAGCAGGTCCTGGTGTTGACTGTGTGGTGGATGAAGTCTGCAGTTGTTTCAGCAGCAACCTGCATCTCTGCTGCTGCTGCTGCTGCTGCACTCAGAGTCCAGCTGAGGATCAGCCCGATCTGGGGGTCCGGGTTCCAACGAGTCCAGCCTCGAATGAACTGACATGATCTCCTGCACCAGCCTCCTGTAACACAGCAGATGAATCAATCAAAAGCCATTTTAAGCTTTCTGCTTGTTTTGGTGGTTTGCACCAATTTTAAGTTTTCCTCAAAGTGTGATGGATGTAGAATATTGGATTTTACGAGCACATCTTCTCTGACTTTTATCGTACCCATTTGCAATGACTTCAGCTAAAGCAATGAACTCCAGGCAAGACCAACAGGGACGAGAAGGAGCTGGGTAAAAGTCCACTCTGCTCGGCCTTTTACGACGATGACCCAGATGAAGATGAATCACTTAATTATGGGTTTGATGGTTTGAATGCTCCTACTCATTCAGAAATGCCTCTGAGAGTCGAGGAGTCATGTGTCTTCTTAGCGGGACTTACATTTTGAGAACTACAGATAAACCGAGCAAAAGTCTTAGCTTAGAAATCATCCTACTTTTTCCCTCACAATGCAACTCTTCCAGGTGTTGCCCTGCATGACCTGTACCTGTCCTCCTTTTGGACGTGTCGAGACCCGAGTTACCTCATCGCATCCCCGACGTTCTTGTTTTCTTTGACCGAGGTCTCCATCCACGCAATGAAGCCGTTAGCCTTACTGAACCTGGCGATGCTGTCTGCTGACACAACCCGCTGGGCCAGGTCACACTGGGGGGGTAGAGAGACAGTTTGCTGTTGGTGACTGGTTCTGGATCTGCCATGACTTTCTGAAGCTGGAAGCAGTCCCCGTCTGATATGATGGATATGCAGCATTTTGATCTTTATTTACTGTGGTTATGAAGTCAACTGTGATCCATTTCCATTTCTTAATGTTTAACCTTGTCTATGCGTCTAACGATCATTTGTCTTTTTGTTGAGTAAGACAAGGACATCCATTCTATTCTCTTCTATTTCTATATCAAACTCTTAAAACTTCAGGGCATCAGCTGATTTTAGAGATAATTACAGAAACGCAGCTTAAAGCCACACCAGTTCTACCTCTTGTTTAAAATGTTATCTAAGCATTTAATCTGTCAATTCACTGAAAGTACTGGGGCACTGAGCCTGTAAAGCCAGAGAACAAAACAAATGAAAGGGCACTGCTCATTTATCAGCACTGAGGGCTTTCATGCTATGGATCATTCATTAGTGAAATGCACTGAATCACCTTGTTGGCCAGCAGGATGCAGGGGATTGAGTCTCCGTTGGGCAACATGGCCTTGGTATCCAGGTCCCGTTTCCAGTGGCGACAGCTGAGGAAGCTGGAAGAGCTGGTGACGTCAAACATCATCACGCAGCCCAACGCGCCTTTATAATAGATCCTGGTCATGGATATGAAACGCTCCTGGCCTGAAGGGGAGGACACAAAGTTCACTGTGGCCTCATCCATCCATGCATACATCCATCACGTGGTGAAATGGTTTTTACCTGCGATGTCCCACAGTTGCAGCCGGACCTTTTCTTTATCTGACCACTGCAGCAGCTTCACAGAAAAATCCACTGAAAAAATAAAGAATAAAGTAGCAACAGAGTGGAAGAAGAGATTAGAGAGTAAAACAGAGAAATTAAAGTGAAGTGACAGACTAGTGTAACTCCCCTCTGAGAGAAGAGTTTATGCAAACGCTCACTGACGAAACGGTTCATCTGGCACAGGGTGATGTATTGCAGAACTGCTTATCAAAAAGCAAACCACATTAAGGTCAGTGATGCGAATGTTATTTTCAGTCAGTCCCACTGTGCACTGTCCCGCTGTGGTAAGTACTGTGTGTATTATACTTATCTATGACTGAAAATACTCGCCAACACCTGCATCATGAACTCCTGTTTGAGGAACATTTTCTAAAAGCCCCCTCCAAAAAACACACAATGCCCGTCTGTTTGGGAAAATGACAGATTTCAGGCTTTGTGGACTGCACACACTGATGGGTACGATGACATGGCTTCTGTGGCTAAAAGTTAAACTTTATATTTGTGACCTGTTTTTCCAAAATATTACTTAAGTAGGAGTCAATGGCTCGAGACCACAGTGCCCCAGACAAAGTCAGGAAGTACTGAGCGATGGACTAACATGAAATAAAAACAGAAAATGAAATAATGCCAGCTGTGTCCTGTAAGAGTTGTCAGATGATTCATATGAGGTATAAATATCCAATACACTGTATTAAAAAAAAACAACCAAAACACTATGCCAGTGAAGCTTAAAACAGGAACAATACGATAGACACAACTTCTTTTATGTTGTACAGTAATCGCTTTCTTTAAAGTTTCAGTGTGGACGAAGCTCGAGATCATATCATCACTGTCACCATGACAAAGAGTTTTGGGTGAAATTGGAAAAGTTCTGGAGGGGTTTTTATCAGACCCACAAATGGGGAGATAATGTGTAATTCTTTTATTGATCAGACAGCTTGAAAATCCCTGCAATTCAAAGTTTTGTAGTGTCCCCATGAGGAAGACAAGTCCCCGCAACACACATGAAACCAATCTTATGATCCCGTACAATTTTCTCCAGAACCTCGATGAAGTAAAGCCGCCGTACCTCCCACCGTCATCTTGTACATCTTGTCGAACTGTCCGTTGACGTAGCGCTGCACGAAGGAGGTCTTCCCAACGTTGCCATCGCCAACGATCAGTATTTTCAGCAGGTGCTCGGTCATCGCTCACCTGCGTTAGACCACGGCATGGAAACAGCGTCAGCGGCTCAAAGCTCAAACCTCATGTCAGGAAATGTGATTGGTGAGGCAGACCTGCTTCCTGTATCCGAACGAGACCAATGACCCACGTGGGTTTTTTAAAAAATCTAACTTCCAGGCCTTAACTTCTTCACTGCTTCGCTTAGCGTGTTTAACCCAGAAATGATCGTAAAATATTTTTTCTTAACAATAGCCACACACTGTCCCCCCACAGCGCTGTCATCAACAACTCTGCTTTCTGGAAGGAAGTTGCAACGAACTATAAATAGTTGAGTGACATAAACCACACCTTCGTGAAACAGGGAAACGTTCATGAATGTGTGCAGACTGCGGTTAACCTTTGTATCTCTCTCCACCATTACTATCATTACTCAATGCGCTTCAGTATTTGAAATCAGTTATATCAGACACATATCAGTCAAATTGCATATTTTACATTTACGTGACTGGAAAATGGCTTTACAAACTGCCAATTTTAGCACCAGTCAATAGCTTTGATCAAGATTACAAACGCTGCTGGTCAGATCTGGGAGATTCTCGCCCGTCGCCACCTGCAGTGTCCTCTCACTAACTTTCTGCCTGGCCACATATAAGTGACGTCAGCACAGCTTGCACCGGCCTTGATGGCTGACCCTCCCACGCCTCCCCCTCTTCTGCTTCATTGTGTTCCTACGCAACTTTTTCCTTTTCCAGCTCCTCTTTCAATCACACCTATTCATGCTCCTCCACCTTCCTCCTCCACTTCACACCCTCTCACATTATGTCCCATGTCTCCTCATCCTCCTCCTCCTCTTTGCTGCACAATTAGACAGTTTTGCTCAGACACACTCGGGCAACGGTGTGGACCACATTGAGAGTTTTACTGCTCTGCCAACTAGGCCACTGTTACTGCCTACTGAACATGTTTCTCTGTCACTGAATCATCTTCGTGACTCGCCTCACATGGATTTTTCCTGTTTTTTTTTTGTTTTTGTTTTTGTGTCTTGGTCCTTTTCCCAGTTGAAGTACGACTGGGAATTTAAAAATATCTCTGCTGGACGAGCCCAGCCCAATCGTTAATGTGCCAATAAAACCATAATCATTGTTTGGGCTTGTAAAACCCTCAGCAGAGACAGCCATGGACTTTGACAGTCCTTCCACGTCATATCAGAGGAACAGGCTGTAGCTAAATATAACTTTTATTAGTTCCATGATACAGAATTGACAGAACTGGTATTGATACTGCGATACACGATACACGATGGCAATGTTTCCACTCACACATTTCTTTCACTACATTTGAAACAGCCAAGCTCAAAGGAAGAAAAATCTCCCCGGCAGATCACGGAGGAAGAAAAGCATCACATGTTCTATATATCAGAATAAAAGCGCCACCTTTATCCTCTTGTCTTATTAGACTTCTTTGTTCGGGATTGGCAGTGTGGCTGGTGTAGGCCTGTAAAGCACATCAACACGCAGTATGTGATTTCCATTAACATGCAATTCATCAAGGGTATTCAAACATAATAGTGACATTTTTTTTCGAATCATGGCCACATATAGCATAGCCTGCTACATGAGATATTTACCACTGTATTTAAAGTGCAAAATGATTTGCTTCTTCTCCAGTGTTTGTCTGCCACCTGGTGGCCGAGTTACAAAGTGCAGCACACATGGAACAAGCTGGTGTTGACCAGTGTGGTCAACCATAAAGGAGCTGTGTTTGGAGAACTCGAGTCACTCCAGACTCAGATTCAGACGTCGTGCTGCAGCCTGGAACTTCGGTTGCCATGACAACGTCAAACCAGCAGTTGTTCAAGATCTTATTTTTTTTTCTCCTTCAGTTTGCAGCTTTTCAGCTTCGCAAAGGAGGGCTGCGAGCACTTTCTCAGCAGCTTTGACTTGACCTTTAAACACACGAGGGTGTGTGTTGTGTAGGTTTGTATAGTTTGAGATCGATGCAGCACTTTCTCGTTAGACTGTCACAGCTCCCGTCTGATAAGGTCAAACAGTCTTTCTAGACCAGTTAGCACCAAAGTTTGAAATGCAAAGCTGTGGCGTGGTGCTTCGCCTCCTTTTCCTCCTCCTCCTCCTCCTTTGGCCGCTGAACTCCGCCGACTTGGAGGAGGTGGATGAAGTGCCGGTGGAGGTCATCGTCGACAGCTTCCCCTGCAGCACCACCTGTGGGCTGGGGGTCAGAACTCAGACCCTGTGCTTGCTGAGCGATGGCAAGGCAGCGATGGAAGAAGATGTGAAGACTCTAGATGGGACAGAGGTAGAGACATCTTAACTATATAAGAAAAGTTTAAAAGACTAAAAGCTTGAGATGAACGTAAAATGGAAAACAGCTCAGGCTTTAACAAAAATGTGTAAATGGCTGGATTGAAAGGTGTCGGAGAAGTGTCGCGTGCGCAGGGTGAAGTGTCTGGAGTCGTGGCAGTGCGGCCTCAGGACGATGACCGTGACCTCGGGACAGAGGGTGGAAATCGACTGTCTGGGAGAAGTGATGGAGGCGATGGGGAGGTTCTCCTGGAGGTGAGGTGAGGAGGAGAGGATTTGTGGTCTGAGGAGTTTTGCAGTGAGATTTTCATAATTTTATCAGTGAATCAGGGGTTTCAGCAGTGCAGTGCCACACTGTGAAGCTTTTTCCTTCAGGGTCCACGTGGGTCAGGGGCAGAGGCCGACTTTGCCCAGTTGAATAATCCAGCAATTTCCGCCGAGTCCAGATCAGGGGCCGGTGGGTCATGCACACAGACTAATGACATGACCTCTGTTTTTTTTTTTTTTCCTTCTGTGGCTCAGGGTGCTGTGGCGTTACGCCCGAGGAATCATCAGCTCTGACGACTCTCTTTTGGCGCTGGCAGGCTCCTCAGCTGGACCGAGTGATTCTGGACCCTGTCAGAGAGGAGAATGCAGGTAAACCCACCTGTGCGTGTACACAAACAGGGCAAAGCCCATGTCCTGGTGGGCTCTCAAGCCGGTTTGGGGCAGAGGGTTTGTTGGAACTGGAACTGGTCCTCATCATTTTCAGGTACATATCGCTGCGATGTGCAGGATGCCAGCTTCCGCCGGGTGAAGAGGGTCTACTGGGGGATCCGAGTTTTACCCGTCGGGGTTCTCAATCTGGACTATGAGAGCTCTCTGGCCCGGTGGGATTGGACTGGAAACCAGCAGAACCGGACCATGTCAGACCAGCAGGACCACTGGACGGCCCTTCTTTACACAGTATGGTTTGGTTTAGGATGTTGTGGGTCTTTGGATGCAGCAAATTATTACTCCAGTTACTAATGAATGTAATGATGCTATTGTTGCATATATATATATATTTGATGTGTAAATAGCTGTTACCTCTATCCCTGTCTGCTGTGTCTGAACACAGGTTCTGATCCCAGTGGGCCTGGCAGCTGCTGGTGCTGGACTAATACTGGGCCTCTGTTGGGCAGTGAAGAGGCGAGAGCTCGGGCAGCTTGATGAATGTGGCTGCTGCTCCATCTCAAGCTCATTGCTAATCCACATGGATGAGATCCCCAGAGCCCTGAAACAATCCTGTTCAGATTTATAAAAGATGGACAGAAGGTCTCAGATTGAAAATAAAAAGAGAGTGAGATTTTGAAAAATACAAAACAAACAAACAACACAGCAAGGCCTGTTCTTTTTTATCACAGCAGACACGTTGATGCATCGCAGTGGAAAAGCACGGGCCTGTATGACGTAATGAATGTTGGCTGAGTTCCATTTAGTTGTGCACGCCGTCATGGCTCACGTGGACACTTGAACAGCAGTATTGTTGATGTTATTACTTACACCTGTGCTTTTTCTACTGTGACAAGTCAGAATGTCTGCTCTGATATAAGTCCCTTTACTTTGATACTTTCAGTACATGTTTTTGCAGTAAGGGAGCGTTACTGAAGGGAGTATTTTTACATTAATGTCATCATACTTTTACTTACCTCTTCCAACGCTGGTCAGTAGCACTGTGGGGCGATGATGTCATCAGTGGATGCTAATTAAATTTGTTCTGAAGACACACATGCATGTGATGTACTATACTATACATTTTCAACAATGTCTTTAAAGGAAGACTTTCTCTGTGTCTTTGTCTACTAATAAGGATAAAGGTATAAGTGGTCTGGACCCACCACAGCATGAAAACCGATGATGCCATGAGTTGTGGTCTGCAGATGGCAGCGTTGCCTCGCACACCGGCTCTGAC
The DNA here is from genome assembly GCA_016785225.1 of Psettodes erumei. Lineage (NCBI taxonomy): Eukaryota > Metazoa > Chordata > Actinopteri > Pleuronectiformes > Psettodidae > Psettodes > Psettodes erumei. The sequence goes on from JAFBJZ010000969.1 coordinate 1,727,489, forward strand.
TTACAGTACGTGCTGGGCTGAGTCAGAACATAAGGGTGAAGATAATCGCCACCTCGATGGGACGCAGCTGCCACAGTGGAGCCGTTCTGTTCAAGAGCGAGAAACAAGGTGATGTGTTTCCAAGTGTTGATGCTCAATTAGACGCCAGAAAACAAAACTGCTGCACGGTTTGGGTTTCTTGGATCCTCACCTCTCATATTTATACCAGCGCTTTATGGTACGGATCATGACTGATCTGCCTGAGGAAATCAGGTCGGCCCACTCAGTCAGTTCTTTTAGATCCCTTCTTAAGACATACTTTAATGGAGAGACGCTTCATTTCAGTTATCTTTGAACTGTTTTCTTTAATTCAAACTGTCTCATAGTATTGCCTTTTAGATGCTCAGTGAATACTACTACTACTACTACTACTACTACTACTAATAATAATAATAATAATGATAATAATAAAAACCTTCCGATATTCTCCAAGTTTTTCCAGAGGGTAAATGGACTCCTGCTGGTGGACGACAAACACCATGGCAACAGCATGGCGAACCAAATGTCATTCTCATTAATGGCTTATATATATTCTGTTTAAGGCACTAGTTATTAAATATTAATAAAGCCATTACAGTGTTATTTTATTAGAAAAGTAGTACCAATTACATATTCAGGAAATTAACATGATGTGTTATTTTCCATATTAGAAACAGCAGCCTACATTTTATCATCTGCACATAAAAATCAAGAGTAACTTTGCTTCTTTGCATAAATGCACTCATGCTTTTTCAACATCTTTACATGTGCCTGTAATTCTCTACCTGTAAAACAAATCAGGCAGTGGATAAATAAGTAAACAAATAAGTACAGCTATTTGATCCATAAAGAGTGCCGCAGGGAAATCACATGTGTGTGTGATCAATATATAGAACAGCCCAAAGTGAATAAAGTAGTTTGAATGAGCTTAAATACATTTTTGAATCAACTGATTGATTTCACACCAACACCAGATGTTGACATCAGCGGCCGGGCGAGCGAAGCGTCTTCGCCTCTGATGATGATGAGTGTGTTATTTTGGGAGGAGCTGAGGCAAAAGTTGGACCCCAGGGAAATAATGCAAACTGAATTATGACAATGATGCGTGCTTATTGTAATGCATTCATTTCCTCATGGAACTTGCCCCACCAACCCCCCCCAGACGAAATCACGTCATTTCCCTTCACGTGCTTATTCACCTACATCGGTTTTGACAGATGCTAACTGTCTTTGCCCGGTGCTCAGTACACAAACAATTCAATTACTGCTCTGCTACTGTAGCATCATGAAATACATTATACTCGATGAGATACTGTTGCTGCTGAATAAATATGCGGCTAATTTCTATTGAACGAGCCCCTGCAAAAAGAAAACCTCCTGTTTCCGTTCATCACCATCATTGAGATCAACAACCGTCTGTCCAAAAAACTGTCATGAAACAAAATTAGAAAAAACAGTGAATGTGCTCTGGGTCTGATTTTAAATCAGTTTTGCAGCTGCCAAACATTTTTTGAGTTTTGGATTATATATCTATACACTGGAAGATGTACATCTGCCCTTCAGAAGGAGGTGAAGGATCGGGGGGGGGGCTCCAGAAAAGGACTTCACTGGGGCCACATTCGCAAAACACCCTGAGGCTAGAGGTGGCTGAGGTTCTGGTCTCAGAGACTTTCACGTCTGATCATGCACAGTGACTCTCTAAGTTTGTGAGAAGTGAGATGTAGTCCAGAAGAATCACTGAGGCCGATCAATAAGGAACTTTTAAAAGCATATTTGGCGCCGGTGAGTTAATAAGGATCCAGTCAGCTCGCTGACAAACTGACACAAAATCCAGTAACAGCCGGAGACGACGGGAACGCAGCAGTTTCTCGTGCTGACGAACGTGGACTTTGATGCTCCACATAACAACCCAAGAAAAAAGAAAAAAAGAAAAGAAAAGGTCTTTGATCCATGAAGTAAGATTTACTCCAATCTCCATTATTAAAGAAAAAAAATCACACTCTGAGCCAAAAGCTCATTACTTAATGATACACCTCCTTTATTAACCATACAAGGGATGACAAAATTGGAGAAGTGCTGTTGAGAGATTTAATTAGCTGCTCCTTCAGAGCACGCTGACATCCAGTCTGTGGAGTTTGGACAGGAAAGACAAGGTGAAGTAAACACTCGGCACTCCTGAGCCCCTAACTTAATGCCTGATCTTAATGCTAAAACTAAATCTTGACCCTCAACGATCAGTCTCTACCCGTCAGTCAGTGTGTATTCAAGTCCCCAGCAGGACAGGAAAACAAGCGCACACACATACTCTCTTCACGTCTTTTGATCGCGCCGCCTCCATCTGACTTCTCTTCCCGGTCACACACACTCTCGCTCCATCTTTAATGTCATTCACATTCAAGCTGATGTCACTTCCCACAGATTCTCCCTCGCTGTGCGTCTTTGCCTCACACTCCTGCCTCGGCTCGTCTTGGTTTTTCTTACTGGTGTTGAGTAAAAGCACAACCCGCTCTTTCTTTTTCATCCTTTCTTCCTGTGAACGTGTGGTATGTCACTCTCTTCGTGCATAAGAAAATATGTATGCTTGCTTTCCATTATCTCCACCGTTGCCATGGACAGAAAGCTCATAATAATGTCTCCAGATTGCATTGTCTATCAGACTGTACAGCTGATTAACACTGGAACTTACGTACGAGGGCTTTCAAGTAGGGAAATGATGAACAGTGTGATATTGCAGTCTAATATTGAGCGAGCGGACTGCAGTTTGAACATGACATTTAAAAGTATTAAAATCAATGTCACAGCGCTAAAGCCGCCGGCACGCTCTGAAAGACAGAATCCTGCTGATTTGAATTATATGAGTCTCATTTATGGATGTTGAATTGTTCCCAAGTTATGAACCACAGAGGAGAGGGTAGAAAAAAAACTGGCTTTCATCAGGTTTAGCTGGGTAAATGATCATTTATTCACGCCCGGGGTGTAGACTGTGTTGAAGAAGTGATTTTTAAAAAAGAAAACTTTTTTATTCCTCTCCTCTGTGGCCCCGAGTCAAATCTGCCGCCACGGCAACAAAATGAAAGTTTTTGGACTGCGAGGCTGCACATTCAGCTTACAGTTAACAAGCCAACATTTGTACAAAAAGATGTGGCAGTAATAACAGAGGACACTCAATTAACACAGGCACTGCTCGCTGGTTAAACAGCCTTTCAGCTTTGCTTCTTATCACTAACATTGTTATTGGAAACCTGTCAGGACTGAGTCAACCTGCGGAGGAGCTGGACTGCAGCTGCCTTACTTTGGAGGACTCCTCTTTCCTTCCTACTAAACTCTCTGTTGTGTACAGCTGGAAATTGATCAAGTTTATCATGGTATCATGTACATACACCAGGTGTAAATGGGGTTTAAGTGATTGGGTTGGTTGAGCGGCACCAACACACACTGAAGAAGCTGTATAATGCCTCCATACCACTTCCTGCTTTGGCACAGAGCATCAACACAAACTGTTTCAGCAAAATTACATTTTTATTCTGGAGAGGACAAATCTCTCCAAACACCACATTAATCCTCATTGGCTATAAAGACATTTCTAAAACAGACAAACCGATGCAAAATATCAACCTGATAAAGCTGCTGGAATATTAAAAGTCTTAGAAAAACTGCACTGCATCACATCCTTGACGGTAAGCTCTTAACCTTTTCCAGCGCAGCACACCCACTGTTTGTTTGTGTCGTCGCTGTCCTCTTCCTTCCCGTTCCTCCTCTGCCAAAGCGGCAGTGACCTTTTTGTCAAACGCTGATGCTCTTTTGTGTGCCAGGGCACCATTTGTTTTTTTGTTTGTTGTTGCTTCATCTTTTCATGTGGTGTTCAAACCCAGAGAGGATGTCATCTGTGATGCAGAACTGATTGCAGAACATTAGCCGGTGTTTGTACAGAGCTGACATGTATCAGGTGAGTGTGTGTGTGTGTGTGTGTGTGTGTGTTTGGAGGGGGGGTTACCAAAATGATCTGGGGATTATATGCCGAGTTGACCAGAACACAGTTGACACCTTCTGAACACACTTTCTGGTCTGGAGGACATATTCAGTTATCATATCACAGTGTTTGCAGTGCACGTGTGTGTGTGTGTGTGTGTGTGTGTGTGTGTGTGTGTGTGTGTGTGTGTGTGTGTGTGAAGTGTCCCATGTAGAAGATGCAGGTGAGTGGTTGGTTCAGTTCAATTCAACTTTATTGTCATTATGCAGTGCATGTACAGCAAAAAGTGTTTTTCGCTCCTGGAACAGGTGCAAACCCAATAAAACAAACAGCATAAAAGGATAAAAAAGTTAAGGTTGAAGATGTACATCAACACAACTTTATTGATCAGAAAGGTCGTAACCAGGTCACGGACCTCTGCTGTCGAGGAGTAACGTGTCATGGATGTGTTGTCACGTGACACATGTGCTGAAAAAGTTGTCTTGGTTCTGGGGTTTCCCCCTGACCCTGCTGGGCCCACTTCATGGACATAAGAATGGCTTTTCTAGCCTATAGGGGTGTTTTGATAATATATTCATTGAAAACTGTGTCAGAGAGAATAAATAATTAAAATAAAACACGCAGCACGGTACAAAACAATACCAGAACAGGATTAGGTGCAAAGCTCCTCTCAGGCTCCATGTTTATCTGTTGACCACTGGGGCAGAAATTGAAATATTGGATGTGACTGAGCGTTAAGACAAGTACCCTCCACCGACTGTGTGTGTGTGTGTGTGTGTGTGTGTGTGTGTGTGTGTCTGTGTGTGTGTTCATACGCACGTTATGGAAACAGACAAACCCAGCAGCCGAGTACGACGAGCATTCGCTTGACTTTGAGATGAATTAGAAGGGAAACACGATGGTAGATTGGTGCTGAAATTGAGGGCATGCTGGGTACACGCAAAACACACACACACACACGCACACATGCACACACACACACACACACACACACACGCGCTCGACATGATGGATGACCTTTACTTAAAGACCTGCTCAGATGCACCTGCTCAGTAATTGGAGACAGTCTCAGAGGGGAGTCTGTGTGTGTGTGCTCATGTGTGTGTGTGTGTGTGTGTGTGTGTGTGATCATGTGTGTGCGTGTGACAGTGGCGACAGAGCACATTAAATTAATTTCACTTGAGGTCTGACATTTATATTGGGGCTACTGGTGAGAGCTGACCCCTTGAGTGTGTGTGTGTGTGTGCGTGCGTGTGCGTACAACAGCAGACGTGAGGATTTCAGACAGGTAACTATCATCTCTGTGCGCCCGATGACCTTTACGGCGACCCAGGAAGTATTTCCTGTTTTTCCCCAACAGCTGGACTTTGTGGCTGAAGCAGCTTCTCCGTCAGCAGCGTGTTGAGAAGTTTTTACTTCACAAACGTCACATTTTGCAGCGTACGTTGTTGTTTCTTGGATGAAGTGTCTCAGAATGAACCACATCGGGGGTGGGGGTGGACTGGTACAGACCACTACTCTTCCACGATCCAGGGCAGCACCAAATCCGGACCGGATGAAGACCGGATAGTCGAGCCTGGTCCAATGCGCCTGGATTTCTGTGGTGGCTGGTGAAGGGAGGCCCTGCTATAGTATTTGCCTGGTGACACTGAGGTACAGCATGTTCATGATTACACATATTGTTGTGTAATTACTGTCTACACAATGAAAGTGAACATTAGCTCAGGGACTTTCTCTTGTTCGTCATCCTCTCTCAACCCCCCCTCCCCTGTTTTCCCCTCTGTTGATCCCTGTTTGACCCCCCCCCCCCCTCATTCTGTCGCTCCCTGCCTCTATTTGCCAATAGGTAATTAAGAAAGAGAGCTGCACAGGGAATATGTCACAAGAACTGAGGCGTAATGACTTATTTGCATAATTTCTTTCAGTAGCGAGGCTGTCGTCTCATCTCCATCACAGCAGCTTTCAATGTGGTGCGTTCAACAACGGCTGTCATAACAGCTACTTTGTCCACGCGGCCATCTGTCATCCGACTGAGGAGAAGGTGCATTCACTCCAGGTTTCCAATCAGAATGTCATTTTGCAGCTTAGCGTCGTCATGGCGGTTATTGATCAGTTTCAAGTCAATATTTCACTGGCTTTATCAATAAACTCCGATACGGGTCGCGAAATTCGAGATTACACTGAGGCCTGAACCCCGTGGGACACCGAGGAGTGTAAACGCCTCCTTTCATTCACACTCGGACTCATGTTTGGTTTTCCCATCAGTGTTTCTGGTTTTGCACTTTGGCATAAATGCATCACTGGGTGTTTCAGCGTAAGGTGTGAGAAGTTGTGCGTTCAATCACCAGAACTTTGGAGTGAAATCCCCTGCTTACTGCAATATTTAAGAAGAAGCAAGGAATCCAAATGAATCCCTGAGTGAAAAAGTAAAAGAGAAGGGCAGTAAACCTCCTGTGCCGGCTCATACAGGCCAAACATAAGTGCAGACCCTGCGTTAAAGGTCCTGAAAGTTCAAGGTGTATACTGCATATTCTCACATTAATTTTATTAATAAACCATACTGTTTCATAAATGTCTATAATTGCGTTTTGTCTGTTGGGTGGAGCAGGCAGTATATTTCTTGACCTAAATGCAGAATGTGATTTTGGTGTGAGCAGCTCATATCTTTGCTGGTCGGCTGAAATGCATGCTGGGATCCTCTGCTGCTGCACCTTTCTTCCCCTGCCTTCGCCTCTCTTTGTTCATTCCTCCTGCGCTCCCACCCTCCATCACCTCCTGTTATTCTCAGCGCGGCGGCCTGTCTATTACCTCTCTCCCGTGTTAGGCGTGGCACCTTTTCTCGTCCCTCCGGGTGAATTCAGATGCGCTGCAGGCTGCACCCGGCCGCGCTGAGAGCACTGCATCATTTCAGATTTCAGGGGCGACGTGTTCTAACCATGAGCTGATCTGTCTTTTTTTGGAAAATAGGATGTAGTAATATGATATTAACAGCAGGTGCAATTTCCAGTGCTACCTACTTTTGTCCTCTACTTTCCTGTTTTCACTTTCTTTTTCCTCCCCCCCCGGCCAGCTCTCGCAGCAGGTGTTTGACAGATGTGCAGGAAGAGGTGTAGACGGACTGTGGTTGTCTCCAAAAAAATGAACCATGAACTTTGGACTGACGTCTGGGGGGATATTTAAGACCTGGAAATGATGAGGCAGCAGCTGTGGGTGAGGTTCTCTCAGCTCCGTTTCCACAGGAAGTCTCTTGGCCGTGAAATCAACCTGTCCTTTCATGTCATGATAATGGCTGTAGAGTCACTCGAACCACGAACATCCATCTTCCTGTGCCACAAATAATGCCACTTTTTCTTCTCTTTTCATCTGCAACAAGTCACTTGCTGATTTCATTGACTTAATTTATCACGCATCTTCAGGATCGTCTCTGTCTTCATAATTCAACTTGAATTACTTTACAAGAGCCGTGTTACTCATTATCTGTCCACTCTGACTTGCATAAAATTGAGCTGTGTGTCCCCGGGGAGCCGCTCTGCTCAGCACATTTCCTCATTTTCTCAGCAAAGCATCGACTGCTTTGGGTTTCCCACAGTGAAAGAAAAAGTCTTAACTAACTCAGCAATACAAAAGTAGAAGCTTGCAATTTCCTCTATATTTATAAATCATGGATTGCGAGAGTTTGAATGTGCTTTTAATGGTTGGAAAAACAACGGGAGACACCCACAACAACGTCAGTCAGTGTTTCAGCAGCTCTGCAGTGTGTAGAAATACAGATGTTTGTGCTCTGCTTGAGACCACAAATGTCAAACCGCCTCAATGGGGCAGAGTCAGTCGAGTCAATTTCTTTTTTGTTATAGTTTCGGGGGCAAAATAGAGATGAAATAGAGAGAAGATCCAACTAGAGGTCAGACATCAACTTATATTTTTGATTTTGAGAAATCCCCATCCTTTAATGGAAGAATGTGTTGTATCTAAGTTATTGATGACATAATATAATTCAGCTTTGAGCTAATAGCCAGTATCCAACTTGTGGAAGGAAAGGAAAGAGGTGCCTGAGAGAAGTATTAATACAGACAGCAGCTATTGATCTTGTCAGCACGTTTGCATATTTAAAAAAAGGCAGCAGAAACGGAAGATTTCATTTCACAGCTTCACTTGATCACACTTTGTTTTTCCACGACCCTCCAATGCACCTTCTGTCCATCTGTCTGTCTTTCAAAGTTCAAGGGCTTTCAAAGCCCCTCTCTCTGTCAGGGACCCTCCTAACGCTGTGTGTGTGTGTGTGTGTGTGTGTGTGTGTGTGTGTGTGTGTGTGTGTGTGTGTGTTGTGTATTTGATCATCGTGATGAGTGAAGACTCGACTGCGGGGCTTCTAACCCTCCAGCATTTGAATATCAAGGGCTGCAGCTTATGGAAAACAACAAAACAACAACCTTTGATGACAGTGAGCTCGAGTGTGTTTTCATGTGTGCACTCGTGCGTGCTTACTCATAAACCCTGCTTGTCAACCATTGTTTCTCTTTATGCGTGTGTGTGTGTGTGTGTGTGTGTGTGTGTGTGTGCGTGTGCATCCCTACAGTAACTGCTTATCACAAAGCTCTGTGTTCGGTCCACATCAAGTCACTTTTTTTTTCGCTTTGTTCCACTTTAACCTCTTGTACAGTGCAGAGAGAGATGCTTTGTTGTTGTGAGGCTGATCTTAAGGTGGCGTCATGTTATTTTAACTGTATGGCCATCGGGTCGCCCACTTATTTCAAATCCTTATGCATTTGCGGAGATATGACTCCAAAGAAGAACCTCACGACGGTTAAGAATCCTTGAGAGATTTTAATGGATCCAGAGCAGTTTCAAAAGGTAATCACCTGTAAATTAGATCAAGAGCTGCCTCTTGTGCAGTGAAAGAAGGAATTCTCTCACTTAGACCTCTGACGCCACGCCCCCCATCCAGGGTGGGTTTTTGGGTCGACTTTTCAGCGCAGCGACTGTCACCTCCCCTCCCTTCTCCGCAGCCTGCCTGTCTTATCTGTCACTTTTAGCTTTAAGAAATAACACAGCTGAGGTATCAGTGCAGGAGGGGAGAGAAAGAATGGCATGACTTTCAGACTGAAAAAAGACAAAAACTGCAGAATGAAGATAAATAGAACTTTCGGAGTTCACCTCCACCTTTTTATTCTTTACCTGAACGGGAGAGAAATGTTATAATCATGCAGCAACATGAAGGAATGCATGCTGCACAAACCCAAATCTATCACTGACTGACCTCTTTGTTTCATTAAATTCATACACATAATCTGTATTGGAATTTTCACTTTGATGACAGAGTAATGTGTTATTTATGACCAGAGTTTAATCTTAATCAGAAATCAGTTTACCAGAGTTGCAATAATCTGTACTGTACTGAAAAGTATGGGAGGAGCTACAAGGTGATCCTGCAGCTTTGACAGGGACAGGGCAGTATTTCTGGGAGGACCAGTCTGGACACAGGCTGGTGTGCTACATGGGGCACAACAGCATTGGTGACAGTTGGGGCAGCTCGATGGTTTAGGGCGATATTTTGTTCATGTGGGCCAGTGGGAAGGGGCCGGTATAAGTCCTGAGAGCTGATTAGGGAACAGGTGAGTAGGTGGGCGGATGAAAGGCAGGGTGACTGCAGGGCAGTTAGTGCTCTGACAAAGGCCAGCAGAGAGACAATAAAGGAACGCATGGAGAGAAGTGTGACACAGAACGATATCTGCAGAATACAAAGTGGCTCTGCACAGTTTCATGGCCAGTTTGCCAAAGGCATGGATTTTGGCATTCAGAATGGTTTCTGCCTGGAGGCAGGTTAAATTCCCTAAGAACCAAAGTTTGTTTACAATGAAACGTTTAGGCTCACTGTCGTAATTTGGATTTACATTTGTATCTTATCATTTATTGATTATGATATACATGCCACCTTTAAGTGTGCGTTGCTGATCTGGTGATCTGATCTGACGTGTCAGTCAACAAACATTCAAAATGTGGTTCACTCAGTTAAAACACACACACACACACACACACAATTCAGAGGAAGTCCTTTGAAAATGGAGGATATTAGAGGGGCCAAGAGGGAGTATTGAGCAGCCCAGAAAAAAAGACTGGCCCATTGATTTTTTAATTATTCATTTCTTCTTACATTATTTGTACTTAGGAGAAATCAATCGCTTACACGAGGCCGTGTAATATCAGTGAGTTCAGCTGAGCACTTATCACAGATTTTGTGTAATTTTATCTTTTTAAGTCAGCAAAGGAGGACGTAAATCAAAAGGAGGAGAGCTATGAGGAAAAGAAGAAAAGAAAGGGGGAAGGAAAGAAATCGGTTAAGAAGTTAAGTCAGTATTTTGGGTATTGTTTTATACATTGACTTTAGTTTTCTTGGCAAAACAGATATATTTTATGGCTCTTTACCATTAGTAGCTAACAAAGAACAAGAGCATCTGTCAAAGATGATCAAACTGACAAAGTTCAGTTCCAGCTTTGCTGGAGTCTGATCCTTTACACTATGAAGTCCCTGCAGGGGTCATTTCTAAAACTCAGCAGGGAGCGCCCCATCCAGCTCATCATTTCCCAATATGAGCCAAAAAAATCCTCTGTGAGCTCGCTGACGACTCTTGTCTGCAAATCACTTCGGGCCATTAAACGCCAAGACGGGATCATTCAGCTGTAATTGTGCATCTCAGCATGTGTGTGTGTGTGTGTGTGTGTGTGTGTGTGTGTGTGATGGGGATTAATGCTGTGGCTGGAGTTCACCTCAATCCATGATAGCAGCTCTGAAAGACACAATTACCTCACTGAAAAATGGAGCGACCTGTTCCATTCAGTTTCTCGCTCACTCTCCATTTTAATTCAAATGGTTGTAATGTTTGAATGGTGGTGCAGCAGAGCGCTCTGGGGATGACAGCTGATCTGATGATGACAAACCATCCACACTGAGAGAAGTGTCCATGTGTAGTTTTTTTAAAGAATGACTGATATGGTTTAGAATTTTTACCCTTTGACCCATTAGAACTGAGGAAGAAATGAGGAAGAAATTTCATCCTTTGCCCTGCACCTACAACTTATATGACCACAGAAGTCATTTGTCTCCATACCCATGAATATGAGCCTCTGGAGTGTAACAGTGGTGGGTGTACTGGACCTGAAGGGGTTGTAATACGCTGCTGTAGGAGAAAGGTCTCTGCATTTGCCGGAGAAACACAACATTTTGTCACATTTGTCTGTCAGGAGATGGATCGGCAGGACCGTGCTGAGCACGCTGACCTCAGTCAGCCAAAGTGATTGTGCGATCGGCTCTGAGCGCCGCCAAAAACGTGGCTGACCGACAGCCCGACGCTGTGCCTGAAGGCATCCCGTGTAAGATACCCGTCAGCTGCTGCTAACATGCTGCTCACACTGCATGTTAGCGCCTGTGTCCACACAGTGTTAGGTCCCCAGAGTCATGTCTCCAAATGAATGCTGATAACTGCAGTCAGATATTAAGCAATTAATATGTCGGTGTTTTGTCTGCAGCTTGCTGCACTGCCCAAAATGATCTATCAGAACTGATTTAAGTTGTCTGATCCAGTTATATCCATTAAGAGACCAATGACTCGGCATTTCTCACAAACTGAATGCTAATTTCTGCCAAATAAGTTTTTGGGTTTGTGTTTTTCGACACTTGTTAAAAGTGTCAAAATGACTTCTTCTCTCTCCAGGATAAAAATGTATCAAATATATTTTTGTATCAGAGGATCAACCGCTGGACACAAGACGCCTCCGTCTTCAATGCAAATTCCATTTAGCCAAGATTTGCCACCAAATCCTGTTTGCACGTATACGCACCTTAACCTTAGATTCAAGTTGAGCGTGATGAGAAACTTTCAACAAATGGTAATAAACTTTCAACTCAGAATGCATTATTACTATTTTCAAACATGCATCTCAATGTCATACATTGTGCTTGTCCCATTTTCCATGGCAATGTAAAAAATGACTGGTGCTCCATCAGTATACAGTAAGAAAGTCGGTCCCTGACCTTCCTGTGGGCAGCATTAATAAAAACATTAATAATAATAATAATAATAATTGAAAAGTATTGATCCAATATTCACACTGATTGGACCAGCAACAAGAGCAAGGTAACCTTCTTTAGGTTTATGGATGATAAAACTTCTAATATTGACAAAATATTAAGAATCACCATTGGAGGGATGGCTGATGACCCTTAATATGACCCTGGTGCGATCTGATTGACTGGCAGGTACAGTTCATATGAGGTGTGCCATTTATTCAAAATATAAAAATTTGAAGTTGCTAACCCCGAGGTCAGACAGGCGTGTTTATCATATATCTGCAGTTTCGTTCAAGCTATAACATTATTTATCAATGATTTGCTCATACACAAAATCATTAAAGTTCTTAAATAATATAGAGGCATGGCTTAACCCCAGCACCGTCACTGAGGCTTTCAGTAACTGAATCAAGCATTGAAATATCGAGTTTAAAAAAAATAAATCTTGTATACAGATATTAACAGACAGTTTATTTAATCACACGTTTTCTTCACTGCAGCTCTTAATATCTAAATATGTAAATAGTGATTGCACCTTGAAACATTTCTGAAACAGGTCTGAGCAAAACCTTTTTCCACATTTCTCATAGAGCTCTGACTGTTGCATATTAATCACTGGCATTGATCGTGCAGGCCTTGATGCAGGGAGGCGAATAATGGAACGCTGTGATCTTTGTTTACAATAGTCTGCAGGGGTGCGGGGTCTTCGTTTGTACTGTCCTTGTACATGCAAACATGACACGACAGGCGATGATGCGTGCACAAAAGAGTTATGCATGGGGAAGCAACGTGGAAACACAAATGGACCTGTGGCATTGTCAGCATGCACAGCAGCAGGAACGCAATCAAAGACGGGTATTGAACACAGAGGCAGATGATTGAACGTGCACACACACACACACACACACACACACACACACCTCAAAGGCAAAGGTAAGTAAAGGAAAAAGGTAGAAAAATTAACTGTTTACTCATGTGCTCGAGTGGAGCTGGAGGCCAAATGATCTGAGTTTGTTTGACCTCAATCAAAAGCTGTGTCAACATACTTCTTGTTGTTTTTTTAACGTATTCATCAAAAGGACAATTTTTTTTCAACGTCTGATATGTGCAGTTCAGGATTTACTTGGGATGAAATCCAAAACAAAAATCCAAGTAGTTCATCATCTCAACATGTCGTAGCAACAGCTCCATCACAACTGCAGGCATTTATCAGGTGTGTAGCACCGGTGGCTGATTACAGGTCAGACATCACACACGTTCTTCATCAAGAAGTTCTTCCTCCACGTGCCCGAAAAGATTCATCACGACTCTGAAGTAAAGCTCAACCATCGAGGTGGCTGAGCAGAGTGCAGTCATGACAGTTACTTTGGAAGAGAGTAAACATTTAGATACTGATTTGTTGTCTCTTTGAAGGTGCGTAAGTCAGTGACAAAATCTAATGGTTAAAAAGTGTATGAGGAATGATGACTAGTTTGCTAACTGAGCTAGTTATTCGTGCGGCAGCTTCTCACCACGCTCACAGTGAGAATCCAAATCCACGATGACTCATCATTGTGTTGCACTTAAGTCTATCAGTGGCTTTTCTTTAAATGTTAAGAGGCTTCACTTAGTCCTCTTTCTGTTCCTTGGAATGCCTTGGATTATCTTGCGTCGTGGACACAAACCAACACATCCTGTACACATGGACATTTAATGACGCCATTAGCCTTGGAATTAATGTCTGTGGAGAACAGAAGAGGCTGCAGTAATGACAGAAACCACAAGCCTTCCAGACGTACGGACTGACTCAGAGAATTAGAGCCGAGCTGTGTGACTGCTGTGTCTGATGATATGAGGCCATTCTTATTTTTTATGTATGTATAAAGCCCAATGTTGAAGTCCTTGAAGGAAAGCTTGTACAACTTGAAGCAACTACTGAAAGGCGCTTTTGAATGGTTCGAAAGCTAAGGGTGTTATCACCTCCTTCTAAAGAGAAAAAAGGTTCAGCTCTGTTCTTTAAGTGCATTTTAAAAAACATCGAATAACACTTCAGCATTACCAAGTCCTGGAACACACTGAACACCTCAGACAGATCTGTAGCAAAGAATGAGTTTTTCCTTGAACTCTCCTTTAACTAACTCTGACCCCTGATATGTGACCTAAGAGAAACCAATTTCAGATAGCTCACAGAAAGTCATTTATAAAGTTTATCTGGATTTAGTTCAGCCATTTGATAAACGCTGGCTGTTTTTGGCACGGGATCGCATTTGCTGAAGCTTGTTGGTCCACAGCTGTTTAAAGGTGATGTATTGGTAATTCACCCTAGTTTTATTTTATCAGGGATTTGACCATTTGCTGCAAGAACCTCGAGTTATTCAGTCTGCGATGTCCTCATTATGCACAAAGGTCTTCTTTGCAGTGGTTCAAAACTGTAATTGGTCCTCACAAAGATAGCAACACAGAAGTCACACAGCTACGGGTTATGGGCAAGGTGAAGAATTTCTTTGCATTCAATTGGATGCACCTGCAGTCACAAGATTAAGAAACCTCAAAAAGTCTTGGAGATTATTTCTGGGGGGTGAGATCCTGCTTCAGTGGGCTCCTCCCTTCATCTTCTATATTTTCTTCATTTATGCGAAGAAACAAACGTGAAAGTGTAATGTGAAAATGTATTGGATCTAAACTGCTGCAGCTGTGTGACTTTCCAAGCCCCAGCGTTTTCAGCTGGAACCCGAGGCCAGAGCGCAGAGGGAGTTTGATAAGCTCCAGAGTCTCCCTGTGAGAGGATGATAAAAATGATAAATCAGAGGCAAAGAGGCAAACAAAACAACAGATGGCTCCTGAAGTGGAGGTTAATGTGACTTGTGTTTTGGCTGCTGTTACACTGGGTTTCAAAGTTGGTGCAGGGCAGCGTGTTTGTGCAGTCTGTCAGAGTTTATCAGGGAGTCCATCAAGACGAGAAGGAATCGATGACAGGAAGCTGTTTCTTTGGCCTCGTCTGGCTCTAATCAACCACCTCCACATGGGAGGTTTCCAATTTCTTTCTGTTTTTATCTGTGTATCCATATCTCCTTGTCTGTCTTTAATATTTTTTTGTTTAGTTTGTCGTACTTATGGACTATGACTTTCTCACAAACTCAGATACTCACAACTCACGTCTTTGACCACTAATGGTGTGGTTGAGGTTTGTATTGATCAGTGTCTCGCTGTGTTGTTGTTATCACATACCTCACCGGGAATCGCACAAAGACACAAACACATGCCGGGACAATGTGGATTTAGAGGCAGGTGACATTTTGTAGACCGCAGACCAATGCAGGTTTCAAAACATTACAACAGGTCTCAGCTTGACGGGTCATGTTTGACCTTAAGAAACGACAGTTGACTCGGTGTCCACTTTGCTTGTTAGGCAGCGGTTTTCTCATTGGTCTGACAACTTTCAATCACTGGGCTGACATTGGGGCGAAAGGTTGGGCAACCCGGGGCCAGGTCGCCGGCCTTTCACCGACACATGGAGACAAGCTAACATCTGTTGCACGTTCAGAGTCAGTTAACCTGACAGGAGGAGGAACCCAGAGGAAACCCAGGCGGGCGTGAGGAGAACACTGACTCCGCCTGGTCCATCACGTCATCCGTGTGCAACCAGTGCACATAAAAGTTTGCAGTTCAGAATAACTGGGCAGACTTGTACTGATGACATAAAGGCATATTTCTAATGCCCCACTCTGCTTCTCACAGCAGGGAACCATCGATGTTTCAGCCAGTCGCTATTCGAGTGAAAAGCCTGATAACTGCGTGGGAACATGAGTTGCAAATTGCATTCTGCTGCCTCCTTTTGTTCCCTGACATTTTCCATAACTGGTTTTTCTCACAACAGTTTTCAGACAACGCTTCCCCCCGTCCCCACCCATGGGTTTGTTAGAGCAACGTTCACATGCATGATTCCTGCTGTTATCGAGCAGCAGCGCATCGAGCCGTGTCAGCTTATTGAAAGGGGAGGACAGCTGTTGATGAACAAGCTCTGGCTTCGCTCAACGGGATATTGATCGTGGTGCAAATCCTGTTGACATGTAACTACCGTGACACCACCGATGTCAGTGCAGAGGGTGGAGTCCAGGGCTCCTGATCCTGAAAAGAGCTTTCCAATATTCTTCCATGATTTGAAAGAGCTGGGGATGAAACATAAGATATCAGTATATAGCGTTCCTTCTTTTGAACACCTGTTCTTGGAAAAATACTCTGAGAATTGGAGAAAAACTTGCAGATAGGTTTTGTTGTAAAAGTTTCCCTATGACAGTGTTAGGCCAAGCGAAACATGAAGCGCTCCCATTGAGGCAGAATGTAAAGTGAGTCACACTCGTCTCCTGCCAGGCTCCAGGAAGCGCTGCTAATGATTTGCTTCAGCTGTGTTTAACGTCCCCATGACATTTTGTGAATCCAGTTATTCTTGGAAGCTCCAAAGACAATCTGGACTAAATGATTGTGAGGGTAATTTCCCGGCTTATAACATAAAAGGTAACGAGCAACCCACAATGCATCACTTCCTGTATATTAACTCAACAGTCTCTTCACTCAGCAAGAAAATCTGATACCTTATAGCAGATATATTATATAGCCTCTGATTTTATCCATTTCCCAAATAAAACATGTCTTATATTTTGGCTAAAGTATTGAATTAACAGTTACATCATATTTTTTAACAACCTAACATAACTTAAACTCTCAGTTCTAACCAGATTTGACTCGAGACTGGAAAAAACCCAGGTTTGTCCATTTAGATGATGGCAGCCATACACCGTGGCCTGTCATTGTGCTCCATGTTGTGTGACGTCAAAGAAATAAGGCATGTAGGCTGATTTACCACACGTCGCCGCTGTCCACCTGCTGAGGACGTTAAATATGGCAGCCAGAGGGCATGTTACATTACAGGAGAAAGCTCTGCTGGCTCCAGTGGTGATAAAATCAGCAGGACAAAAAAAAACAAAGACCCCACTACAGTGAAACAAATTACAAAGGAGGAATGTTTTTCACCCCTGCAGCAGCAAATTTTGGCGAATGGACATGTTTGTGGCAACCCTGAACTGAAGCCGACCAATTAACGTTACCGGCGAGCGGGACCCTGAATGATGTTTGTTTAATGGTGAACCTTCGGCCCGCTCATCCATCAGCTGGAAATCAATCGCGGGTCAATTAGCAGAGAGACCTTTGTGGGTGTGTGAAAGGGTGATGTTGAGAGACGGCACATGAATGAATCATTTCAGAGTTGAAAGGCTCGCACCGTGTTACAAACCGTCAGAGGTTTCCTTCTTGTGGGGCCTCAAGTGAAATTTAATGTTATTCAGCCTCATATGAGCTTTTACAGAACTGTTTACTCAGATGTTTGCTGCTGTTTTTCATTAATTAGCATTCCTGCATGTCTAAACCCCAACCCTCATCCTCACCTAAACCTAATTAAAAAAAAATATAGAATATAGAATAGTCTTTGTAATGGCTGTAGTGTGGGGACCAGTTTTGTTGTGGTTGTCCCCACATTGTGATGAATTCCAGCACACACACACACACACACACACACACACACACACACACAGCTCTTTGGATCCAGATATGCACCGAGTTCATTAAGTACCGAAGACGAATGTTGCAGAACAACTTGCTTCGGTTCCCACGTGGACCAGAACACATGAGATAATTCAGGGGGTTAATTCTGTTTCAAACAAAACACAGAGCTGAAGTGTGCTGACGCTAGTTTTTGTTTTTGGTGCTGGAGACGAGAGGAAGCCTCAAGGGACCCGCTCAAAGTCGCCAACCTCATCTCACAGGAATTAACGTCTACGGGAAACTATCGGTTGTGAGCGATACTGTACGCTGCAGCAGAGTTCTGGGTGCCGACCGAGGAAAAGAACCAGCTTCTTCCAAAAAATAAGATGCTGTGGTCTGTGACTGAGTCAACAAGCCCCCCCCGAAAAACAACCCCTGCAAAAAAATATGCCACACCACAAACTCTAACTGTCATTTCTTGCCCCTTGAGCAAGCTCCATCCATGAGTGTATGCAAATTCACACACACACACACACACACACACACACACACACACACACACACACTTTGGCCTAATTTGTGAATGTGGCATGCACTTGTTATTCCCTGCTGCTAATACTTTGAGCATGATGGTGTCCTACTGCCACGTTTTCAAACCACTCTTATATAAACTGTGAAGCAAAGTGCAACTTTAAAAAAATGTAGAAAGTATAGAGTTAAATAACTGTTAATGGTGGATTATCACAAACACTCACAGGTATATTTAGGTCCTGAGAGGCACGTAGGTGGTGATGTCTTTACTGTGGCTGCATCCCATTATGTTTTGTGAATCAAATCACTGCTCAGCATCCACAATCTGCCACCAGTCACTTTAACGTCCTCTTGAGAGTAGTCACCACTGCTGGCCCAGTTAAATAACACCAGCACATTGTTCTGCGCCACTTTCTGATGAGGCACCAAGCAAACTGTCATGCTGGGGGAGGATTTTTCACAATAAGGCAACTGAAAATTAGTGGCTGATGCAGTTACTGGTCTATAAAGCACTTTCTTTTTATTGCACTTCCTCATTCTTGCAACACTTTCAGTCCAACTCCTGTCTTCCGAATCCACTGAATCACTGTGTTGTCATAGTTTTACAGTGGTTAGTTAAAACTTGAAAAACCTCCTGCTGTCTTAATGAAACCCTCGACTGAAGGGTGTGAATAACATCCTCGTGTATAATGAGGAAATTATAGTTTGACTTTAAGCTTCTTATTTCACTGTCCGTACGGACAAAAGCTTCGGAGGCAACGCGTGGCGAGCGAGCCATTGATGTTTTTCCTCTGCTGAGAAATGTTGCCCATTCAGCTGCTGACCGGTAGTCGGCCGTCGTCAGCTGTCTGAGCTCATCACTGACGTGTTCATTTGTAAAAAGAACAGTTCCAGTCAGACGCTCGTGTAAATGAACTGACCAGTCGCAGAAAATCGAGAGCTGGATCCCGCCTGAGAAGACACGCGCACCGAGCTAAAATCCTATTTCAATCTTATTAATCCAATTATCATCCAATCTCCATGAAGGTATCATCAAAGTATGAGAAGTGGCAGGTTATGAAGGCCACCCTGTGTGAATATGATTGCATGTTACAAGTCAGCTGATGTATGAGCCACTGATGGAAAATGAAAACATCATAAAAGTAGAAAGCCCCCGAGTGTTGAGTGCAAAGTTTTTAGCAAGTCACAGTGTATGTCAAAGATTGTTGCAGGTTGTGCAACCCATGTGTTGCTAAAGCAGGATCCATGCCACGTGTAAGTGTCTCGAAACCTAATATTTCAATGAGAAAACACACGTTTAGTCAGGAAATCATGAATTTTACATGCAGGTTTTTTTTCCTTTCTCAGAACAGGTAGTGAAGAATTTTCCCTGTATTTTGTTTTACCCAGGAGCCACAATGATTCAGATGCTATTAAATTATGCATCCAATACCGCAGCAGTTTTGATAATGGCTTTAATGGTCCTGCAATGCCTTTAACTCCTTCTTTGTTAGCACAATGCTTCTCTTAATGGGATAGCACTTGACGTCTGAAACTACTCGGGTTATCATTTTAAAGATTTACAGTCGCTTTTGAAAACATCGTGTCCTTGAGTGAAAACAACACACACAATATTACATCGTCTTTATGCTTTATATTAAGCCCTGCAGATCAAAACATTAACAATGATGGATCCTACATAAGTTCTGAGGAAAACAACTTTCTCTCCGTGGCTTCTTCCTGAAGTTTTTATCCCTTTAACTTTTTTTAAAAAATAAATTCTCACTCTGCTGCAGGAAACACCCGCTCTATGAAAATTTCAACATGAGAGGACTGAGGGACATCGCTTCAGTCCCCCCCTCCTCCTTTGGGTTCTTTTCAATTTTCATCACTTTGGCTGGCCTCAAACTTGTAGCTTCCTCTGACTTTTGATGACGTTACTCATTTGTGAGAGGGGGAAGCCCAAAAATATTTCCACACACACATCAAAATGAAATGATGAAACACGGGACACGGGCTGGAGTTTACTGTCTGCTCGCAGGACGAGTGGACAGGTGGATGAGGCGAGGACAGGTGAAGGCAGAGGGAGGACTGATCGGCAGGCAGTTGTAACAAACTGGTTGAAATAACGATGGAGAGGCGAGGCTGATGCACTGATGCACTGCTGAGCTGATGAGTAGATGGATTGCAGATGTGAGATTTTCACCTGACAGGTGTGTGACACGCGAGGGTGCTGATTACACGGCAGGACTACTGCACAGGTGTGTCACGGCCTCTTCACAGTCAGATGTCAAACGTCGTTAGCCGTGAGGGGGCACGTGATCCTGAGTTCAGGAAGGTCAACCACCTGTCATAGTTTTGTTCATTGAATGCTGAATTTGCTGCAAAGTTTCTGATAGTTATATAAAAGTATTAGTTTGTTCCATATACTACAAGAGCTGAGAGGAACTGTGGAATCTTTATCTTGATATTTGTATTTTTGTTAAAGATATAATAAATGTGTCATGACAAGTGTGCGAAGCGGTTCAGACCTCACTCCATCACTGTCTGCCATTAGAAGGTTTCTCTTTTGTATTTGTCAAGGAAAAACGATGATAATGTTTCAGAGATCCTTATTTTCCACAAAGTTTTGTCAAAGACAAATTAGAAAATTGTCTGAACTGTATTATGAGGATCTTTTTGAATATCCTCCTGCTTCAATAACACACAGAGGGTTGGTTGGTGCTTTTTATCAGTTGATGGAGGAGCAGCAGGAAACTTTACAAATGTTTTTTATTGTGTTTACGAGAACGTGGTGCAAAGAGAAATGTAAAACTCATAAGGAGTGTAGACAGATTGTTTCTTTGAGCAGCTTTTATTTCTCTGGTATATTAAAGAACACTTTAATATGCAGGCACCACTTCATCATCTGTTACTGAGTGACCTCAAGCTGATTATAATACCAGTGGATTTAAAACTGAAGATAATATACATTTAAGGAAGTGATCCACACCTCGTTTAATAGGAGATGCTGATATTAAATAGATGAGAGTGTATTTAATATCAGGCGGTGATGATTGAAACTTATTCAGAACAGAGAGATTAGAGCGTTAATCTATCCTCAACCAAATCTTTCAGACATTGTCTTTGTCTTTACAGAGGAAAAGATGACACACATGGGGAACAGGATAAGGGAGTGTGAGTGTGGACATCATTAGTCTATAACAGCGTAATGTCCCTCCCTGAGAGGACAGCTGGTGTGATGATGAGAGACAGACGGCGATCGTTTGTCTGGTTTCATAAAAGGCCGCAGCTTCTGTCACTGTCCGACTAAGTTGCCTCCAGTTAGGCAGAGGGTGAAACATGGCGTAACCCAGACGTTGGTCAACCTTAACACATGGGTGCCATGTTATTATAGCTGTCAGTGCGCGGGCTGAGGGATGACAACACAAACTCATCTGCTGCTCGGAGGAAAACTATCTGAACTTTTACGAAACTTTTCTCCACAGACGCAGCGGGTCGGGGGAGGCCGTTGTTATGCTGAGCTCATGATCTCATTAAGGTAAGAAAGCTCCCCCCCCGGTGTTAATTACTGGTCTCTGAATGAATACCTTCAAGGCACACACTCGGTGAGTGTGCGTGTGTGTGTGTGTGTGTGTGTGTGTGTGTGTGTGTGTGTGTGTGTGTGTGAGTGTGAGTGTGAGCAAAAGCAAATGACAGACAGATAAAAAGGAGGATGAATGAGAGAGACTTATTCTATAACCGGAGATAGAGGTCGACATGAATACATTTAAATAAAAATAATGAAATAAACGATTGTGTTTAGATGACAATGTTAGTGTGAGGCAAAACATGAATACCTTGTTAACATCTTTTCATTAACAAACACAATAAGGCTGCTCAGTAAATAATAGCAGTTAGTGGGAGTGTATGGTTTGTGTTAATTTGGTGTCTGCACACAAACACGTTCACATTTGAATATTTTCTTGCGTCAAAGATTTATTCAGACTTCATTTCTGTGTATTATTCCAAAAAATGTTCTTCTCCTCCACTCTTCACCTTCCACTGTTTTAAAATGATAATACAATACGACAATGCGACAATAAATCCCCAAACAAAAGGAGGTAAAGAAAAGGATGGCAACACAAAGAGACGGGAGCTGCATCTGTATCATGACAAGCTTCTCTCTGCTTTCATATAAACATGGTTGTTACGGTGTCAACATGAACCGCACCACAGGTTCAAACTGTGCCTTGTCTCATAGTTTTAATTATCAGAACATTCAGAATAATCAATACAGCTCAGCACGGCGTCTCTCAGGGAAAGGGAATTAGAGCCAGACAGTTTTATTCAGCACCACAAAAAACCGAGTTTGGCTGAGAAACTGGTGACATTCTCTGTTTCAGGACAATCACAGCACAACAAACACAGCGCTGTCCTTGGTGCTGGAACAACCGCTGAGCAACAGTCACAAGTACAGCAGCCAATCAATTTGTTTTCCTCCCATTTTTCTTCCTATGAATATAGAAAGGGACAAAAAAAGCAACTGACGTGATAATTGAGCTCAGAGTAACTTCAATGGTAAATAAAAGAAGAGGAGAAAACATTAGATGTTATACAAGATGTATTTACAGTTCTTCTCTGTCACATTTTGTATGTATGACACAAAAATAAATGACTGATTTAGGCAGAAATCCGTTTTCCACTGATTAACCCAAACTGGATTTGATGTACTCGTTGGATTGCAGGTGGTCCCACAGCTCAGGGATTACTTCACTGTGGATATAATCTTACTGTGTGAGCTTTGATTGCTTAAAGTTTTGATAGTGTGTGTGTGACTATCCACCTATTTCAGCCTCGATCTGATTGGTTCATGTGCGTGTGTGTGTCCCTGGGGCTTTGTCACCAGGCAGAGCAATCAGCAGTGTGTTTTGAGTCCTTGGCGGACACATGCTGTTTCTAAGCACAGCTGACAGCTACAGATTGGCTGCACTCATCAAACAACCCAGAGGGCAGGACCAGAGGAAAAAAGAAAGGCAAAGAAAATCAGGATAAAAGGAAATAGGCATTCAGGTTTCTTCATGCATGTTACATACCACTAGGTTTGGTCTTCCTGCAGAGATTTTTATTTGGCCCATCCATTTCTTTCCCCTGATTCAGCGCAGCCTCATCCATCCAGCTTGTTGCCTCTGGCTTTTCTGTCTTTATGACTTCCCCTTCCCTTCCTCACCTTGTGCTTCTTCTGTTCCACCTCTGTAATAAAGACCAAGTCACATCTGTGCACTTAGGCCAATCATAGGTTGTTAAAGGTTCAATTTTTCATGCAAAATAAGAAAACCAAAAGGAAACTTGCAGGAACTCTGGAGACAACAATGGAGGGAAATGCTGGAGAACATGGCGAGGCTAAACAAGACAAGGAGAAACGAATAAGCTGAGAAAGGAGGTGGGGATAATGTGGCACTTGTGTAAACATTAGGGTGGGGGCAAATGGGAAAAGAACAAAGGCTGGAGGTAAAACTGAAAACCAGGCGATGCGCGAGGAAAACCTAATAAAAACAGGAAATGCCTGGGGTGATAAAAAGTCGCTAACAAATGGAAAAAGTCTGAGAGTCTCTTTGCGGTGACCTTTCCGGTTACGCCGCCTTCAGGACAAGCGCTTCATTCTTAATACCACTTATTGATAAAACTATTAAAATATGAACTTTGCGAGCAGGGCCTCAGAATTTCCACCTTATTTGCAGATTTAATCTCTTATCTCCTCTTCTTCCTCTTTCCTTCTGCTCTCCTCGGTTTATTTATTTATTTTTTCTCATCGTTGCTATCTTCAGCTATCTACCTGTCAATCAGTCAAATCGTCTTAATCTGCCTGAGCTTCCCGTGCGTCGAACTAATCCCTTGGTTCTCGCGGCCCTGTGGCAGTGCTGGGCTTTTGACCCGATGGGCCCGGTCCTCGTAGAGTTTAATTAAAAAAGGACCCGAGTGTGATCATACACACCAGGAGCATATAATGCTCATGCTGAGCACAATACACAGTGAGGCAGACACGTACTCACACTCTGGCATTATACTGTAGGTCCTTGACTTCATTGGATTAGGTCTGGAATACAAAGAGCTTCCTCCAGCCATCATTCATGCACATGTAAGGATCCTGACACATACAGGACGCTGAGGCCGCACCGCCGTTACTGTAACTACATCAACTGCTCCTTCTCTTCCTTTTCACGGTCAGGACCTGGATTAAGGGCTACACTACAATCAGCATTAAGGTGCGTTTGTTTAGACAAGACGAAGGTGACGTGTTGCACATGACCTCTGCCACTCTTCTTGTTCCTATGTTTGAGACCGTCCTTCCTTAAAACTCGACGGCATCAGTCGTTTCAGCAAACGCCCCAAAACACTTATTGACCGTGCAGTGACTGTGAGTCTCCGCCAGCAGCAGACAGATTGTTATATCCACAACGTCTGCAGAGGGAGGAGGTGGATGGGTCGAAAATGTCACACATTGATAAACAGAGAGCATTTTCATTTCCTGTTTCCTATACCAGCAGTCAGTGTTGTTTCCTTTAGCCATGACTTCGGATTATCTCTCGGTTTATCATTGTGACTATGACGACGAAGAGGTCTAAACTTTAATTAGCTAACTATTTTTACTTTCACCTACAACCTTTACAAAGCGCTTCACATACTAGACATACATACATACATAAACTGAAAATTTAAGGTTGGAAGTTGTTCAAAAGTCAATTGGAAAAGGTCGTCCCACAGCCGAGGAGTCCCGACGCCTAAAGTACCGTCCCCTGAGGTCTTAAATCTGATCCATGGACCAGCAGTCAAGTTCCTCTCTGAGGAAAAAATTGGCAGAGATGAAATGTAGTTCCTTTTTTATTTCCCCACAGAGCGCGTGACTCATTCTTTGTCCTGAGGTAACTTTTTGTCATCCCCAACAGTAAAAAAAAGGCAAACAATGCAAGAAGCTCTGTTATTTAATCTGAGCTGATTCTACAGTGATCAGGGTCTGGGAAATGAATGCAGAGTGTGTGTGTGCATGTGTGTTTATACATGGTCACTGTTCACTGTGTGTGTGCATGTGTGTTTATACATGGTCACTGTTCACTGTGTGTGTCTGCTCGTATGTTCCTGGCAGGTTGTCGATGTGTGTTATCGCAGCGCGCTGATTCATTCAGGCAGGCGTGTGTACGTGTGTGTGTGTGTGTGTGTGTGTGTGTGTGTGTACGTGTGTGTCCATAAGCCCTTCCAGGTGTGTGTAAGCACCACGCATCCGCCTCCATGTGAGAGATAAAGTAGCGCCAGCCCTGCGCTGCATTCACTGCGAACACAAAAGGCGAATTTCAAGTCCCGCTGCTCTCCATCTACCATCTTTTCTGCCACGTTTACTTTTTAAGGAAGGGAGGAAATGAATCCTGGACACAGCGACTGACGAGGGACAGATAATCACAGCCATCTAATTACAGAGTAACCACAGATTTTCTTTTGTGTCATGTTAAGATACACAGGGATGAAAAGAGAGATGCCTTACTCTTTTCATCTGCTCGGTCGTCAAACAAAGCCAAAGTCAAACAGAACGACAGGTAGCGAGACAAAATCCAGTTTTTATGGTGCTGTGGTCAAAATCCATTTAGTTCAGGAGAATTTTAACAAGCCAGTTTTAAATTCATTCAACAATAAAAAGAAGAAGCTTATTTAAACAAACCCAGCAAAATATTAAATAGAGTTTAAGTAGAGGCTGTTATAGTAGCCGGGTTTAAAACCAAAACATCGAGCTGAAAGATGCTAAAACGCTGCACAGAGGTGAGAACTGCAGTCAGATCATATTTCTCTCAAACGACATGTCGGACCATTGTTGCTCGTCCTCCATCCAAAAAACCACATAACACGTTGTTTTTCTCTGCCCTCAAAAATCCTCTTCTTGTTTTAGTGACGGGTTGTGTGAGGGATTACAATATCAAATTCAGTACATTGCATTTACTAATCCCAATAATTCTACTTAATTTAAGATTTAGGAATTGGCTTTTTTGTCTGCTGCAGGGGTTGAGATCAGTTTGGTCTGACTGGTTTTTGCTGAACAGGACCTGTGACCGAGTGTGTGTGTGTGTGTGTGTGTGTGTGTCTGTGCGTGCAGAAGCTAATGGATTTGTCACTGAAGTAGAAGTGCCGGGCAGCTGACCAAACAGGTAGGTGTAAACGTTCCTCAGGTTACCAAGGACATGGCAGGTAGAGAGGTCTCAGCCGTTTCCGTGACGACTGCCACGGACAGCGCATCGATCCGTAAGGCTTGATTAGGAAGAGTGACTAAGCAAGGACAGTGAGAAAGAAGGTCCGTTAGTTAGAGACTTTTATAGAGTAGCCCAACTTTGTGTGGAGTGATCACAGTGTAAAAGAAAAAGAAAAGCGTCACTGGTTTGAAATCCTGCTCATTAAGCATCATTACCTCCTCGCAGTTCTTCTTCCCACCTCCAACTGTTCTCTTTCAATTGAAAATGCTTTTTTACTGCCATCAAATCATTAAAAAAAAAAAAAAATCGATGATTGCCCCATGCTGGCAGTGAGAAAACTGTTCAAAATCACTGTTGTAAAATAATAACTAACAGTTTTATGATGTGACGATGACACAGCCGAGGGAAAAATTGTGGTTTGGATTAAAATAAGTGTTCATGCTCATTACTGTAACCAGGATGACAAAACTTAAAGTTATGACGACTATGTTCGAGGTTAAAAGAAATAAATGTTGGTTTGAAATGGGACATGAACGTTTATTCCTCATGTTACAGTCCAACGTTTTGCCAACACCTGACTTCCACCTTCACCCCGTCATAATTACAGCGGCCACTAGAGGGCTTCATCACTTTACTGTATACATGTCATCGTGGGGCACGTTCTGATACGACTGAACGATAAACGCACAACCACTTTGTGAGCGTGTGGAAAAGTTTTCAGTGTTTTCATGGACGTATGGTTCGCTATGAAAAGTGCATCCGGGAGGATGTTTTGGATTTGAAAACTGCCTCAGTCATTTGGACACCACTTCCCTCACAAACTGTTTGTGCCATCTGTCAGACACACACACACATTTAATCAGACACTCTGTGCCATCTGCCAATCCTCGACCTTGAGACTGAAGTGAACGAGAGCTTGAATGTGCGTGTGCGTGTGCTTGTGCAGGAAATGTGTATTTACGTGTGAGTGGGGAAAAGCGTGTGTGTGTGACTTGTGTGTTTCTGCGAATGGAAAAGGCTACGAGGCGGGAAGAACAAGTTGACACATTGGGCCGGGAAAAACATTCACACACCTCAGGAGCTTCCGACTCCCCCCCCCACTCTGTCGCACAAATTACACACTTGAACAAGGTCCGTTCTGCATTTCGACGTCTTCCACTTGCTGTGGGCCTGTATTTCTTAAGGAGCCAGGAGAACCTACAGTCCGGGTGTAAACAGCCGCCTTGGCTGTCCGCCCCGGGTACAAATAGCATTGTTGGCTACAGAAACCTGAGTTCAGACACCATCTGCCTTGTTTTATTTTCTTCCTGTGGCAGGTTAAAGTTGTCTGGACGTCTGTGTGTGTGTGTGTGTGTGTGTGTGTGCGAGTCTGTTAATGCTCATGTAATCTGTTCCAGGGAGAGCTGACAGAGGTGACGCCCTGAGGGAAAAACTTTAAAGACAGCCAGAGACACTTTGGTTACTTTCATTTTCTCGCCTTGCCACCTCGTCTTTTGTCACTGATGGCGGTGCTGGCAAAGTTAGATACGTCTGTTGTGTTGTCTGTGTGTGTCCTGCATGTGCGTATGCATGTGTGTGTGTGTGTGTGTGTGTGTGTGTTTTGTCAATGTCTGATCCTCATCCATTCACAGGGCTTCAGAATATGGCACAGGCTTGAAATTTTGATCTGAAAAACTTTAACCCTGAAAGGTCCACAGCTAAAAAAAAAAAGACACACATCATGTGTAAACATCATTAAAAAAGAATCTGTCAGTTTTATTTTCTTTGCATTCACAGTGAGTGTACTGTATCTGACTGATTCTGAGCTTGTTTCTGGTCTTGCTGCATGTGGCCCAAACAGGTCGTGAATGTTGTTGCATTATTCAGGGAGAGGGCAGAACGCTCTCGAGCACACATGCTCTGCTCCGCTCTGCAGAGATGCATGTATTCCTTTTAGCATGATAAGCAGAGAGTACAATGGGCTACAGCCTGTCAGCGCTGCTGAGGGAAATACAAATGAGTACAACAACTCCCAACAGAAGGGAACATCCATAACACAAAGGAGGATGAGAAAGTGCTTGGTGTGGGACTGACGTGGATGGATGCATCATGATGTTGGCTGCATGTTAACCGACTCAAAATTACTTCAATCAGAAACCAAGAGCCAGTTGACAGAGGTTCAAAATGAACCGTTTCATGGGATCACATGGCTTTTCATCCTTTTACTCCCTTTCTTTCCTTCTCTCTCTCTCTCTCTCTGTTAGTTTATAAAGCCACGCGGCCATTAGCCAAGATCGATGTATTATTCAAACACAGTAATGAATGCGTCAGTGTAAATATGGTTTCGCTCTCTCTTTACAAAAGCTGACATTTGTAACAGGCACTTTCATCTTTCACGAGGTTTAACATGACAGCATACAAATTACGAGTTCAATGGAAAAATTAGCACAGGACAGCATGGGAGTGTGATTTACAGCAACCCTAACAATCTTAGATGACATGTGTGCTAGTGATGGCCGCGCATTCACAATGTCAAGCTTGAAAATCCCGTTTCAAGTTCTTTATTGTCCTTCCTGCGCTCCCTGTGTTTCACGCTGTCTCGTCTGCGTTCAGTCAGCAGGTTCTGGTCCCTCTTCAGAAATGACTCGGCGCAGCAGGTGCTGGGGGGTGTGGCCTTGCTGTTGGTGTGTGCGACTTGAAGCCTGACACTGAGCCTTGATATTTTTAAAAAGGATCCCGCTGAGTTCTGAGTAGAGTCACCAGCTTGTCCTTTTATTGTCTTTCCTTAATTAGGAAGAAACACACAACAGAGACAAACATTAGAAAACTGTAAAGCAGCAGCCAGCTGTTCTTTTTTTGTCCAAGAATCGAGGTTTGAAATAAAAAAACAACTTTTTAATAGACATACAGTTTATGCTTCAGCCTCATCTCATTTTTACCATGCTTCTGATAAAAAGGGGGCAGGTTTTTCATGTTGTATTTAGATTTAAATCCAGAAAACAGGAAATCAGGAAAATGCTTTTCGTGTCCGTTACCTTATTCAGGAGCTTTTGGGCTTGAATATTGTGTCTGCATTCCTGGATGAAAACCAGGCTTCAAGCCCATGGGTAACACAGGAACCATTAGTGCCTTCAGTGTCATACTCTGGGTTTTTGGACTGGGAGTCTCAGCTGGAGCTGCGCTGATAATTGGCTGTTTCGCTGACAGCTCGGTGAGAGAGCTAACGTGCGCTGCTGTTCAGGGCTCGACACCGGCAGGAACATCCAAAACGGGAAAGGAACACAAACCATATTCATACCGACACACAAGCACCTGAAGCTTCCACCTTCACACTGTTCTCATGTTCTTCACAACCTTTATCTCACGTCGCTGCTTTTCTTTTTTCTTTTTTTTTGGCATTGTTGCCCTGGCAACAGTTCTTGTCTCATCTCAGCTCTCCCCATTTTGTTTCGTCTTCAACCCTTCCCTCTTTGTTTATCTTTGTCGCATGCTTCTTTGTCTCTCCCAGAAAAAACACCAACAACAAAAAAATCTAATTCATCTTGATACACTCAAACGCACACACGTATATTATCTACAAAGTTGTTGCCTATGATCTGTCAAGCTTGTTTTTTCATCCCTGTATGTGTCACTTCTTATCTGACTGATTCTTCTGTGAAATGAAGAATTCACATGCACCTGTCGACATCTCCTTTCTTTAGCTACACCCACCTGATGCTGCGCACACATCTCCACTTTATGTACGTTTACTGTACTCGGTTGCAGATCGATAGATATGATCACCTGGACACTTGAACAGCCCATAAACATGTCTTACAGAAAGCTCCTTCTTATGCGTAGGAACACAAAAGGTTTAGGAGATGAAGTGCCAAAGGAAAATGCTGTTCGGCTGTGAGATAAAGTGGTGAAGATATTTAATGTGTGGGGTACGCTTACTCACCTAAATCTACTGCAGGTGATCCACGGACGATGGACGATTCAACAGAAGCCAAACTGTCCCTTTAAATCCCCTAAATGTCCCCATTTTCTACTTCACACCTCAGTTTTACATCTGCTGTGGTCCCTAAAAGAGCATCTCCTCAAACCCATTTCAACTTTAGGTGAGGACAGACAGACTTTGTGCTTCGTGCGATAACACTTTTACACGTTGGGTAATCTCAAATTAAGAGGTTAAAAGCGCAGAGAGGGAGGCGTTCCCGCACCGATCTGGAAATAAAACCATCTCTCCCTGATGGATAGCAGCCCGCTGATGTGGTTCGGTTATCTCCGCTAACACAGCCGAACAGCTGGCTGTCAAATGCCAAATTAAAACTATTAAACTCCAGTATCACACGCCATGCTGGGTCCTGGGGGGGCAGTTTTTTTAACTGATGTGGTTATCTTTTATGGAGCAGGCAAACAGCTGCTGCTTCAACACGCTGAGGAGGATGGAGGTCTGTTGACTGGAGCTGTTGCCATGTGTGCAGGTCCAGTGTGTGTTGGTGCGTTCAAACATTTATAGAGGGGGGATGTGGGGGGGGGGGCATGAGTCACAAATGGTTCTGGGTGAAATTGACGAAATGGTACCTGCTTGTAAGTGTGTGTGTGTGTGTGCATGCATCTGACATGACCTTTGTCCAGGGTTGTTAAAAAACTATTTAGCCCCATTAAAGCCGGGACTGTCCTCATCGATCTGTCTCTCCCTCCGCTCCTCTTATGTTCCCTCTACCTCTCTCCTCCCCTTTTCTCCTTTTGTCTTAATTTATTGGTTCATTAAAAAAAAGGGACATTGCACATTAAGAGAAGCTGCTGTAAATTTGTCAGTGTCAGCTACAAAGCGACTCCACCCCCCCGTCTTACCCTGGGTGCCTCAGCATCCCTCTCCCTTTCATCCATCAGCCCTCGCTGACACACACCCGGCTTTATCTCTTCTTCTTCTCCTCCTCATCCCCATCCCGCTCTCCTCTGCCTTCATCCCTCACTCCTCCTCTGTTATCTCCTCCATTCCAGCCTCGCTCTCGGTATGAGTGCCACCGAGCGCAACAGGGGGAAACATTCAGCTTCATGTGCTTTTTTTTTTTTGCGCACACAAGCACTTCAAAAACTAACCAAACTCTCCTGAAATGCATTTGTTTCAACTTGCTGGCTGCGACCCATGTGTGAGGAGTTGTGTATTTGTGAGAGCTTGTCGTTTGCTCCACAGATCTCTTTAAAAGGCCACGGAAATGTCACCCAGAGTTTCACACCGCGGCGCCTCCAGTCCTGCAGTCGGAAGCCAGTACGTCACCCGCTAAATTTAAGTCATGCTCAGTATTCATACTCAAGAAAATGAATTCATTGATTACATGTACAGGGACATGAAATAAGCTAATGTATTTCACGTGGCATCCCGGGGTCTCAGCACTTTAAGGACATTGAATGCATTGATCTGTGTTGATGGGCTTGATTAAAGTCAGGGAAAGATCCTGGTCTGGTTTAATACAGAAAGGTTTCACAGTGACTACAGACACGACCTGTTTACATTTAACCAAAACCACCAGTCTGGATGTGAAACCAGGACTGTGGTGTCACCGTCGTGACCTCCGACCTTCCTGCTTTGCCTCAGCTGCTTTTAATAAACATGGTGCTTTCCAGTTGAAATCCATTAATTTGAAAGTCACGCTGACTGACTCCAGAAAGGCGAATCTGTGCCCACGTGCACGGAACAACAGATTCATTTATGAATCCTTCCTCTGTGAGTCCATCAGAGCAGCACTGTACTGTGGAAGAAATGAAAAAAACCCTCACATCTTGTTCAAGCAAAGGCAGCCATGATGTGTGATGTGATGCATGAGGCATCTCAAACACCTTCCACTACACAACAACACATCTAGTGCCATCACCACCTTACGCCTCCAAATCAACACAACTGAGGAACTTTCTCAGGCTTATATTTACAGTCTGTCTCCGTACACACAGTTCATCAGTCTTCCTCTCTGCAGTGACTGTGACAGTCCAGAATCCTTGTTCCACACAAAAACAACACCAGCGTTCAGCACATTGCAAAACCTGAGCGGCCAAACGTGTCGCCGTTCATCCGTCTGTTTCCTGATACAAACGCAGTGACTCCATTTTTCTTGTACTAGTCATCTCACTGTCAAGTTGTGCATCTCACTTCACATTTAAAAGATAAGAGAAAACTAATATAAATGACACTGGTGTTCAGTCTTGTTGTTTTGAGCACCTGTGTGTGTGTGTGTGTGTGGTAGAAAACTATTTCATGCTTGACATTTTACTCAGTCCTCTGAAGGAGGCAAAAGAAGTCACATACACACACACACACACACGTGTTCACAGGCACACACACTTGTACACAGCTTTCCCTTGGTGCCTCACTTCAGTTGTGACAGTTACTTCCTGATATTAAGAACTGTTGCTAAAAGCAGATTACAAGTCTGACTCCATCTTGTTTATTCTGCTGAACCTTTGAGCGGCTGGAGATGGAATGAATGGAATGACATGGTGGACGTTTCCCCTGAATTCCTGATCCCATTCACATCTTTTGGCCAAGTTTTTGCAGCATCTTGCTGTTGCTATAGGCAACCACGTAATATGCTGTCAGTCACTTGTGAGCGTGCTTTGGCAGCACGCGATGAGCTGTGAGAATTTCTTGAGCTTGACAGTTCAATTCTCACAGTCAGAAAGAGCGGCCGTCAAAACCAGTTGATCCTGAATCCTTTGTATGTTAACCATCACTCCGCCATATGAGTTTCAGCTTTAAACCCCCTGTAGTCTGAAAAGTGGCTCTGGGAAATTTTGGTGAAACAGTTTTTTTCCTGTCTCCCAGATCTTCTCTTAACTGTCACCCCCCCACCCACCTCCTCAGTTTCTTGACATGACACTGACATTTCTGACAGTGGGAAATGTCAAGCTGGAAGCACCTTGATCTCTTTTTTTAGCCTCTCCTGCTTTGGTAGGCATCAATTACCTTCATTTTCAGATCCTCAGCAGGTTGCTTAGAGAATCTCGCGGTTGTTGCGTATCGCCACAAGGTTTGACTTTATCAGCCTGGGAAATGTCATCCGCAGATAAATCCCGATGGCGGTTCTTGACCTAATGTCCCGCTGAGTTAATGAAGCGCAACGAGTGTTGCACAAGAAGACGGGTGCTCAAATTTTTGCATGCCATTTTTAAGTTCATGAAACATAGAAGTAGTTTGAGTTTGTTCCCTTTACATAAACACACCTTTTACAGTTGCAGCTTGAGCGAAGCGAAACCGCAGACATGACGTGACGAGGTGCTTGACGATAATCCAATCATCTTCTTCATTACACATAAGATTATATTTTGAATTGGACATTAACAAAGTCCCTGCGTCTGCAGCGCCGCAGCTTTCAGACACTAATGCAGAAATGTGGCATCCAGCTAACGTCTTTGTGGGGGAATAAACTCAATCTGAGACAGACTCTCGTTGTTTTCTTCCCTTCCTCCCGTCTTATTTGTGTTCTGTAATTATGTCTGATTATGATCCTGTATAGATTATTTGTCTTGCTTATTGCCAATATTTCCGTCCCGCTACCCTTCTCACGCACACCTGGCGTAATGACAGCAATTGATGTTATATTTGCTGCAATTACGGCTAATTACCTCTACAGTGAACCCGTCTATGTCTGGAATAGTTTGTGTGTCTGTGTGTGTTTGTGTGTGTGTGTGTGTGTGTGTGTGTGTGAAGGAGTGCAGGCCGTGTTTATTAGAAAATCTTTACAAAGCCTTTCTCAAATTTGCATCAAACGCCTGAAGATGTTCCCCAGGGAAAAAACCCCAAAATAAATGGAGTCAGTTTCATGTCTTTTTGTCACCACAGATTCGGCATGAGATGAGTTTTGTCTTTCGTGGGCTGTTGGTGTTTGAAAACAAAGTGACAGCGGTTCTCCTTTTGTGATTAGCCTCTAAATCTTAGCAGAGATGCTGAAGTTTTATGAAGATATTGAGGTTTTGGGGCTGAAATAAAAAGATGAACAGCATTGTAGTTCCATTGTGCCATTAGCATTTAACAAATAAAGGCTACAGCTAAGGAGGTTTGTGATGCTGTTGCTATAGGCTCCTCTACAAACCTCAGCTCAGCTATTTTTCTTTAAGACAATTTGAGAAAGAGATTGTTGGGCCAATCCTCAGAAAAACATCTCTGAGCTGACCTCCACCCTCGCCATAGCAACCTTTTCCTTTCATCCTCCATCTCTCGCTCGGCCAAACGTCGGCCGCAGCCCTAATTGTTCCCTCTTCAGCCGCAGCGATCATCTCATCGCCGTCGCGCTCTCCTCCCCGCCAACGGCCACGACACACGGGGGCGTGCGTAAGAGGCGTATTGATCGGCTCCTGATTTATTTGGGGAGTGACCCCGTTATGTTTCATTCATCATCGTTTTTTTCATGAAAATAATTCACCTGATTAAAACGGGCCCTCATTAAACCGAAGCATGCAATATAAATTATTTCCCCACGCACACGTCATCGACCCGGAAAATGATCAAGATCTGCACGACACATCAGCAGCACCTCTGGGTTTTTTATCCGCCTTCCTCTTATCAAGTTTTCATATTTGCAGAGCTGGCAAGCGCACTCTGTAAACAATTTACAGCCACTCAAATGAGGTGACTGACAGACTGAATGAATGCTATATACTGGCAACATTCATTTTTGGCTGCAAACTTTAAAGAGAAATCCTTAGAGAGAGAGAGAGAGAGGCGATGGCCTGATTTCTTACAACATGAGCTCAAGTTGTTCAGGTAAAGAAAGTCTAACTGGGGAAAAAAAGTGTTGAGTGAAACTACTTCCTTTCTCTCTCTTCTTCCCATCTGTCTTTTAAGGTGATTGGTTTAAGCTTCTGGCATTTACAGAGTCACGCATTTGTTCATTAGCCTTGAATCACCTCTTTCTTCTGAGCTACGCAGCTTAAAACATCCTTTTGTTTCACTTGCATAAGAAAGATGATTTGATGGTTTATCTCGATAGTCATGTGAAATGAACAGAAAAAATCAAGCTTATGTTTAACTGTTGGTAAATGACCATATTTCAACATGTACTGGTGCTTCAGTCTGTTTCACTTTAAAATCAAGCGTAGTACAATATCAGTTACTGCAGTACAATCACTGGATGAATACTGTAAAACTGAAAAACAAGATCATAGCAACACGGTGACATGACGTCATTTTCAGATAATCGTCAGGAGATGTGCGAATTTGGCGTCAGAACTAAAACACATATCGCCATTCCAGTTGCTGTGTTTGTGTTTGGGTGTGTCTTCTTAGTCTCATGTTGCTGCTTTCACTTGATGAAGTAAATAACTCCTAGAAAGTTGTCTGACAGTCACCTTGGCAGCTTTTTGTGCAGCGGCACCGTGAGAAATCCTGCCACGTCGATGAATTCAAATAAATGAGTGCTCATCATCGGCTAAATGGAGTGAACTGCATGAAAGTCACTTTCTGGTTTTCCTGGCAGCGAACTCCACTGCACTGAGAGCTGTGATACTGGATGCAAATTCCTTTTCAGTGGAGAGTAGCAGTGAGTCTCGCATTTGTTTCAACTCTGAAAAGCTGTGCACTCGCAGTCCGACACTTTTCTTTATACTCAAACAATAAATTACTGTGTGAGGCTTTCAGACACTGTAATCCTGTAAAAAAAAGCATTTAGTCGCCTGACCAGATGTTTATAGAAAGGGCTTTGCAAGTGAGTAATAATGATCTGGAGACACAAGCATTCAAACAGTAAAAATTTAGAGTTTCCAAATGTAAATGAAAACTAAATGAACATTCACTTTGTTTAAATGGAGCATTTGAATTAAGAGTGTTACCCAACAATTAATAAACAAATGATTAAGTTGTAATTAGGGACAGCCACGTCTTGACAAATGTGTTAAAAACAGTTGCATTTAAAAAAGACCCTAAAAGCCATTTAATACAACTACACTGTATGTTACATACTGCATTATAAAATTGCACAATTTATAATTTGAGAACACACATTTAACTTTAACTTTGTTTACTGGAACTATTAGCATAACAGCGCGCTCTTGAACAAAAGCCTTCATTTGCATGGACTCCTCACTCCTAATTGCCTTCGATGCATTATAATTAAATCAGTGAGCTAAGTGAATATATTAACATCTAAGCAGATATTTAATGATTTCCATTGCAGTGTCAAACACAATCTAATGCTTCAGAAGTGGGCTGCGCAGACTCGGTCAAATACCATCTCGAGGATCTGGAGTTAACGACCGCGGTGCTCATTATTCAGCAGAGCGTGTTTCGTGCAAACATCATTAAGTATTTACAGTAACCCAGATAAGGCTGCTCACATGCACTGCTACAGCTTTCTGAACATTCGCTGTATTATACATCAGTTATTAGAGAATTCGTGTAGTTTGTTTACTTTAATCAATAACTGCACTTCATTTATCTTTCACGGTGGTGGCTCGGTTTCCTCTTGTCTTACACATTTGTACATACTTGAAAGCATCAGATACAAAATGCACTGAAAACACTATGAAAATAAGACACAATTAAAAAAACCCCGTCTCTCTTTAATTCGACTCAAGTTCACTTCAGTTAAAGGTTCCTAAAGGTTTTCTCTTGTTTTCTCACTGTTGAATCCAAGCAGTGGAGCACGTGTTGTCATTTTGTCGACACAGGAGCAAAGTTTGACATCCTCGTATTGGCTACAGATAGAAGATGTTTCTGTGCTTGAGTCTCATGATCCCTGTGGTGCAACAACAAGAAGAAGTCTGTGGTCCTAAAGCAAAGTGTATGGTGACACAGCACAGATGCTTTTTTAAAAAAAATATTTTTAGTGGCTAACTGATGATTGGAACCACAGTACCTTTAACTGTTTATTTTTTGTAAAATAAATAATAAATGAATGAAACAAATAAAAAACCTTGTCTACTGCAAACCAAATCTACTTGAACTTGAACATCACCTGTTGAATGAGTAAAGATGAGAAAGCTCAAATACCAAAGCTGGAACAAACCACGATACTTCCTGGTTTCATCTGGATTTCCTGCCATCTTGTCCACATTGCTGGACTCAGCACCATCTGCACTCTGGCCTGGTGTTTCCTTGTACAGTGGAGACCTGCCATCTATACATATTCAGTTATGCTCCATCAGTATTCCCTCAGGGATCAATTAGTTTCCTCAGATTATATTTTATTCAAACAATACAAGCTTTTCAAAATCGGAGTGGATGTACTGAATTTAACCATGTAGTTGATGAAGTCATCTGTATTCAGGCACATGGACGCAGCCGTCCAAACAGCTGGAATGTGCCATGTGGTGAAGTCTCAGCTCCGTCTGTAACACCTGGGTGGTGCAGGATGAAACGTCTGTGTGTTCATCTCTTACATTCAGACTTTTAAACCTTCTTTTATCCCATGTGTGTGTGTGTGTGTGTGTGTGTGTGTGCGATGGTTGTCCAAAGCTTGCACAGTTTGTGAGCTCAGCGTCACCCCACTCTGAGGTTCCCTCAGTCTGTTGGTTCACTGCATCGTCCTTCTCTTCAGGCATCCCCCCCACCCCCACCCCCACCCCCAGGCAGGTTTGGCAGTGATGAAGGGGGAGCCCAGTGGACTCTGCTAATGCATTTCTCTGGCTGGGTTTTGGATCTAATAAGCAGGGATTTAGGCACACAGGACAGACTCACCAGGGGCAGCCCATGTTTTCATAATGAGCGAGCAGAGAAAGTGAAAACACGACATCCTACCAAGGACAGGCGTGGACGGAGAGACCGAGACAGAGAGAGGGACAAATAAAGGGGGATTTAAAAAGAAAGAGCATTAAAATAAAACATTAGCACATTACCTTGGACATATTAGTGTGACTGATTAGAGCCGCCTTGGGTCGAGTGGAAGGTGGATCACTCGCTCCTTAAGGGATGTAACGCACACAATGCATGAAACCGTTTGATTTGATCGATTTAACAATGATCACGCATCCTGCTCTTCAAGGAGCTTGGGTGGGGATTTTGCACAAGTGGAATGGTGTACAAAGATGTGGCAATTAGATCAGGATGCTGTAAGACCCAGACCCAGACCAACCAGGAGGGATTATGTATCTCACCCTGTCTGGGAGAGTGTATTTGTCCATATTATTATTTCTGCACTAAGCTACCAGACCAGTGAACTTCTTCCACATAAGTCATGTTATTGCTTTTGTTCACTTCTTCACCATTCATTATTTTTTAATTTATTTCACAGTAGCACTTTGATTGTTGAAGTGAAACTCATCTTATTGGCTAGTTGATGTTGAAGACAGGTATAAAATATGATTTATTAATGCTATCACAGAGTTATTTCCTATCCCTTATGTCACTCGCATACGAGCTGGTGCAATGAAGCAAAAAAATATAAGGAAGGTGCGAGGTAAGAAGGAAGACAAGCGAGGTTAGCACTGGTGGCTGTGTCTTTAAATTGAATTTATTTATTCATAACTAACTGCAACTTTTCTACTTTCCAAGACAATGGCTTTGAAAGCATTCATAAATACTACTTCATGTAAATTCATACTCCTCGCTTGTCTTATCCAAGAAGTTGCGATCGCTGTGATGAGAGAGAATCCATAACGCTGAGGATGAGACAGAGCGTAGCGGGGAAAGAGTCAGGGGAGGTATCAGGATAAAAAGGAAAAGAAGAAGAAGAAGGGGCGAGGAGGAGGAGATTGGATTTTCTAAAAGGTTGAGAGAGGACAAAATGCAGGTCTAGAAAAGGAACTGGATGAGGGTGGTGAGATGAAAGCCAAAAATAAAATTGGCAGAGACTTCCTGGTGATATCAGTCATATTTAGTCTCACCCTCAGTGATGAGCTCATTAAAACACATCAGCTCCAGGATGCACACGCAGGATCTGAGGAGGTTCAATGCAGCGGCACTCTGAGACAGAAAGCCAAACACCCAGTGGCTCTGCCAAGGCACGAGACGCTGGCAGGAGACCAGACACTGACTGCCAGAGAGAACAAACTCGAGTGTGAGAGTCCAAAAACTCTACATGGGTCAACACTCGAGTGAAACCCAAAAAACCATAAAATGGCCAGTTACACTTAACCCTGGATTCATGGATAAACTGCTTCCTGAGGCCAAGGTAAAGTGAAATAAAGAATTTAATGGGGTAACTGTGTAAGGCCACTACCTTATAGTAATATACTACAGCTAAGTTACGGTTACGCAACTAAAACTCTACTTTACAAATCAGAGAACAATTGATGGTGGTGGGACAAGTCCTGTTTGAGGACATTTCTTAAGCACACCTGATTTACTGTATTTCCTTGACAGTCTCTAACAGGCTGTGATTATTAGATACTTACTAGAACTTTTTAAAAATTGTACCTGTGTTGACATCAGCGTTTGACACTTGCATGTGAAGTCACAAACATTAATTGGGGATTTCATTACTTTTTAGACGTGTGTTTGGCAGACAGATGGATGGAGCGATAATACTTATTCAAGTTTTTAATTAACTTCTTGACTGGCAGTTAAAATTCTCTAACCCTTTCTTGCAACCCCTCCCCAACACACACACACACACAAGAAAATATGAGCTGTAGCTTTCATAAAGTCCTTTTGGATCAGATAGATGTTTGGGATTTTATGAACTTCAGAGCTGAATCCAACTTTTCAGCCATTCTCTTCCATTCATTTGTGTGTTTGTGTGTGTGTGTGTGTGTGTGTGGGGGGGTGCTCTGTTGCCATTAAATCTTAGGAAACAACAGATGCCCCCCCCGTGTCTCCCAGCAGAGCCAGCATGATTAAACTGAGGAACTCTCAGCTACCCTGAGGTCTCTCAAACTAAATTTGGAATTGTGTCTTCAAATAATTCTGCTGCCCAGAACTTCCTGGACCACGCTACTAAACTTTTGGGACTTGGGAGATTAACCCAAACCCGGCATCAACCTTGTGCCCCAGAGGAGCTTTCTGATTGGTTCTGCAGATGCAGTTGCAGATGTGTTTATCAGGTCATGATTAAGTGCAGTGCAAATTTTAAATGTAGAAATTACTTGTATCTGTGATTGACATTTCACCTAATTCACATGGAATTTAACTGGGAAAAAAACCCAAAATGTACTTGGCCATCATGATGGTCAAAGGAGAGTCCCATGACTTCTGAGGCGGCACCAGTGGACAATCAGATTGAGATGCCAGGAAGCAGACTTGAAAAAATGATTAGAGAATGATAAATGTGATTAGCTGGATGTCTGCCATCATAATTACTTTCCTCTTTTGTCTACTCAGAATGATGAAACGTGCGCAGTGGTTATCTGAAAGAGATGTCAGGCAACAGATGCAGTGCATTTGGGCCCCTTCGCTTTTTTGTTGTTGCGTGGGAATCGTTTACTACCCCCCCCCCTTAATTAGCCTGCACTCAACACCCGTAATGAAAAAGAAAATACGCAATTGTACAATTTTTTTGCACAATTTAATTAAAACTGAAAATATCCCACAACTGAATGCACGAGAGACAAACACATGAATGCAGGTTCCACCCATCTCATCATCCACCAACGCCTGGGCAGATTTCTCCACTAATTCTTTCATTAGAGTAGTTTACAGTAAACGCCGCGCCTCGGTGCCCATTAACATCTCTGGAGTGGATGAATGACTGCCGCAGGTCCACAGGCTGGTCAGCACTAAACAGCTGCTTACAATCCACCTCCTTCCCTTTGTTAATTCTAACAAGCCCCCCTCCCCCCAAAAAAAATCACCTGAGTGACAGTAATTATATTCAGTCCATAGGCGACACTTGAGCTTGTGTTTCCAAGCATCTTCCCATTTGGAAGACAGAGCAGGACATGCTAGCGGCACTGCAGCTGCATTACGACTGTGCCAGGAACCAGCTCCAGCAGCAGAGCATGTCCAGAAAGGAGGAAACACCAAAGTGTGTTAAACTCAAAGCGTGGAAACACCTCACGAGTCAAAAGGTGACGTGATATTAAAGGTCGATTAGCCTTCAGATTCAGAGCACTGTTAAATGTGGTCATACAGTTTTCTCCTGGTTGTTAGCAAACCCAAGTGTGAAATAGAGGGAGCTGAGGGGAGAGCATTTGCTGCAGGGTTAATGGGATGGGATCTGAGCGGGGAGGGTAGAGGACGACTGGGACCAGGCTTTTGGCTGGCTGTGCTGGGTTGAGAGCGTGGGAAGCTGGGCCAAGCCGGGCTGCAGAGCGGGAAGAGAAGCACAGTTGACAGTTGGCAGTTGGCAGGATGGCAGGATGGCAGGATGGCAGGATGGCAGGATGGCAGGATGGCTGGGGCTGGAGCTGGAGCTGGAGCTGGGCATATGGCTTGCACAGCTACGGTGCTCTGGAAAGGTAGTGGTGGCAGAGCTCGGTATTTGTAGAAGTCTTGATTGGAGAATGGGATGCAGCTGGTGAGGAGTCTGACTCCAACACACCTGTCTCCACTCAGATAATCACACAAAGACACACACACACACACACATATACACACATGGGGGGCTGCTGAAGCAGAGCTGAAGCAGAGCTGAAGGGCTGGGACTCTGGCTTCAGTAAAGATGAGTTGAAGTGAGTCCAAGAGAACTTTGCATTGTCTCATTTGGGCAGAACAGAGTCCAAATGGCCTTAACAAGAGCGAACCTGGTTGGTTTGGTTTAAACTAACCGTAGTAAGTAGTAAATATTAAATGCTCTGGACAAAAACGACTGGAAAGAGTACAGATTGACATTGATACAAGAGGCCTCTTTTTTGTTCATTGATTTTGCAGTCTAATATTCTAACAATGATCACCAGCAGTTATTTCTTTGTGCTAGAGGAGAAGATAAATACACAAGAAGCATCGAGATACCAACTGACCTGGTGTCAGAGTTGGATTCTGTGCGTTGCCATGCAAAGAGAGGAAGAAGCTGTCTGTCGTCCGTAGAAGACTCATTGGACTGGGATTTAACCAGCACTTAACCAGTTTTTTGTAAATGAATTTTCCTATCATCATTTCCACTGTTTATTATTTGCCTCTACATGGGTCTTCCAGAGCTGGAGAGATGGCGACAGAGAAAGATTGCCATGATGATAGGGACAAGCAAAGACTGATGCAGCTGCACGGGTACTGCATATTTCTTAAAGTGATGTGAAGATCCTTAAGGCTGTTGCTCTTAACAACCGCTGCCACAAAACTCATGGGGAAAAAAATCCAACCACAAATGGAGCCCATCTCCCTAACAGACATCTGCTAACTTCAACACAATCTCGAGCTGAAAAATTAATTGTAACTACGCGGCAGCTCGGTCTGATTATCATGCTGTGATTGCCTGGCAGGCTTGTCTAATCACAGCCCTTTCACTTTTTATTGCTCCCTACTCAGTTTTTTTAAAAAGAGAAAATATTAAAGATAACAGATTCCTGTCTGAGTCCTGGTATTTGTACAGTGGAAGGCGTTTGTTTTTTTATGTTGGAAACAGAAGCTGTGACTTAGACGGTTGTCAGTGAAGAAAATGAGTGAAACCTTTTCATTTGATCACCTGTGGCTGTTGTTATTGTCCAGTGTCAATGAGATCTGAGCTTTTGAGACTTTCACCCAGTCATGGATGATGATTAAACACAAAGTGAACTACTGCTCGCCTCTGTACGTGTAGGATGTCTGTTGATGATGAATCAAAACTGATACTAATGTAACAAGACTATGCAGGAGATTCAAAGTAGAATGGACCAGAACTCAATATCATCTGCTGTGTGGTTCCAAAATTAGTTTTGAAATAAAAAGGCTGGGGGAACAATTCCTTTATCCAGCTGCTGTGAAAGAAAAGCATTTTGCTTACACCAAGCTTAGTGTTCAGCATCCGAACGTTTCCAAGCTTTAAGAGGAAATGAAGAAAGCTCAGCATTATCAACAACATTATCATGATACAGTTATTTCAGAGATTTACTATACAACACCATTGTCAGTTTCTTATTGCGACACATCCACTATTGTCCCACTGAAGACATGTTTTTGTCAAACCAATGTCTACTTTCTTATTAAACTCAACTTTATCTATGGAGCATGTGACAAGCTTACAAGATTTTCACTACTCCAAAGTTAAAATTAAAAATGAACTATAATTAACTCTGGTTTGGTCTCCACCACCTCCTGATGTCCAGATCAGCTGCTAACTTCTGGAGTTTGTTGCTATAGGCAGGTGGCGCAGTCTGTATGTTGGCTGTTCAGCCAAAACAAGAGGCTAAAAGAGACTAAAAGCTGTAAAGCTGGGAGCCGATTGAAAAGCTGCTTGTTACTGACCATGCTGACACTTTGTCTCCGGTGTGGGCTCCATGTTCCAGGTACTTTCTTCACTTGGTGTGTGTCAAATTAAACTCAGAAAGGTGTGATGTTTTTCACACCTGTTTTTCTCTGTGTTCCCGCGCTCTCATTATCAGTTCACTTTTGAAAACACGTGAGTGACAGTAGCTCAGCCGAGACTCAGAGCAGGAAGTGTATCTGCTTTTTGTGTTAGGTGTGAAGGTGCGGGACTCTTTGTGCGGTCCAAACTTCCTCGCAAGCATCGAAAAAACCCAGAAAAGTGTTTTTGTGTGTATTTACAACAGAATCGCTGCGACCCCATTGTGATATCGTCTCTTCTAATCACGCATTCTCTCAGAACTCGACAAGGAAGGAGTAGAGAGGCCGGTGTAATGTTGTCTCAGGTCACGCGTTCAAAGAGATTGCCTTTTGATGTGAGGAAGGGATTAGATGAGTAATGAGCAAAATCCATCAGGGAATTACGAGACAGACCTTATTAAGAAAGAAACAAAGAACCATGAGCAAGTATATAGAACAGAAACATAGAAAAAGTTTTTAAAGAGGATGCTGTTTGTTTTCTCCATAGTGGGATTGCCAGTGCCTCCCCAGTCCTTCAGACATCAGGGAACACAGGTTTTCAGATTTCCAGAGTTGTTCCATGATGAAAAGAATAGATGGCTTCATGTAACGTAAGTTTAATTAAAAGGGCAGACTAATCTCATCAGCCGCAATGGATTCACATCATCAAACCAGCTCATTTTTAAAATCCTCTCTTTTATTTTGAGATCCAGGGATAAAGATGACTACATTGGGTTGGGAGGCCATCGCAGGATGCTCTTGCATCATCTGCTTTTGTAAAGACATACAGGAGTGTTGCACATGAAGGTGATTCAGTTGTTTTTAATGGGTTGAACTTCTAAGCTTCTAAGCAGGCACTTGAATCTCTCTCCACTGGACAAAGGCTGTTGGAAAATCTTCAACAGGTTTCTGTTGTGTTCACTTTTGACAGCGAGGGCGGAACAAACTTGTAGTTTTACTTGTCCTGTCATTTAATTTGTCTTGTCCATATTCCAAACATATTCATGCTCACAGATATAATTACCAAAATCTGAGCTCTGGTTCCTTTCCAAACACCAGGTGGACACATGCATCATTTTTCT
Organism: Psettodes erumei; assembly: GCA_016785225.1. Lineage (NCBI taxonomy): Eukaryota > Metazoa > Chordata > Actinopteri > Pleuronectiformes > Psettodidae > Psettodes > Psettodes erumei. The sequence continues at coordinate 1,772,151 of JAFBJZ010000969.1, forward strand.
TAATCAAGCAGAGACTTTTCTTATCCAGCAGCCATCTGTTAAAGCTTGGTGGTGCACATGCAGTGAATTTAAATAAACAACACACTGTATGCTGTATGAACGACATATAATATATATACACACACACTCTATGATGTGGAGAATCCCTGAAAACCCGGTTGTTTGCATACAACAGGACGTACCAAAGGACACAATAAGGAGCTGCTCTCTCTCTCAGATCTCCTGTGAACTCTCATAACCTTACAGCCTTGTTGCCATGTGCCCGTTCCAGATAAATGTCTTTGGCAGCGCAGCTTTTTTTTTCATGAATCCTGAGGCTGTCTCTCTGTACCCGCACAGGACAGGTGGTGTCAGGAAGATTGGTGAAACTCTGCAGTGGTGCTTCTTTATCTCCATCTAAAGCACGTACACAGGAGGAGAAGCATTTCAATGAATCCATAGTCCCTGTGCAGGTCACCTGAGTGTATGTGGTACGGCAAAGCTAATGATTAATGCTGGATCAATGGCTTTTCTTTTTCAAGCAGTAAAGGTGTAAGTAAGCAAGTCTGAGGCAAACCAAGAAGGTGAAAAAAATAAAACATTGCAGCCCATCAGATGCTGTAATTAACGCAGGAAAGCATCAGCTGAATCCCGAGGGTTTAGAACAAAGCAGCAACCAATGCAACTAATCAATAGCCAAAACAAATAACAGTGTATTTTGAATGAATTAGATGTGACAGCTTCAAATCATATGCAGATTCAAGACTGAAGAACAAATTGCATCCCAAGTCAAATGAATGGGGAGTGACCTGAGCCTTGGCCATGTGTCACATTCACTCCAGAGCAGAGGAGGAAAAGAGCGACTGACGGGTTCATTTGGCCTCACAGTAATTACTGTAAGGATTCGGGCCTTTCACTGGAACGTAGCACATGCATGAACACTCATTAGGTCTGTCCTTGGCTCATGTCTCACATACACTAAACAACCATTTACTTTCCTGCTTCAGAGTCCAGCACTGTGTGATGTCTGCGAGCCCTAATTGGCTGCAGCAAGGAAGCCAAACTGCTTCTGTCCGAGTAAATGGGGAAAGAGTATGAGGAAGTGGGTTCCTGGGGAGGGGGTTTATGTAACATGTTCCTCTTATCTGCAGGGTTAATAAATGCATAATAAATGCATGGTAGCAAAACAATTTTTTTTATTGTTTTTTAAAAGGTGAAACATTCATCTTACTATTTACACCCGCAGTTCCAATTATATTTTGTCACATTGATGCATTTCCTTGACTAGGGTCAGAAATTAGGGTCCAACCACCGTTTCAGTTTCAGCAGTGTTCAGTGAGGGGCCAATGTAGTTTTCCAGACTCACTAAAGATGCAGACCAGTATGTTTTCAATATGTTTCACATGGTGCTGCAGTAGTTGCCCTCCCTGTGACCCTTGATAAAATTAGGGCTATAACTAATGGATGGAATAGAAGAGATTTAAAATCATTTGAAATGTGTAAATGTGCCATTTCTGTGTCACAGTTGCAGGTTGTTGTTGTTGTTTTTCTTAATTTCTGTTTCATGTTTGAAAACCCCTTGTATTTTGTGGATTTCTAAAAAATTGGCAAGTAAAATGCATCTCTCCAAAAAGCATCATGATAATTTAAATAAACATCAGAGATTCATAATGTAATGACACAAAAATAATCACCACATCACAAAACTCATTTACTCCTGAAGACCCCTTTCTTTTCTCCTGCTGGGATCAGAGTTTTACAGCTCAGACTGTCCTTTGGAGGAGTTTTTCTTTACAGTGATTTTTCGAGCCTATTAAAGATGCTTCTCCTGGAGGAAAGAGGAAAAAATGCCCTCGGGGGTCTGGGGAAATCAGAAAGCACCCAGGGAGCCCGCACTGCAGATAAGTATCTAGGAAATAGTATCTAGTTAACTTTGGCTAAGGGAAGGAATTAGGAAAATGGACAAAGTCAGGGAAGAGTGAAAAACAGGAAACGCGTGGCAGACAAGGTGAGATCAGAAATTATGAGAAAATGAGGACGGGGGGGCAGGACTGAAGAGGTGAGAGTTAATGAGAGGAGATGCCGTTTATGACTGATGTGAGATTACAGGAGCAGGTGATAACGGAGCACAGAGGAGGAAGAAGCACTCAGGAAGATCGAAGGTTAAAGAGAAGGAGATGGAGGAGGATGGAGAGGTGACGTGACGGGTGAAGAAGTCACGGGAACAGAAATGAAAGAGGAAAGGAAGGCATTTAGGACTGAGGATGGAGATATGAGCATGATAACAGCAGAGCTGAATCATAAAGTCGGAACCTTTGTAAGTATTTAAGCTGCCGAGTTGGTGATAATTTTCATTGGGTCTGGACTGTGAAACACGATATAAAACTGTGTCATCATTTTGCAATAGGATTGGTAAAACTGTAGATAATTACAGTGGTTTCTTTCATTTTTATCTTTACAATAATTTACCCAAAATGCTGAAACTGTAGCTAAGTAAATTAACTGATAAACTTTGTCCTACCTTCATCACAGAGGTTACATATTAATTTTTCTTCCTGTTTCTTCATGCCAGCTGCACAGAAGATATCTAGACATCCCCCCATCTCCTCCTCACCCCCCAGGGAGGTTTGCTTCATGGTATGAAAACCTCTGCATTGAAGGGTCAGTGAAGCCTATGATATAAAACATGTCTGCAGTGTGTATGACTCTGATTAATGGTTGCAGGAAATGGGAAGTGTATCTAAGCACTTGGCATGTGTGTGTTTGAACGTGTGCGTAACAGTGACTCGAGGCCGGCGGTGTTGATGTGCGTTCGGGAGGATTTAAACTGTGCCCTTGAAATTTGTGTTTTTGTAGATTACCGACTCGGTTTTGTGACTTCAGGACACAACTTTAAAAAAAGGAAACAGCATTACAGTACATTTCAGTTCCTGTAATTCTTACTCACTCACTTTGAATGTACATTTTGCAATTAACAAGTAAGTCTACAGTGTACAGCATTACTCAGCACACCCCATTAGTGAGAATCCAGCCTTGTATTTATTCCTTTAGTATTGCTTACAGTATGTCTACCTTTATTTTTTGAGTATTTTCCTGGATGATGCTGGTCTTTCACAAATCTCTTTCCTCACAGTGGCTTCTTCTCAGCTGATGGAGGGCTGTTGTTGCTCCACCTGGACCTCTGCTGGATTAATGTCAGGGGAAACACTTGGTGAGGCCCCAGTTGTCACTACTTTCTTCTTTATAAACTTGGAAAGTTCCTCCCCTGCCAAGCTCCTCGAGGTCGGGAGACATCTCTTCAGACAGCATTTGCGTGTATAACCCATTGTGTCATCTATGAATTCCATCACCCCTACACCTTTTGTAGTCTCGCAGCCCCGTGTCAGCAGACTCCCACCTCCATGTTTCACAGCCTGTTTCTCATCTGATCCAAACCAATTTATCTGGGTCTCATCTGTGCTGCCAACTTTCATCAGGCTTCTTTTCATGTTCTTTGATATTCTGTTCCACGAGCGATGGCAACGCGGCAACTGTGCGCTCTGCTTCTTCTTACACTGCTCATGCACTCGCTCATTTCTCTTTGCAAATGTGGTTTTCGTCATGCGCCTGCTTGTGGCCTCTGGGCCTCTCTGTAAGCCCGGTCCCTCTGAGCCAAGGTCGGGACTCGGGGCTGTGTTGCTGTGACTTACTTGCGGCACTGAACGTTTCCCCTGCGGGTTTCATCTTTGTTCAGGCTGCCAGCCTTCGTAATCCATCTGGTCCTGGTTTTCAGTGTTGAAGCTAACAAACTCAGTGGTCCCTCCTGTTTCACCTGTGCCAAGGTATGAGTCACAGTTCATATGCAGCATGTTGTGCACCTGCAACGTTTTCCGTTAAAACTGGTCTGTCCATGTTCCGCAAATCAACCCAACCCCACCCATCCACCTGAGGATCCACACCCATTCAACCACCCACTCCCATTTGAAGTTCAAGCCACACATCCCGACATGATGGTAAAGTCCCTTTTGGAGTCTCCACAAATCCGCCGGTGATTCCTTGACCCTATGCATGAGGGAAATAAACAGGTTTAGATATGATACATCAAGATATTTTAAAATTCCATGCTTGAAAACAAAGACTGTGGGGAGGTTTCATAAAGGACATAAATGTCCTCAGGTATAAATGTCCCACATAAGCCCATTTCTCTGCTGAACAATGAAACACCCACAGACAGGAAAATGAAATGAAAAAACATTTCTCATTTTTCTCTCTCCATTCTTTGGTGCTATCAGATTTATTTCCAGACGTGCACAGCGGTGAGAGCTGGAATAATTACCATAAAATGATGGAAGTGTCCTGCAGCACTCTGAGAGGCATTTGGCTCCGTTTCAGATCTTTCATGCATTGTGTGTGAAGCACGGGGGGCCCCCACACTTGTAGACCACTTCCACAATGAGGTTCTTCATGTTCTATTTAGAACTACTGCTCTTATCTGCTCATCAGATGACTGTTCTTTTCTGGGATCCGGCTCATTCCTCGTTTCTATTCTGTTCAGCTTTTTAAGTAGCAAGGAGTAATACACAACCAGATTTTTAAACACACTGCAAGCAGGACAGATGACAACAGAAGTGTTCCCAGGGGACACAAGACAGCGATGAACCTGGCTGATGAGTAGTCCACTTCAGGAACTCGAAAAGTCACAAAATGAAGAAGCGCTTCCCAGCCGCGTTCATCACCATTTTATGTCCCTTGTTGTCATCTGTGCTACTTGCAGTGCATCTGTATGTGGTCTGTTGCAAAATGAATTAAGATTTGTTTTTGTTTACTTAAGTTAGGGACAAGTAGGGATGAGTTTTCTTTCCGTCAAGAAGTATCAACATTCGACCATTTGTCAAGTTATTTTTTGTGTCCATACCCTGCAGAAGCTTTTCAGGGGATATCAAAAACTAACCAAAAGCTTATTATGCAAATGATGATTATGGCTGATGCATCCAGCCAATTAGTCTAAATGTTTTGTAAAAATGCCATCTCGCATAAAAATATCCGTATGTTTTCATACATTAATGAGCAGAATCTGTTCATTTTCAGCATCACGATTATTCAGCCCTGACAATAACAAATCAAAATAAAGCAAAAAAGCTGAGGGAATGAATCCTGAAACAAGCCAGTCAGGCAGACTGACAATTAATGAGCTATACTCATTATATTATTATTATTATATATTACTTAATTGCATTTCGCCCTTAAATACATACAAAACTTCTTATTCCAACTGCAACCAGATGTTTCAAGTAAAAAGATACACAATACTGACCAGTGGTTGACTAGTTCTGCACAGTAACATAACATTCCAACTTACAAAAGGTGAGAATGTGATTTTCCCTGCACCAAACCAAAAAACTCATATCATTCCATTTAAAAGCTTTCAAAGAGAACATTTCTTCTTCTGTCTGGAAATGCTGGAATTTTCAAGACTAATAGGTATTTGGTCTTGCATCATTTACTGTTGTGATCCTCACAGACACACTTCATTCGCTTTGAAAAGATACTTAATCCCTTACTGAGAAAATTCACTTGTAAACAACCTGTGCAGTAAAAAAAAAAAAAAAATCACAATTTGCTCTTTAATATGGAAATTCGCAGCCCACGTAGCCTGGTCTCATCAGGGCGCAGCAAAACACAGGAGCTCCTACAGATGCACAGACGCATAAGGGAAGAGACAGAAATACTTATGTTGTGAGCGTTGTATAATACCTCATAATTGCACAGGAATGTAGCTATGACTGGCAGCTGCTGGAATATGAATGTGTGGTGATTATGTGATTTTAAAAAAGTGATGCTGAAAAAGCATCAAGATTAAAGATAATTACCTCACTTTTCTCTACACTGAACTCTTTGGGGGCTCACTGTGATTGCATGTGTGTGTACTCAGATAAAAAAAAAAAAAAAGATGAGAGGAATCTGTTCCCTGACTAGAATCCAGCAGAACACCTTTGGAGTATTTTAAAGCAGAAGGTCGAGCAAGAAAAACTCCTCCAGCAACCGAGAATCATCATTTGTGAAGAATCAGAAGATCTCTCCAGAGATTGGTGAAAGTCGCGTATCATCTACATACAGGAGGTCACCAAAAATAAAGGGAGCCATAGAAAAATAAAACAAAATAAAAGAAAATTTCATGATTGAAGGAGGTACTGCTTATGCTCAGTTAAAGTTATACTGGCTGACATTGAACCAGGAGTGAACTCAATTTTGTTGTAAACTGTGTGTGTCCCTGTCCTCCGGTCATAATTAATGGGTCATATTACCTAAAATAAATCCAGTCTTTTCTTTACTGTACTGTGTTTTGTCAACCTCAGCCTGTTAATTGTTGCAGTGCTGCTTTGTGTCACCACTGCTGAACTGAGCAAGTGCACAAAAGCCTCACAGAGATATTTCCGTAGACGGAGAGACTGTGATCAGGTGAAAAAGAAGGTGAAATAAGAGATTTGTCTCATTCTGCTGCAGCTCTAAAAATTCACTTTGTGCTTTATATTATTCGAACATGCTGTGTGGTCCTCTCAGGAGCTGTGTGTGTTACATGGCATCTTTTCAGGTTTTCCTGACGTACCACCAGCTTCAAATACCAACCTTTATATATCCAGCAGTGCATGTTTCTCTTTTGTTCTCAGCAGCACCACTATATTGCTTACTTATCTTGTAAGTGTCTTGTTCAGAATTGAAAAACGGTCGGAAGACATGTCGATGACACACTGCCCTGTTTAAAGTGCAGGATATTTCAAGCGGAGCCCATTGAAAAATAATTTGTCCCATTTTTTTTCTTCCACGTTGCTGCCTCCGCTGTGGCCCCCTGCTAAGTACAGTACTTACCCTTCGCAGCGGGACGCTTTTGAACCACTTAACAGCTTCTTCAGAAGTGTGGAGCAGTAACAGGATTGTTTGTTTGATGTCATGCCTCGCAGAGACGTCTGGTAAATGCGGCATGACATGATAAAACAGCTCCAAAGGAGCGATATGACTTGACAGCAAGAGGAAAGATGGAAATGTAGATATTACTTTGCATAATCAATTCATTTCTATTTCTTCAGGTGACGCAAGAGGATTTGTATCCAGATATCTTTGGGCTTCAATTTAGGTTTTCTTCCATCAGTTTAACATCAGAAAAACAGCCATAACCTGACAACAACTGACAAATCACATTACTGGAAAGACCAAATCATTCTTACAGGATCCCAACATAGACAACAGGATTTACAATAATAGAAGATCAATAGATATTTTCATAGATGGACTTGTTTTGCTGCTCCAGGTTTCCTTTCAGCAATCTGGTTTTAAATCAAAGCATCTAAATAACTGGGAGAGTTTTCTTCAGTAAATATTTACATAAAGATTATTGTTGCTACATTTTAATTGCACAGAGTTTCTTTCATTCCCAACAGGATTGACAAAGTCAATGCTTTTATAGACTTTGTGAGGATAATTAGAGATAAAAAATTAAACACCCTGTTGTCTCAGAAAAATGATCTACACACTGTTAATTATGTCCCATGATTATAAATGCAATAAGGCAGAAATTCTGACCTTATCAAGGAATAATTACTTTTCTCTTCCAATTATTTTGATGAGCTTATTAAAAACTCTTCTAAAAAGTCTCAAAACTTAAATCTAAGTCTGCGTTTAATTGTAATCCTCAGTCAATCACAGTAATAATGTGTCAACACTTATCTTAAAATGCCCATTCATGTTATGGGCTTTGAACAATTTATTTCATGGGCCTATAATAATCCTGCAATGATCATGTCTCACAAACATTTGACATATCCATTGGTATCTCAAGACACTGTTTCCTTCTCCTGAACCTTTGTTATAGCAGGAGATATCAGTGTAACAGATACATCTACCATCCATTATCACAGCTATGCAGATGATACTCAACTCTATATTTCAATCAGCTGATGAAAATCAACCTTGATAGTAATTTACAGTGTGTCTATTTTCCATTACTAATGTTACGAGTAAGAGCCTTTTATCCTCAGGTGAAGACGAGATCAAAGTTATTTTGTTTTGCCTGTGGCACATCAGATTGTGGCACGGCCGATTTTTTTATTTACGCTTGTTGCAGTTTTTGAGACCATTTATCTCAGTGCCTCATGTCAGTGAGTTTGCACAGGACTGATGTTGGGGGATTTCAAATTCAACATGATCATTTCATTTTTTGCATCTGAAAAGGCTACTTTGATCTTCCACCTCAATTTTATTTATGAGTTCACCTCTCCTTGGTTTGTGTATTCTTCCCCAGTCAGAAATAGGCCTATGTCTCCTCAAATGCAAATGACACAAAACTTAATCTTCCATTGAGAGGAACGGATCGGGCCAGCCTTTTTCACTCTCACCAGTGGTTCACTTAATTTAAACTCCAAATCTCAAAGACTTTTCTATGCATCCAAATGAGAGCAAGTCTGAGTTTGTATTGTACAGACTTTAATAAACGTCTTTACTCAACAAAAGAAGGAGAAACTGAAAAGATACCTCATGAACTTTCTGCATTTACAGGCTTCGTCCAATAATCACTGAATGGAAATATCTTGAGGAATGAAAATTAAAACATTGTCTGGTGTCACAGTTCATCACACGGGTTAATTGCAGGAGCCCAGGATTTTGAAATCTGTTACAAGTTGGTTCACTTTGTCTAAATCTTCAGCCTCTGGGCCTCTGAGAGACAGAAAGAAAAAATGATAGCGTTAAGTGGCTTAGCTTTAAACCTATTCAACAACACATCTTTGAGGCTTTGCCAAGAGCCCGAATGTTTCCCTCAAGCATCCCTCCTCTGTCATCCCTCCAAGCCCTGCAGGGGCGGCAACATAAGCAGGAAACGAACGCTCTTGTCTTCTCCCTTTGTCCCTTTGGAGGTGAAGTATGCACGAAACAAACGGTCCTCTAAACACCTTAACAGGCTGCTAAACATGTAAAAAATGCTGTGCCACCCCCTTTTTCTCCTCTGCTTTTCTCTGATCATCTGTTCCTCTCTACCGCCTCCTCCTCCTCCTCCAGCTGTTGCCTTTCATGAAGCATTTACCTGAGGGAGTTATCTCCTCCAGCCTCCTAGAAAACAAGTGACCATGGATAGCGGACATCTGAGCTCAGAGGATGAACAGAAGGCCAAACAGACTTGAGACCAAAGCCAGGACTGCGTTTCACAAGGTTAATGTCACTCCATGTAAACCTCCCAGAGAGAACTTACCTGGGGCCTGACAACTCTTTCAGTTGAGTCCGACTTAAAAGGAAAAAAACAAACACATAAATTCTGGCACGGAGAAAACAGGAATCAAGTACACTGTGACAAGTGGGAGACAAGAGCTTCTGTATGCTTGAGAGTGATTCTTTGAGTTTCAGCAGATTATTTTCATGCTGCGAAACACCAAATGAAGAGCAGGACTTGAAATGGCAGAGAATGGCTATTGTGTTCATGTGTAAAACAAAAACAGACAACAAAGCTTATAATTCTGAATGACAATTTCATGGCAAACCAAATTTTGGTATTTAGTAAGTATCGTTATTTAGCTATAGCGATGTGTCCGTTTTTATACATTTAAACCCACTTGCTGTTTTTACGTGATGTAAGGAGAGTATGGAGCTTATGCAACATCACTTCCTGATTCTCTGTGCAGAAGAATTTCACTGTTTGAAGTGCAGCACGGGAGAAGGCAGGATAATTAAATGCAGTCTTACACTGTGTTGTTGTAGCTCTAACATTAAGCTGTGCATCACACACCTCTCCTGTGGTTTGCTCTGAGAGCATCCACACTAACAAACTGTGCTAATGAACATTTCTTTCTCTGAGCCTCCTCCTTATTAAACAAGAAGCACCATTAATCTTTAGCTCTGCACACTGGTCTCCTCAGGGTTTGCTTTTTGAGAGTGCTTTTGTATGGGTGCGTGTGTGTGCATGACTGAAACACGTAATGTTGCCACCGCTTTCCCTTAACTATGCTAATAAAGCAATTTGCAGGTAATTTGAAAAGTTCCTGGACAAAATTTTATATTCCATAAATAACGAAGCCCTCAGTGTTAGATTTGAGCAGCAGATGGAGAATGAAAAGCATTTCATGGTACTCCATCCATTAATAGTTGTTCAGCTATTAACCAAAAGTGGTGAACCGACTGACAGCCTCCAGAGCCTTCACATTTAAAAATGACTGTCTTTACTTTGGAGTCCATACGTTAGCTGTGAGGCTCCTCTGCTGTGACCACTTCTCCTCTGTATGAGCCTCCCTCCTCCAAAAGAAAATCAAACACAGAATCCATTCTCAGACTTTTTTAATTTGTTTTGAAAGCTGCACCGCGTGGGTCTTACATTTCTTCCTTCCCTTAAACTCCTCGATCAATTCTGTCTTTTCACAGTTGGTTTTTAAAATTTTGCTTCCTGTAGACTGTCAATCTGCTGTTCCTGCTGCTACTAACATTTGTAAGACAAGATTGATATTCGCACCTCTGTTTTACCGATTTATTGTGTCTTTTCTATTTATTGTAGTGCAGTATGTAACTAAATGCATTGCACTTTAAAGTGGGTAAGTGCGTAAATGGGTTCACACTCCACCGCCTTGTTTGGGCCACGTATGTGGGCCGGCTGCATCATGATGTCGTGTGTGATTTCTGTGGGAAACAACAGTGTTTGCTTTAGCAGAGCTCATCAGGTTATGAACGCAGCTCTGCTTTTTAATGACACATTCAGGCGGTGGATACTTGTCATAAAATTCAGAGAGTATCACATGACTTGTTTGCTCTCAGCTGCGGATCAGTCAGTGGAAATATTTAAGGAAAAACAAAAGAGGACATAAGTGAGAGAAGCCTGGAAAAGTCCACTGTTTGTTCTTGTTATTAGCCTGGACGTGTTGTTAATCACTGGGTGGATAGTTTGTAATGTAACTTCAGATAACATCGAAATTAATCTGTTCCACCAAACTGCCTCGTATGCTGCTTTCTCAAGTATGACTAATTCACCATATGTCTTCTGCAGGTCACTGACTGTCACCATGGAAACATGGGTCTTAGTACCTTTCAACAAGTACGTTTCAAAGAGTTTTTAAAGTGGGGGTGTGATGTGATTAATAAAAATATCATAAATACAACATAAAATGATTCCAGTTTGCTGCTTGGAAAATCTAATCTGGGGCTAAGTGACAACAGGACCGGGAACATCTGTCTCCTTTTAAGCACTTCATGCCCGGCCAGGTGCGCCTCATTGACGACTGATGGGGTCGCACCTGAAGCTACAGAGAGGAGAGAGACGAACACGACTTTCATGTCCTCTCCCTCCCTTTCACCGATCTTTCCATCACGTGTGCTTCAATCTGTTTTTCAATTCTGCAGATGCATTGTGTGAGTATATTTCAATTGTTAAGTTCTGTATAAGTCACTAGTATCTACAGTACAGGCATCTTTCATCGTAAATTTCACTTTTCTGACTCATAAACAGCTTACAGTTTATTTATGTCTGCAGGCGTCCTCTGAGAAGCCAGGAGGTGCTTCTATTACTGAACGATGAAACCTGATCTCGGCTTTCATCCCTCTGTCGTCCTCATTTCCAAAAATCACTAAAATAACCTGGAACATCTGAATATTAACAGGATTCGCATGAACAAGATTTTTGTGATGTTCTATTAATATTGCTGAGCCACTTCAAAGCTTCTTACCATGAATGAGCTTTTTTATTTTTTACATATAGAATATTCACTCAATAGACTAATGCCAAATATCATGGAATTTATAACCTGAAGCTAATTTGCAGTGCCTAAATAAATAACACAGGTGCAATGCAAAATACATTTTCACACTTGATCAACCCCAACTATAAACCTGCTTACTTTTCAGAAACCATTTCAACTTTGATTTAAAATGATCCCAGCCCGTTACCAACACGAGCAGTTTCCCACCCAGTTTTTACTTTTATATCTATCTTTTGAATAGATATACTCATCCCAGTATTTCATTACTTTTGAAATAGCGATGAGCATCCACGCCCGTACAGATTAATTCAAATACATAATATTGTATTATCTTAAAATAATCTGACAGATAAATAGATGGTCAGTCTATTGGCTCAACTTTGAAGCTTGTGTAGCCTCACATGTCATTGTTTCCCTTTGTTTATGAGTCCCAGAATCTTGCAGCAAAAGCTTCAGAAGCGAGCAGGAGGCATGTGAATTATTACCGAGGTGGAACGCAATTCTCCTCCCGGCGATGAGCGCTGCAGTGGCGGTGATGCGTGGCCTCCATTTCATGTGTGTGAAGGCTCTATCCCTCAGGGGCAGGAGTCCCACACAGACGGGAGAAGCTGTATCCTGGCTTAATAAAACATGGCAAAAGCAGAATGGGGAAGGCATCAGAGAAATCCAAGACAGGTGCCTTCCTTCATGTGGGAGAGGCAGTCTGAGGGTAAAGAGTTCGCTTTCAGGGTGACATTAACACATGGGCGCATCTTTTTTTATTTCTTCCTTCTTTGACACACTTTTTTATTTTTTTGGACTGGAATTAGAAAAGAAATAATTCACTCTCAGACTCAATCTACAGTGAAGCAGTATTGGCATGTAGGCATTGATAAAGAACAGGCCCGTGGCTCATTATGTAACTGCAGCTCAAGGGAGATTTGTCTCAGTCGTCAGTGTAGACCCAGTGAGACTCAAAATGAGAAGTTTAAGTCTTCTCATTTTGTGGGTCAAGTATTTTGAATGCGACAGGAGCGTTTGTGTATGAATGTACGTACAGTTGCTTGTATAAATGCCTCAGTTTTAAAACCACCCAGTTTTTTTGAAGAATACCATATTTTATTATTTAGCAGTGTACACTGATGACTGTAGGTAAAGATGGACGACATGACATTTTTCCAAAAAAGTTGAAGCATTGAGATCGCCCCCTGGTGACTCACTGCAGTATGGGTCAAAAGCCCCGCCCCCTAAGTACTTGCTTACATGGGACATGGGCCAGAAAGTAAATGGCAAATAAACTTTCTATAAAGATTTTATTTCTAACATTTGAGGTAGCTCTTATCACACTCATGTTGTTCAAATGTTCAGATTTATTAGGAATTTGGTCATGACTGACAGCTGAGATTGACTTGTGATTGGTCGTGTGGGGGCGTCACCAGCTCAAGATTTATCTTCTGGGATGATTTATCTTCATGATCGATGCCATCCAGAGAACGATGACTGTTGCATAACTAAAAGCCATATATCAGAATGTCTCCCATAACTGCTCAGTGTTACAGTGCAGCCTATGCTATTTTACTATATGCATATATTTCAATTAGCGGTTTTCCACCTGCAGCAACCGGTCCGTCCCTCCACCCTGTCTGCAGTGTGTGCATGTGTCGCAGGCAGGTGGTAAGAAAATGTCAGCGATGGCTGTGTCTGTCTGCTCACATGTCGGGGAACAAGAGAGGAATATTTCTTGGAAAGGGCATCTCTTAAAGGAGAGACGTACAGTCTCAACTCCTCCTCTCCCTGTCAAGTCGAGTCGACAACACACACAGACTGAGGCAAGGAGATGTTCTGAGCCAAAACATCTCATCTGTGAACGTCACATAATATTTTATATATATCTCACGATCCCAGATTCTTCCTGTCAACAAATCGGTTATTGATCCAGTCCATCTACATTTATTTTAGTTTAATGAATTAAACCTTTGATCAAAAGACTTGGATGCATTATCAAGCCGGGATTATCATTAAACACACAGGGATCAGTCAGAAGAGATTTTGATTTTAATGTCTTACTTATGAATATTTCTTCCAAAGTTACTTCGGCAAAAGAAATGACTGACTAACAGACTAAGAGGAGACACGTGCAGGATAAAGTTGGAGCAGATAGGAACATTTATCTAAAGTGTGAGAGAGAAAGAGAAACCTCTGCATGACCCTGATGATCAAAGCTTCCTTTTCTATTCAAGGCTGAAAAACGCAGCAGGACGAGCAACTCCAGTTTGTTTACAGCCAAATAATCCAAATGATCAGGGCTTCAGCCAGGATTTTTGAAAAAAATCTGAGATCATAAATCCAAATACAAGTGAAGTTAATTTCCTCATAAATAGACAGAATGACTGCAGACTAACTGCTAAGACACGAGCCAGAAAAAAACGTCACCGAGGACTGTGGTGCACAGCTAGATCTACCAAAATAGTAATAATAATAAAAAAAATCCCAGTGGTTGCTTAGCTGTGACTCAGGGGGATACTCAGTCATAGACAAGTCACTGCTGTGCAGCAGTGTGGGCAACAAATTCTACATGTGAAAAACTCTATGTCACTTGGTCACATTACAACAAAAAATGGCTGTTTCTTATCTTGTAAAAGTCTTTTTCCAAAAATATTTGACAGTTTTAAAGGTTCAATCCCTTCTGGGTCAAAAAACTTCACTGGAGTTTGTGGTGGTTTCATTTGAAGGTGCCACTAACTGCTGCAGCTGAGCAGGTTCAACCAACCACACACACACACACACACACACACACACACACAAACACACACACACACACACACACACACACACACACACACACACACACACACACACACACACACACACACACACACACACACACACACACACACACACACACACACACACACACACACACACACACACACACAGCTTCAGAGGAAGACGCAGCGCTCAGCTTTGTGAGAACTTCCTGTTATATAAGTTCACATGCAGCGTTCTCACCTTCTTGCATTAGAAATCAAATCTGCTGTTGCAGCATTTCTGAAAAACACTGCAGCTTTCATGTCGGAAAAAAAGCCGCAGCATCATCTAATTAGAATATTTTTTTTGTAAAAGACAGAATATCTCAGCATCTGTGCAGCCTTTGCCCATGCACTTTGATGCATCTTGCTGAATATAATAGACTACTGTCTGATGATGCATGCGTGTCTTTGCATTGGAATGCTTGCTTCCTGTATTTGTGTTGAGGGTAGCAGGTGTGAGTTTGCATTCTTATGAAATATTTCCTTTAGTTTGTGTTGAATCTGTGCATGCATACAGTACTTGCTTGTATGAATATTTTATTTGTGTGTGCGTGGGCGCAGACTGGAGGAATGAAAGACACAGACAAATGTCACGCTGGTTTACAGTCTTCCACTCTGCATGTGGGCATGTTATCCTTGTGATCCATGGTTTAAAGTCCTCATATCAGTCGTGGGGGAAAAAAAGACTGAAATGAAAGGCAGATGAAGTTTTGAATTTCTAAAAAGAGAAGTAACAGTATTTCAGATAAAAAGCGGAACTCAGTTTTATCTCCCAAGACTGAAGTGAGTCACTTTTGCAGGAAAGAGCTGACATGTATTTAGGTGTAAGAACAAAATGCACAGATGTGCTGGAGTGATGATGACATTGGTTTGTAATCTGGTGAGTGTGAATGTGCTCTCAATACAACCTGTGAATAATATATCGTGTGATATCTGGTGTATGTTCGACTGACAGTGAGAGAGGCAAATGTATTCGCTGGCTGGATTATGTCCAGAGGCAAGAATGAATGAAACACCACATTTATGAGCTGCTCCAGATTTCCACAGTGGTGGTGGGAGTGGATGGCAGCGGTGTACAAAGCCCAGGCTTTGCATCCTACCTCTGGGTAGTTTACCCAAACAGGGGTCAGGAGGCAGACACACTCTCCATAACTAACAGTTACATGTGAAAACATGTTTATATCACAGGATTCATTGCACCCATAGCAGAGCTGAAAATGTTTGTGCGCTTGTCATGCAAAATGCTTCACTTGTAAACTGGCTGTGAGGGCCAGGGGTAACTGATGACATCATAGTAAACATGGCACTGGTTAAGTTGACTCTCTTTGTGATCTGAACTGTGCAACTTCAAACACAGTGTGTGTGTCATGCAGAGTTTTCTAATCCCTGTTGGTGCTGGTTTACTTGTGTGTGTGCAGGCTTATGCAAACATTTCCCTTCAAGCGTTTAAGTGAAGTCTAAATTGTGTTTTTAAGCAGTCGACCATTGAGGCTGGCCATCATGAATAAAATCAGTCACTGGCGTAAACTCCCAGCAGAGCCTACTGAAAAAAAATTTAATTAAAAATACAACTTTTTGTAAAGTTCCTCAACTCATTTGTAATTAAACTCTTGTTGCACAGTGGTTGTCTTGTAGATGCAGACTTTCCACTGGGTGGTGACAACCCAGGCATAAGTGGGAAGCTTTGTTGTGTTCATCTGCCTGCTGTGTGATGTACAGATCATTTATGCAGGCCACCTGCACACATGTGACCAAGAGTCTTCAGAGTCACACATCCCCTGACCCTAACCTGAACTTAACCCTCAAAACAGACACTTTTTGTGCTTGGAGACAAAAGAGATAAAATCAAAAAGGACTGAGTTTAGCATCATTAACTTTTCCTTAACTCACTTACATCTGTTAGTAACAGTAGGTAGGACAGCAGCGACCTAAAATAAAATTGTAACTGAGATGACGCTTTGACTCATTGGTATTCACAACACTTTTTTTCGGTTCAATTTTTACACGTTTATTCCTGTTCCTGATTCCTCCTGTTCCTCCCTGCATCCCTCGGGCGTATTGCAGAGCTGCTGTCAGATGTTATCTTCAGATGGCCGGCTGCTTTCACATCCCCGGCATGTTAGATCACAAATTCTCTGTTGCTTTCTCTTTGTATCTCTTTTCTCAGTCCTTTATTGTCATCCTTTTTATCGTTTCACTTTTGCCACATTTTTGCAAGCTCTGCTTGCATCTCCCTTTTCTGGCTCCACTCCATATCTACATTTCTCTGACTTTTGCCGCACATTGATGAAAAGATAAATTTCCATCCTCTAATTATTTTCTCATAGCTTTCAAAGGCTCTCTGAAGTTCCACTTAATTTGTTTAATTTTTCCCAAATTGTGTCCTCTCTTGTGTCTCAGTTCCTTCCCCTTATCGGACAAGTTCACAGATTTTTTTACTTGATTCCTGCGGGTTTTGTTGTACAGGTACATCAGCGTTAACTGTGAAGCCTGCTGCTGGTGCTGTAAGGATGTCAGGATGTGTTCTTGTCTTCTTTCCTCATTATATTGCACCATGTCACAAAGCCAAATTATCTGAATTTGGTCATGCTGCTGCCATTTTTAGTGCAGTGCAAATACACAAAGCTACTGTTGCAAACAATTGTAAGACTTTGACGGACACGTGGCCCAACATGCTGATATCTGTGATTACCAGGTAAGGTATAATTCTGGGAAATCATTGTTATTTTACATTTTTGCTGCCTTACAGAAACTCCAGTAATTGTGATTCAGCAGTTTGTAAAGTGTGTGCCATTACACTCCCTCTGCTACGGTTTTCTGCACTGATTCACAAAATCGACATCTTAGACAAAACGGCAGCGTTTTTCAACCGCTGACTGGGTTGGCGGATTTTCTGTTTGGAGTTGGGATTGAGGCACCAAAATGTTCAGTATGAACAGAAGATCTGTCTGGCTGAGTGGATAAAGGTTATCTCCACCGCGATTTAGACTTCGATTCAAGGTTTTTCCAACCCAAATGGGAAATTAGAGGCGGTGAAGCATAAGGTATGTAATACTCAGCACATGTCCAGATGAAGTTTTTCTGGCTCATCTGATGAAGGCATCAGAAACTTTCAGAGTCATTTCAATCAGTTTAAACAACTCAGTGACATGTCACTTATACCAAACATTGACATTTTCAGTGTACCTGCTGTTCCTGCATTGCTTTAGCTCATTTGCCTTCAGTATACATCACATGTATACACCTCTAAGTAAACATTTTCCTGCTGAAGGCAATTTGTGTGTGTGTGTGTGTGTGTATGTATGTGTGTTACCTGGCATCATTTGTGCTGAACAGCGAGGCAATCTCACAAGGCTTATGTGTTGAAACCTGCAGACACACACACACACACAAAGCATTGCTGGTGGGGAGGTTGCCCTCCACGCTGCAGAAGAGGTGAAAGGGTCGTCAGTATTAAGGCGGAGGGAAGTGAACCATCATTAGGGAAAATGAAAGTGTGGTTGTCATGGGAGCCGAGGCATTGTCGTGCCACACAGCCTCTGGCCTTAAGTCATTTCACTGATAAATTGACACTGCTGTACTTCTAAGGTAATGAGCCCCCTGTCATTGTTGGTTTAAAGCAGTGATTCACCACCTTTTTTCTTCTAAAACGTCTGATATATTTTCATTGCCCCTTCTCCTTTATCGTCTTTCATCCTTCCAGTCAACCCCAGGTTTCGTGCACCCCGTATGTGCCGACGACGTGGACGTCTGTTTCCACTTGACAGACTCTCTCCTCCCCGACAGTTTGAATGGTGTGTGTTTGTTGCACTGAGAAGAAGCAGTGCCAGATGGATTGTGGACTAAATCTGCCACAGCAGACATTTTAAACAGTAAACTTCTTTGGCCTTGGCTCAAACGCTACATCACGCTGAACACCGGCGGGCCCACATTAGGGGCCCATTAGCTATTTTCATGTTTGTGTTACAGCACCGCAAACAAAGCTGCAGCCAATAAAATGTATTACAAGGCAACATTCATTATCACGCTTAGCAGGTAATTGCCAGTCACACAGTTTGCTGATGACACTGATGACTACTTATTAATTTTTATCATCTGCAGCTGTGTTTGTCCCTGATAAAGAGGCTGGAAAAACTTTACGACTGTTTACCAATGAGGGAATTGCTTTTGAGAGATACCGTGTGTTAAATCTCTACCCACAGCCTTAGTCACTTTAATTGTATTACAACAGGTCAGCGGTGTTCATCAAAACTTAAATTTACTGTAATCTGTAACCAAATGCCACTGCCGCTTCTATTAGCCAGGGACTGGTTTAAATCACACAGACCCATTTTAGAAAACAGCCACTGGGCTTGTTTCTGGGTTCTATTTATCACTCTCACAACTAAAAAGAGGTATTTCAATTCATATTCATGCTTTTACTAAATTGCAGTGCATTCCCAGTGTTATTGAAATAACTCACCACCAACTAAAACTTTTTGACTTTTTGAAACCTGAAGATGTATGAATCCAGAGGCACCTTAGACAAACGCAGTTCCACAAACCCCCAAATACATCAGGGCATTATATTCACAAACATGAAAAAAAAAAGAGCCAGATGTGACATCATTGCCAGACTCCATTTTCCAAACAATGACAGTAATTTGGTCTGCACTTGAGCACAGTGAGCAGGCATCGAATGGAGAGAGGCATTGTCAGCTCCTCGTTTTTGCAGCATTACTCCCTCTTGATGCTGGAGCCATCTGCTTGTGAGAACCTCTCTGCTATGTTTTGTGTAACCCAAACGTCGTTGGCGGAGGTTTTCATGCATCGAGTTTAACTCCCAAAGTTACACCAAGAGCGCCCTTTGGTCGAATATTTTACGAAAATCCCTCCGTTGCTTTTGCGTAATCCTCCTCACAGTCGAACAAAGGGACAAAGGGACAAGCCCAGAAACATAATCTCCCAGTTAGCCATGACCGTGTGACAGCAAACCTGCATCATGTTCTTACACCCGTGCTGACATGTCAAAATGACTTCCAGTGAGCCATTAGAAACTGGGCATGCTCCACAGCGCAGCCTGGCACAGTGCGGACTGAGCCGGGCGCACAGCATTTAAAATCTGGCCACAGCTGCATGAAAACACAGTGTGCGCTGAAAGCTTTGTAAACACATTTCACTCCAAGAGTTGTGGCTAAATCCAAATGGAAAAGATACTGTCTGCCAACATGTAAAAGCTGCTGAAATGTCCAGTAAGTTTACCGTTCTGTGTATTTTTCAGCTACTTCACACCTTATTTCTTGTCCTTCCCTGCACTTTCATCTTGTCCAGTCCAGCAACAAGTCCTCCAGAGTGGACGACGCATGTTGCTTGTCTCCTATAGCCTTGGAGACAACCTATAGGAGTGTATGAAAGTCCTGTGTTTCTTCTTCATCTGCTGATTTCCTCCTTTGCTCTGTTACAATCACTTGAGCCCCACTTCAGTCACCTGACAATTAAACACAACTGCCACAAGCTGCATGCAAACACGTCCTATGGGCTCATTTACTGTGGAAGGACAATCAGGACAAATTAACATTCAGCACCTATGTGTTTGTGCAGGGTCAATGACACATTTTTATTGCGGTTGCCACTACTGATCTGGAATTAAATGATGATTATGAGGGGAAACAGTTGAGTCACCATTTTAAATTTGAAGAATATATATACACAGGTTGCTTGGCATGTTGCTATCCCACTCCAGAGGCCGGAGAGGAAGCAGACAACACTAAATGGCCTTTTAAAGCCTCAACACAGACGTCCACTCACACAGGTGACTTCACTCACCTAATTAGACTTTATCTGAAGTGTGTGTGGCTGTTTGCACACCAGACAGACCTCACCTGTTTGTTTTGTTGCACACGTTACAAATGCACACCCTTTATCACTGTTATGACACATCATTACACGTCATAATTCTCCTGCTATAAAAGAGAATTCGCAGAGGTGGGAAAAGGCAAAGGTTATGGCTTGCTAATGGTCAATTATTCATTTGTTTTTGCCAATACCTCCAGTCTCATACCTGTTGGCAATCTGTCTTTCTCCCTCATTAGTGCAGCAGTTCATACTGTGAAAGAGAGGTTAAATAAAAGCGGATGGTGCAACTCAGCCTTTATTCATAGTGAACGAATGTGTCGAGTGTCAGGTCAAAGTGAATCTTTAATTAGCAACTAAAACTTGACATGACATAAAAATAGGATGAAAAAAGAATGGATACTAGCCTTGGCTGCAATAATCCCAAATAACAAAACAACAACAAGAAAGAAATGCATAAAGGGTGTAAAATGTAGTTACATGTATTTTACATGTAAAGAAACTAAATTAAGCAAAAGGTAAAAGCCAGAGAGGCAGAATCTATTAGAGGCTGAACTAAACAGCCATGACTCAGTAGGATCAGCATCAGTCTCAGGTTGTAAAGTAAACAAAAGTCAAACTGATGAAACATGGTTCACATGAAGAGATTCACAGGTGTTCTGTTCTTCACTATTTAGTAAACAGATAAGTCGATAAACGGGCATAAGTGGTCATCAAGACCAAAATGTCTTGCTTGTTTGCTTTTACCACCACCTTTTGTTTGGACAGCAGAGTGGGAAAAATTTAGATTATGATTTTTATCTTTTTTCCTAACGCTTCCCTCATTCCTGTCTCAGCCAAACATCATTAGTCTCTTTCTGAAATTGTACATTTTCTTTGAAGAAATTGTTTAAACGAAATGTCTTTTCTAACAGTGAGTTTAGCAAATGAGCTGGAACTGCGTTTACTGAGCAAGAAGTTGTCAGTGTTGGCAGCTGTTAGGAGCAACAAACATGAGACTGCAGAAATTTAACTTTTTTCTCATTACCGGATGAAATTTTCACAGCTTTGTCCTTCTGCCGCCGGTGTGAAGGACCCATCTCTGCCACCTGAATTACTCTTTGTAATCAAATAAAGTTTCTGTACTCTTAATCAATTATAGTCTGTTGTTTGAAATATTCATTTATTTGATCATCTTTCCAAGTTATGAAGAGCTTCAGCCCCTTTTCCAAGATCCTAATAAACACTTTTCCATGTCCTCAGCAGGCAAGGATGTTCTGTCACCGGTACCTTTCGGACACACAAAAGAACGCAGGGTCGCTGTGAACTTGGAAGAAAAATAATACGAGGAAATGGTGAATGTTTTTTTTTTTCCAGCCTCCACTCACCTGTCAGTGTGAAAAAGAAAAACATAATTGGTTTTCCATCATCACTTCTGTGAAACGTGAAATGAATGACGGGCAGAACAGAAATCGGAAAAGTCAGTCCCAAATTATAACAATTTAAATTTGTAAATGGAATTTTTGTTTTACAATAATTTAAGGGTTTGGACTGACAGTGGTTCTGCAGGGTTTGCTGTGGTATTAACCCTGAAATGTACCACACGTTTCAATGCAAAACTTCATGAGCCTTTTTATATTTGTATGAATGTATGTTTGTATGTATTCATATATTGAAAAGTCAATGTTTTTGTTCCTGAGAAGTTTAAAAGTCTATTTAAGATGGTTCTTATTATAAAAAAACAGCACTTTATCTCAGAAAGGACAACTCCAACTGCTGAAATCCAACATGTTTGAAAAAAAAATTCCACTGAGCTGAGTGGCGTCCTTCACACTGAAGGATAACGAGAACAGACTGTTTGGCCTTATTCACCATTAGCTAGTTGTGCCTGTGCTAAGAGCATACATCAAAATGTCAAAGAGTTTTATTATCCACAGCTTATGACACCCTGTCTGCCTCATTCCTCCTTTTACCTCTTCTTCCTTTCATCTGTCCACCTTAATTTAAGTCAGACATGTCCACCATATGTCTGAAAACTACAAAAGCACACACACACACACACACACACACACACACGTACAGTTGTGCACCATTTCAGCAACAGATTTTCTCTTTGACCAGCATCACTCTCCAAACAAGCCCACTGGAAAGCAGCGACCAGATATCGATTTGTTCAGTTGTTCTGCTTCTTTTAAAGCATTTTGACTGCAGAGTGCATTTCACATGATGGTGCGTTTTATCTCGAACTGCAACAGCAAGCAAGACGATAAGAGCAAAAATGACTGAAAACTACTGTATTGTCACTCGCTCCTCTCCCACTGATCCAAATCAAATCAGCGAACAACCACGACTGCAGAAAATCAGGTTAGGAAACCCAGGGGGACTCAGAAATCCCCAAATCTATACAGGTCTGCCATGTGCTCAAATGTCAGACAGTCTAAGGAGGCAGATGGGCAGAGCAACTGCTACAGCATTTTCCAGGTGGATGTAAAACACATTTAGATACTGGCAGAGGTGGATACAGAATTCTGTGAATCAGAATCCATCTTTCCACCTCTGGATCTGTTTTCTTCTTCTCAGATTCAAGCTGATCGCTTTGTCTCCACTCCATCATTTAGTGTGAGATCGGTGACCATTCTCTCTGATCGATCTGTGACTGATGTGTCCATCACTTCCATTGTTAGCAGGACTGTTGTTGATCACTTGTTTCTGAGATTTGTTTTTGCATTTTATTTGGATCTTCATTTGGCATCTGAAAGGTTCAATATGCTTCAAGTTAACTCGTTTGTCAGGAGTATGCAAACAACTGCCACTGAAGATGAAAAACCTGATGTCATGTTCATTTACTTATTTTTTTATTTATTGTCCAGTTAAAGTTCTCTGCAGAGTTTTTGACCTTTACTAGTTCTATGGAGCAGTTTCTGCTATTCCAATGATTAATGGACTTAATAGCACAGATGTGTGCAGTAAAACACCAGCAAAGGCCAGACAGAAAAGCTACTGAACCTGGATGTAATTCTCTATTTAAAATACTTGTACATTTACAAGTAAACTTCACAGGGCACCTTTAACTGACTTTAACTAGCTGTATCATTATTGTTTTTGGAGCTGCTATCATCTGATTAACATGGATCTCAATATTTCTCACTCTTGTGTGGACTTTGAAAAACAATAAAACCCCACGATGTGGGGGATTGGTAAATGATATGCCCTTTCACAGCTGATTCATGTTTTTGTGTGGCTGCTGCTCTCCCTCACACATGGACGGTTCACTGACAAACGCTGCTAATCCTTTCAAGGGAGGAGGTGAAGTCTGTCCAACGTCTACTCAGCAACATTCAAAAGAAGGGATTGCTAACCTTGCTAAATCTGGTGAGAAAGTTACTAATATGGCAAGACTGCTCCTGAGAGACCCCGAGGTGTTCCCCGGCCAAATGGTTGATAAGAAGTAGTTCTATGAGAACTACAGCACGTGGAACTCTGCAGACCAGGTGGTGCATTCACCGCGTTAGCATCATTTTCTGAAAATCAGCCCAATTTCAGTCCAGGTACCTAGAGTGCTAATTTGCCAACACATGCTTTATGACCGGAAAGCACTGAGGTGCCTGGAGTGCCAATTTACAAACACATTCGGTGCGAACACCCACCGAGACAGAGCGAGAGTGTTGGCCCAGATTAAAGGGAGGGAGGAAGATGAAAGACGGAGAATGACTGAGATGCAGCCAACACTGATGGTGTTTGAGAGGAACTCACAGGGAGAGAGAGCGAGAGATATAAGATCAACTAAAAAGTTGAGAAAGTAAAGTAAGATAAAACTTTATGGTGTTCCTGTGGGGACATAAGTGGGCTGGGTAACTTTTAGGGGACAAGCAGACGACATTGACCGAAGCACTGATGGCTGCTGCTGCGTTTCTGCAAACTAACACTGAGTTTAACCCAGCAGAGGGGTTTGGCATGTCGGCTGAAGTGATCACACCTGAGAACACAGTCAGTGGGGCCTCACTCAGCTGCTCTTTATTCAGCGAGGCACAAACATGACTGCTCCTCTTGGAGGCTTTGACTTAAGTTAGCTTGACATGTTGAGATGTGTAAATGCATTAGGAGCAAACATCTGTGGGTGTGATAGGCTACCCAACTCACTCATGGAAATTTGAAAACTCAGTGCTGATGTAATTTATTGCGTGTTGTAGGAACACAATATGCACATTATGTGACAAGCTCAGTGAAAGGCAGAGATAGGGATGTGATTTGCTCTCCCAACCGACAAGTACAAAAAACCCTTATAGTATTAAGTTCTGAGCTGAGATTCTGGTGCACTGCAAGCCTTAAATTTTTTATTCCTCTAAATTGCCTGTGCTTGCCAAACACCCAGCAGAGCTCTGCTGTGCCTTCTCATTTTGTTTGCGTGGCCAGATAGACGAGGACAAAATGACGAATGTGCGTGAAATTAAAAAAAAAAGATTGAAGAGTGGAAGGAGGGAGGGGAAAGAGAGGAAGAAGAAAAGAATGCTAACAGACAGCTCACCACATTAACCTCCATGTTTTTATCTCCTGCAGCCTCATTACCAGCTTGGTTTGAAACCAGCAGAACTTTGATCCATCGGTGTTTTGGAATGAAAACAGCAGTTTCAGGGCCGAACGATGACACTGCGAGAGATTACTGCAGGAATAATAGATGGTGGCATTTTGAAAAAAAGGACAAAGCAGCGCATAAATTAATAAGAGTAAAGGAGAGAGAGATAATGACAACAGAATTTTAACAGATTTCAGACACATTTAAAAATGAAGTGGTTTAGTTGAGAGTAAATCCTGAGGGACAAACCACTTGGCTCATCTACAGTCCATATTGTGAGGCAGCACTCAATCATGGATCAAAGATGTGCCAAGAAAGAGAATAGAGGAGTGACAGAACATAAAACACATTTGAAAAACAACAATTGACCAAAGTGCTGCACATCTACCTGCTGCATCAGGTTTGTTGTGGTGAACAACAGAACAGACAAATGATGAGCTGAAAGATAAAAGCTCCAATTAAGCAGTAATTAACATTCATGCCCTGCGACTGGATTGCTGCAGAGAAACAGAAGTAAATGGAGTCTGTGGTTTTGAGTGCTTGTGATGCATTAGAAAGGTGGGTGGTAATGCAGGTAATGAACAAGACCGAGTTAATAAAGCAGAGGTGCATGCATGCATGAAGAGAGGAAAGGCAATGTCAGGAAGACTGACAAAGTGACAAAGAGGTAATGAATCAGTAGAATGAGAAATTGTGTGTGTGTGTGTGTGTGTGTGTGTGTGTGTGTGTGTGTGTGTGTGTTTGTGTGTGTTACGCCTATTGCCAGGGAGGAAGATGCAAGTTTTCTAATCAAATCAGTGATTTCATTCAACAGCCGCAGGAGAGGTGGAAACACATAATAAAGCATTACAGATTACACAAGATTATGTGATGAGAGTAAATTTTCCTTTTAAAAGTGACTCATGAAAATGATATTTGATTATTAACTCTTAATCCATTAATAATGGGAAAGTGCTGTCCAAAGCCAGAGGAGTTTCACAAGAGAGAACAAAGCCATAATACAAGCAGTCGACTGAGTCATATTGAATGACGCTGAAAACAAAAAGACATCAAAACAGCCTGTAGAGCAATCATTCATATTTCCTTTTATGCAGAGAGCACATATTACACAGCAGAAGTACAGAGCTGTCTCTACATTAAGAGATGCCAGAACACTTTCAGAAGCCATTTTTCAAAGAAGACGCTGAGTGTAGCTGGCTGACCTCCTCAAACGGAAAGATCCAGAGTCAAGGCCCCCCTCAAGGCAAAAAGCTTGGTCACACTTGGAATATGGCCTGAAGGCACCAGCTCCCCCCTGAATGAAGGTCTGAGTCTGCAGGACAAGAGGTCACAAACGCTGTGGACTCCACGCTGCCTCCCACTGCTTTAAAAGAATTCAGCTGAATCTTAAAAGTCAGTGCTAACACACAGCAGGCAACAGATGGTGTGTGTGTGTGTGTGTGTGTGTGTGTGTGCGTCCAGTCATAGAAAAGCTTCACTTGTCAGAATAGATGTGTCACGCTTCACCCGCCACCTCCTCTCCTTCTTCTCCCTCTTGTCTCCTGTTCCCCACCTCACCTCTCCTCCTCTCCTCCTCCGTTCACCCTTCCATTCATGTTGTCCGTCTTGCTACTATATTTGTCTTCTGTCGTCCACTGACGTTAATGATGAGGAGAGGAAGAGGCTCCTCTCGTGGTGCTGCAGGCATGTGGTGACCCACTCGGTTCTAAAATCAAAAGAAGGAACCAGACGGACCAGACACGGTCATGAGTGACTGATGTCACGGACAGTACAGGTCTGGGATTTCACAGTAAATCTTAAATCCCCCAATCAGGTTTCATTTGTGCTGGTCTGTTACTGTACTGTCTACCAGTTTAAAACTGGTGAAAAAGATCAACAGTGTGATATCTGACAGACAATCAGGAAGTCAGATACACTCATGTAGAAGCAGAAATGAAATGTGTCAGGATTGTTTCTCCAACAACGTGTCAAACATGAGACAGCAGGATGCAACAAATCAAAAGGCCAGACCCGGAGCAGATAACTCATTTAGCTCTGAGAGGCCTCTCGTCGCTCGTCTGACTCCGGTCGCAGATATTAAGGGAAAATACATATCGAGCTCTGACTGAATCTGCAGCTCACAGAGTCTAACTCGCTCCCATTTCTTCATATCTGCAATTACAACAGATACGTAACAAATTAGTTTAATTCACATGGCAGCAATCCTACACACGTTTTTCTCCCTCCTATCGTGGACAGCTGGACCAGAGCGCTTGGCGTAATTAGCCCACTGTCATTAGCCGGGTTACCAGGCAACAGGAGAGACGAGGCTAATCACCTCGACAGGCGGGTGGCGAGGGAGTAAGAAGGGACGAGAATAAGCGTGAGGGACGGTCGTTACAGGAAGGAAGAATGAGAGATGGAGAAAACGTAGGGAAGATGGTGTGAGCGGGACCGTGACATCCTCCCTGCGGTTTTCTAATGAGCGCACGGGTTTGATTTGTGAGTTGAAGGCATCCACACACAACTGCTTAATCTCTGATGACCGCAGAATAAGTGGCCCCTCAGTAGTGGCCCCTTCATAATTCCCCCCTGAACACAGAACTGTCGCTGAGAGGACAAAAGCAGTAGGTTGAGTAGGGCTTCAGGAAATGATGGGAAATTTGCATGTATTTTCTGACACTTTACAGACAAAACAATCAATTGTTGAAGATGTCACACATATGGTTAATGAAGATAACCGTGTGTGGCAGTCTTTCAGTACAGAAAGTTCAGAAATAATATTACCTTGCAGTTGATTTCCAATGTGTTTATTACCTGATACACAAGTAATACCTGGACTGTATGACGACCCATTAACCCGGTTGATAATCCAGCCTTGGACATTGCTTTCAAACCCCAGTGTATTCTGTTAAATTGTAAATAAGTCAGTCTTGAAGCTCAACTTTGAAATTTGGGGAAAATGTCTCATGTGCAGTGTGATGACAGTTGTTTGTCTGCGAACACTTGGTGAGAGGAAACGGTGGGAATATGACAATAAATACGTTTTCATAACAAATTTCTTTCATGAGCATTTTGCAGTGACCTGGAATATGATTGATCAGTTGGTTGAATCCATGAATCCACATTGATTCGTGGATTCTCCCTCTGGTCCTGTTCTCTGCTTAATGCTTTGCTGAATGTGTTTCTGATCAGACTGGAAGAAGTTGGAAAAAGTTAGTCATTCCTGACCTTAGAACAAATCAATCTAGGATATTGCTAACCTGTTATACATAAGGATAGCTATGGCAAGTGGTCCAGTAATGACTATTACTTGTTGTGATCCATTTTACCGCTGCGGTGGAGCAGTGACCGCCACCATCAGCATCATTTAGGTGCAAATCGTTCCCTTCTAAGCAGAAGCGACGTGGGTATAGTTTGGGCTGAATTGCTACTCTGCTGTTGGGAAGAGGTGAAATGCATATTTATTTCTGGGGAAAATTGAGTAAGAATTGATGATAATCTCAGTTATTTTCACTCAGGGGTTCATGTGTTCCTCTCTGCCATCCACTTCTTCTCTCAGCCGTTTGTCCATCTCTTCACCTTTCATATTGCTTTCAGCATCTCTCATCATTTTTCAGACATTGGAACCTCTTGATCCCTATTTCAGCCTGTCTATCAAATACTCCTTCACTCACAATTATTCTGCTTTTATTTCATTTTCCTTTAATGGCTCTCCTTTTCTTTTGCCTCACTCCAGATTCTCAATTTTGTTTGATTTAGTGCGCTGCATAGGCTACAATGTTCGTTTGATGCTTTTTCACAGCACGTCTGTCTTTGAAGTCAATTGAATAGAAATATGAAAAAAATCATATAAATAATAATGATAATAATAATGATGAAGAAGAATTACTCAAAGTGACCTTCACCTTTGACCACCAAATTGTAAGCAGTGTATCCTCGAGTCCAGGACGTTTGTGCAAAAAACTTTAAGAAATTTGTTCCTGAAATATCATGTCCATAAGAATGGGATGGACATGAGGTCACAGTAACCGTTAACCAGCAATCACATTTAACTTGTTCAAATGGTCCTGACCAAATGGCCTGAGGAATCAGAGGACGGTTTGAGATGTTTTGAGGTCGAGGGTAGGATCATTGAGTTGCTCTCTAAATTTTGAAGTCCGCAGTCCAAAGGAAAGAGTCAAAAAGTCCAAGAAGTGAAGTTCAAATGCAACATCTAGTCATTTAGCTCAGAGTGTCAGAGGAAGGTTTGATCGTTATTAGGTTCACTGAATTTTGAAATCCAAGCCCCAGAGAATCCACTCTTCTGCAGGAATACATCTCAGATGTATCTGAATAAAGGCCTAAGGTTCTGCAACATCTGCTTTGAAGTTCTGAGGTTGCTGGTCTGATCCTTGGTGTGTTTTGAAGCCCAACACCCAGATGAAAGAAATGACTCAAAGAGATGGACCTCAAGCATATCTGATTGAGTGTGTTAGTGGATTGAAGACTGAAACACTCTCAGAGAGAAGATACCGGTGCAACTGGAAGTATGACGGCTTCCTTTAACTCTAAAAAAAATGGAGGAATGAATGGATGAAGCTCTAGCCTGCAATATATATAGCTTACAACTGGTTAACCCAGTCAGTGTCAAACATTTATCAAGCGTATCAAGTGGGAAGTCAGTTCTGAATGCCCCAAAAACCTCAACGATGCAGTTTTGACCCTGCTTTTTAGAAGTGAATGCATTTTATCAACTTCCCTAACTTAGGAAATGACTCCCACCTTGGGCCAATATTTTGGACAGATCCAGACTCAGAAGTACAACACACAGAGTCAAGGTAGCTAAGAGAACTTTACTCTGTCAACGGGCAGAAACAAGGTTAAGGGAAGACATACTGCATGCAAACAAATCCAAAGGGAGGAATTACATCAGAACAGGAAACAGACACAGACCTGATCTGGCACAGGACAAAGGCTGGTCAGCTGTTATCTGTACCGAGGGACTAATGAGATGATGGGGGGGCAGGTGTGTGGGGATCAGATGACGGGGCAGAGCAGGATGGGACGAGGGCAGCTGCTGGACAGGTGAGATACGGCAGGGTAGAATCAGCGGTGAAGTGCCAGTGCTTTATTTTGCAATAATTAATGTGTTGCTGCTAACTGAGTCCACTGTGTAAGTGGATGAAACTGTAACCCTAACCAAAGAAGAGGAGGGGAGGACTTTTTTTTTTTTTTTACAAAAAAGGGTGCATAAAAGCAAACACAATAAAAAAATATATATATAACAAGAAGACATTCGAAGTGTGTCTGTCACTGATTGCAAAGGAGAAACCTGCTTTTGTCTGAAGTCAAGGAATCCGTGTTTCAGATCAGCCAACATTTATTTTAAACTCTGTTGTGCAGTAATTCAAAGACTGAAGTAGCAACAGTAAGCAAAGAGGATGAGGTTAATTACAAGTTAAGTGGAAAATGTATTTTACAGCTCAGTTCCTCTATTCTCAGTGAGATTACAGATTTTAGCACTTGAACTGCAGATGAAATGAAACTACAGTGTCAGTAACTTCAGCTCTGCTCTTATGGTCACATCAACACTGAATGGGAACATCTGTCCCGACGTTCTGTTATTGCTAAGCTTTCCAACTATGGCTGTCAGATCCAAGTACCCAGCAACACATGGATGTGTCTGGGACCAGCGACGCTGGTTTGTTTGGACTCATCACTGCGATTGTTTAGCAGATGTGTCTGAGTTTTTTATTGCTGGATTTGGATTTTGTTCAATGATCAGGAGCTGGTTTATTGGGCTTTCACCGTACTTTTATTAAGCTTTTACTGGCCATTTATTGGCACAGTATATTGTTTTTTCTCCTGGTCTGGTATGCATTTTATAATGCTTTAATGCTTTACTCACGGGAGGTGCAGGAGGAGGAGGCCGAAGCTGAGGCTGTGTCCTCTGCTGCCAATGTAAGCACACTGGAGTCTGTTCTATCAGTGCTGGCCCACCACTGGGTCTGGTGTGGTGACAGGACTCTTCTCTGGAAGCCTCCTGTGAGCTGCTTGATTAAAGAGCGGGCACTATGGAAAAACTGAAAGTGGGGGGGGGACATTTGGCAGAGATGTGATCTCCAGTGCCATTAAGGGATGAAGCTGCTCAGTCAAGATTAAGTTAATCTACTGTACTTTGAGGAACCTGCACTTCACTTGTGTATTTCTGTTTGAAGCAACTATGCCACCACATTTAACAGAAGTCTTTTTGCTCCTCTGTTCCCTGTACAAAAACATATCGATTCTTATTTTCACACGATTCAGCACTGATGATTTACTCATCCCTCTGAGCCCTACACACTGGATCGGTGACTGTGGTTTTAAACGCCTCAGATTTAATATTTAAGTTGTGGTTTGGTATGACTACTGGAATATTTCATTCACCATTGGTTCACGAGAGGCCAGAGAGGACGTGGCGGCTCAGGAGAAGGATTAGGAATAAGAGTCAGAGTCGGCTGAATTTAGGGTTAGGGAGACCATTTAGTCCAACCAGCAGCTGTTGTTGACAGAGCTTTTAAGACTGATACCAAAACCTGTTTGAACTGTGAACACCTCCCATCACTCAAAACACATACTTCACTCTGGCTGACAGTTCGTAAATGTTCAGCCACAAATTTAAAAAGACGACTCACTCAACTTTAACTTGAAGTAAATCAAATAAAGGCAGAGGCTGAGTGCTATTCTTGCTCATACCAAAGACATTCAGGATTAAAGTCTAAATTGTGTGACTGAAAAGTGTGAATGAGTGTGAATGCTGTCTGTCAGGCCTCCTGTCAACCCCAAACACATTAAATGGGGGATATAAAATGGATGGATGGATTTTTTGAGCCTGAACATAACAAGAGCCTCAGTTTATTTCTTTCATTTCACAGTGCTATCTTTAGTCAACTTTCTAAATGTTTTGTTATCACACACACACACTGTACATTTATATATGATTATAAGAACAGCAAGTAAGCGAGAGGTTCATATTATTAAAAACAAATTAAAAAGAATTGCTTGGCTTGTAGGAGAGGTATTGAGAGAAAAGTGTAAATAAGAAATATTGTGCTGAGGTGAGGGATCAAAGTGGGGATAGCTTTGGCTTACAGGAGTTGTGTGTGTGTGTGTGTGTGTGTGTGTGTGTGTGTGTGTGTGTGTGTGTGTGTGTGTGTGTGCGTGTGCGTGCATTGGGGGAGAAGGATTAAAGAAAATGTGTTGAGTATACCAAGCATGCTAAATGTTGGGGCTGACTGCCCTCTCCATGAGTCCAGATCAAAGTTATGATCCTTTGCAGTTTTGAACCCCATTTAATCCTCTTTAGTGCGGAAGAGGAGAATGAGATTAAAGGAAAGAGGAAGGTTAAAAGGACGAGTAATAAACTTAAAGCAGACTGAGCCAAAGGTGGAAAAAAGGTCACGTCCTAAAGGAAACTTTTTGCAGTTTAATCTGCATGGGTTTGGCAATCACTGCATCCATTATATGATTATTTTAACAAAAGATGGATGACTCTTCTCATCTTCCCCCCACTGTGCAAAGATGAAGTCAAAATATCTGCGGGTACAGGTGCCACTGTGAGAAAAATGTGACAATCAGTGGTAGTTGGTTAAGCTCATGCAGCTAAATCCACTAATTCTGCAGCAGACAGGATGTCATTTAAGACCACTGGCCCATTGGGCCCACAAAATCCATCTTCCTGATACAAAAAACTCCAATCGCTTAAAAGAAATTGAATGTAGTTAAGTTCTAGAGGATCTGAAACAAAGCTACCTTGAAGCACTTTTAAACAAGCTCGAGTAAAAAGGCCACGACCCAGTGGAGGATGTTATGGCTCATTCTGAGGGAAAAAAGATCATTCTTCAACAGAAACCTGGAGGCAGGGTTTTGTATGAATTTAAGAATGAAATGCTCCCGGTGATTCAGAGCAGACACGCAGCCGGCCAGCTCAAAATATGACAAAGATCCCCCTCAGAGTGAAGTGAGGAGACAAAAACAGGAGGTGAGTGAAGCATGAGACAACACTAAGAACGAAAAGGCAAGAACATCAATCCCATGTTCCCTTGTCTTTCTGGCTGCCGTCTGCTGCCAGCAAAAAATGGAGGAAAAGAGAGAGTTGGAAATGAAAGCGGTGCAGTCGGTGAAGCAATGTCAGGTTTGGTGTGTGACGGATGCTGCAGTCCTCCAGACCAAAATGAGAACTAACAAGCATCTTCCAATCTCATTTCATCAGTCCAGCATGTAATACTATTATAGTTGTGTTGCAACAGAGGCGTGATGCTGGCAATGAAATCCAAACAAACACCCCCCCCACACACACACCCTCCCATTTTCTAGGAAAAGAAAGAAGCTATGATTTATATTGGACCTCTGTCAAGTTTAAATAACCCAGAACAGTGTGTTCAAAATGAAATGAAATGCAAATTAATTTAGAAAAACCATCTCTCACACATCACACAGTGCAGTTTGATGGACAGGTGATTTCTGGACACAGCTGAGATCCGGGTCACATGGGTTAGGGTGAGGGTAAGGGGATTTCGGAGTGACGTCAGCCGGATACACTGCCTTCTTGGAGTGCGAGAGAGAGAGAAATAGAGAGCGAGAGAGAGAGAGAGAGAGAGAAGCAGAGGCTGGAGAACAGCGCATCCTCTACAGAGGTGAGACCGGAGGAGAGCGGCTTCACCGGGGACGCAGAGGAGGGTAAACCCGCCTGAACTCACTTTACACTCAGTTTAATCCTCTATCTTGCATTTGCTTACATTTGATAGTCGATCACAAAGCGATGACGAGGACAGTGTCTATTAAAGGTTAAGAGAGTTATGGGGTTTTTTTTCAGTCGTATGGTTTATAAGTGCTTTAACTCAAATACAGGATAAATGATGTTCATGGGCATATTGCTCATGAATTCGTATATAAAACGTGTGTTACTTACTGACAGGAACTCACGGTTGCATCAGTTGTCTTTATTAGGATGAAGTTGTTTGCTTCCTGGCTCGTATTCACGATGAAAAAAAAACTTGTTAAAAGTGGATTAGTGACCCAGTTCGGCCCGGACATTTGTTTTTATTGATATATTGTCCGTTGCAGTTGATGCACTCTGTCTCCACTGTTGTTTGAAATATGTGGCGACTAACCGATGTCCACGTCTCTCTGTTGTCCAGGGTTCGCAATCCGCCACTCGTGCGTAAAAGCCCTTGCATCCATCTCCAGAGCGCACGGGAGGCGCAGAGAGGAAGCGCCAACACCCGAATGACCCGAAACCTTAAATGACCGCGACAAACCCTGGACACGTTCAGTCTGTGGGGAAAAGAAAAATCTCAAGTCTTTGGCGTCGGGGAACGAGAGAATCCGCGGGAGAGAGGAAGGATATCTGAGGACAAACGCAACATCGGCAGATCGAAACTGATTTCACAGCAACTTCAAAAAGGGAGAAGTGAAGGAATGAACTCCAGTGGAGATAAATAGAACTCAAAATGGAAAATCGATCAGAAAACAAAACCGACAGTGGAGCGCTCATTTAGGCAGCATGAAGCAGGGCGTCTGGAGCCTTTTCACATCGAGGATACTAAACACGGGCTCTTCTGGGGTGAGATCTTTCTCCTGAGACAATCCATGTGGCAGGATTTGTTGAATGATTTGTTGAATGATTTACTTACATCGCTCTGTAACTGTACAGGAAGTGAGACTGTATGGAGGCAGTTTGCAAAATACTCAAAATATACAGTCTTCTTTTTGTGTAGCTGCATATAATCCCAGAAACAGTGAAAATACTGACCTCAGTATCCTGTAATTAGACCCGCTGTCTCCTCAGTGACCTGTTGGTGGGAACTGTTCCCCTCTCTATACTGATCTCTGCTCTGATGTCCGCCAGCGGTCAGAGGCTGATGTAATGGAGGGTAATCCAACCTTAACCTCATCTTTTTGTTTGCTGAGTTGCATATAAGCAGCATTTCTTCTGTGAGAAAATGTCGGAAAAGGAAGACACCAATGTTTCTCTCAAAAACTAATTTATTTCTTTTTAAATTTGAGACTTTTAGTCTGCCAACCTCCGTCTCATTTTCTCTGCAGTCATGGAGAATGCATCAGTCCACAGCGGTGCGCCGCTCATCTGCAACGACTCCTTGGACCTCTACTCCCTGACGTCGGGGAACCGCACTGACCTGAACTGCACTCCTCCCTCAGACTTCTACGCTGACCTTTACGTCATTTTGCCAGTCATCTACTCTGTGATCTGTGCGGTGGGGCTGACGGGCAACACGGCCGTCATCTACGTGATCCTCAAAGCCCCAAATATGAAGACGGTCACCAACATGTTCATCCTGAACTTGGCCATTGCGGATGATTTGTTCACTTTGGTGTTGCCGATCAACATAGCGGAACACCTGCTGCACTACTGGCCTTTTGGTGAGGTTTTGTGCAAAATCATCCTCAGCATAGACCACTATAACATCTTCTCCAGTATCTATTTTCTGACAGTCATGAGCATTGACCGTTACCTGGTGGTCTTGGCCACGGTGAGGTCCAAGCGCATGCCTTACCGCACCTATCGAGCAGCCAAAATCATCTCATTGTGCGTCTGGATCCTTGTCATCCTCATCGTCATGCCTTTCACCGTTTTCGCCGGCGTTGACCCAAATGATGGGAGGAAGAGCTGTGTGCTCAGCTTCCCAAGCCCGGAGAGTTTATGGTTCAAGGCAAGCCGGATCTACACGCTCATCCTGGGCTTTGCCATCCCAGTGTCAACCATCTGTATCCTGTACACCATGATGCTCTACAAGCTGAGGAACATGCGGCTCAACAGCAACGCCAAAGCGCTGGACAAGGCCAAGAAGAAAGTCACCATCATGGTGTTCATCGTCCTGGCCGTCTGCTTGTTCTGCTGGACCCCGTTCCACCTCAGCACCATCGTGGCTCTGACGACGGACCTGAGGACCACGCCGCTGCTGATCGGGATCTCCTACTTCATTACCAGCTTGAGCTACGCCAACTCCTGCCTCAACCCCTTCCTCTACGCCTTCCTGGACGACAGCTTCAGGAAGGCCTTCAAGAAGATGTTGGAATGTAGACCAGCCTGAATGTGTGATGGTATGACACATGAAAACCTGCAGCAGAGGAGACCTGAGTGAGCGCAGGCTGACTTAACTTTAGATTTGAATCTGAATTCTAACCTGTGTGATGCAGATTTGATTGTTGGGTTTGTTAAAGCTGCACTAGGCAACTTTGCACATTGTTTGCACATGACAGCAGCAGATAGCCAAAATAAAATGTATCTTTGCCATACAAAAACATGTACAATTATGCCTGTAAACTGCACACAACATGTTAAATGTGAGAAATTTGGCATTAAAATGCTTTTATCCTACAGTAAACCAAAGGGACAAGAGAGGAAACACCAGTCTTCATCGAGACAGAGATGTGTATTGGCATCAAGTTTAATTCATCACTTTCTTGTGTGCTGAGAAAAATCTAGCAAATGAAGCCTCTTATTGAATGGAGACAGGATGGTTTCCTTGAATACTTTTTACTTGCCTAGTGCAGCTTTTTTATGACTGAGTGCAGACAGTATTGTAAGCTGACAGAAATGGGTGGTATTGTTTGCAATAGGGGATGACATCAGATGACATAAATAGGACAATGGCATCAAACAACAAAAAGGACGGTTATGATTGTCTGCAGAATTGTCCATCATCATTGTGTCTGAAGAACTGCCCATTAATTCTGATGGTTTTACAGGATATGACTGCAATTAAGACGTCAGAGTTTTTTCATGGAGGCAAAAAAACCCAAAAATCCCATGACCGCCGTGAGGTGGTGAGACCAGATGGATCATCGCAAAACAGTTGTGACCTTCACAGGACTCTGTGGACCAAGGACCGCCTGTGAGCTGAACATCTGCTGCGTGGAGAAAATGCAGCGTCGTTGATTTGCATGCTGTCAATCAAACTGACGTCATGAGAACAGACAGGGTTGGAGGGTGACGGGATTTGTTTCGTTGTTATCCATTACAATAACCAGAGGGGGGAAAATGCCTAAAAAAAATCAAAGCTGGTCGTATTACATTTTGTGATCATGTATGCAAACACTTAATCTGCCTTTAAAATGTGTCATGCTTTGATCAAAGCACTCCCAAAATGATGAATTTTGTGGATTATTAAGAGTTCTAGATTTTGGTAAAGAAAAGGGTTACAGAGATCTTTTTTTTTTGCAAACTGTGACCTAAGCAGTGACAATGGTTGAGGCATGGACTCTTTAGATGAAGGCATGTTGGAAGAAGAATGAAGTTCTGGTACACGTGACTTTCAGACTATGTATGTGTACCATTTTAAGAAATGAAAATGGAACCTTACCAACCCTGACAACAGTACTGTAGGCCTGATATAAGACAGGCATGGGACAGGAGGGCTATGTAAAATGTATTCTGTTTCTCTTCACAAGTCTTCATTTTTTTGTGAGCTTTTGTCGCCTCCTGTTGTCGATGGGGCAGCGTTACCTGAAAATGCAGCCAGAGCCATTTAGACTTCACAAATCTTCACACGGCTCGTTTCACTGTCTGTGACATTTACATGTATAAAGATTGTTAGATAATAATCAACCCTTTGCTTTTCCTAGATATTCAGCATCTTTTCACACTACATGCTCAAGTAATTCTCAGCTTGAAATGTCTTTCAAGAATATCTGCAATCCACCCAAGTTCACAATCATGGTCAGAAAATGATGTAGACATTATTTGCAGTGAGAAGGAAAAACAACAACAACAAGAGGGACTTATTGGAGGCCTCATCGTGTATAATCACAAAATCAATCAATACATACAGGTGAAATATGCGGTGAAAGGCGAAATATATTGATTTTGTAAGCATGTGATATAAATCATCTCTCTGTATACAAAAGGCTTGGTTTGTATGGCTCTGACTGCAACAAGTGAGACTATTCTAAATGTCCTGCTGTAAATAGTTCAGTCTTTCTGCCATTTAAGTGTTGCACCACTCAGACGCAACCGGTATACATGGTAACTCAGTGTATAGTCCAGCAGTCTTCATAAGTAAGTCCTGTGCTACACAAATGAGAAATCATATGACATTTGAGTTGATGATTCTGAATCATTGTCTTTTATGCATTAATAATTATGAATCATGGCATTAATTAAATGATCAAATGCAAGTTTATTTTCCCACTAGCATTCATGTATTTTTGATATTTTACAAATCAAAGTTGCTTTATTTGACCAATAAAATAAAATTTGCTTTTTGTGAGAATTGTGCATTAACATGTTCCCTTCTAGATTTTTACAACGCTGATGTACATTAAAAAAAGAAGATGACATTACATGCAGTTGAAGAAGTCTCATTGTTCTTATCAGCACCACCAGTGGTTCAGGTTAGAGTCAGGGTCAGCAGTGGGGTCCTTACATAGCGCGACCACGTCAGCTGAAGAGCAGCAGCATGGATTAGTCTGCAGAGTATGTTGTCAAGGGTCGCACATTCAATCTCGGCAACAGCCCTTTGAGACCACGACGCACTGCTGAGCTGTCCAGAGCCTGTAAAACTGCTGGGGAGATGATCCAATACAGCACGCAATCAGGAGGTGGTGTGAGAGCGTCTCAGAGCAGGAACACGACATACAGCTGCAATAGTTATTATTACAGTTATGTTTTTATTGAAATCAATTCAGATGTCAATGAATGTAAGTGAAAGATTGCAGGTAGTGTAAGCTACTGTATACGAGACATCAAGAACAGCAGAAATACAAAATCAGTGACAAGCTAGTGAAGACATTACAACATCAAGAAACTTAAAAAAATTTAAAAAAGATAAACCAGGTTTAAGGGTAGTGCTGAGGATGTTCCATATAATCAATGAATCCCCGAGAAGACCAAAATCAATAATGAACTAATCCCACTAACAATTATTGCCTGTGTGGTGGAAGCCTGTTAAACCCGATCCCTCTTTGCCATGGAGCTCATTTGTCACACAACAAAACGACCACACAGTTGCACCTTTCCTTCATCACTTCTGTAGTTTAGTTTTGACTCAATACACTCAGCAGAGCAACAAATGTGGATTAAGCCGCCGCTGAGAATGGCCCTCCAAGAAGAATTTCCTCCTGACAATCACAGTTTTGTGTAAACAACAAATACAAAATATAAAATACATAATAAATAAGTTCTATTTACTTACTCATTCACAATTACAAATACTGTATACTAACACTCTAATGAACAAAAAAGTCAAAATGTATATATTCAAAAAATAGTTGTTAGTTAATTGTTAGTTTGTCTCTTGAATTCAGTTTCATATATGTTACAGAGATTATTTTCCATGGTTCTAATTGTCCTTTGCGTTTTAAGAGCTGGATAGAGATTTGTACTGTAAACAGTACACAATGTATATGATAGTTGCAGGATGGTAAACCTTGTCTTTTCTTCCCTGGTGGTCTGTCTTTTTCTATCATTCATCTTCTTTGCCGCGGCCGCTCTGTCGGTGTTGTGTAAACAGTGTTTCTCGACTGTGTTTCTACTTCAAACAGTGTTGAATAAGGGGACCACAGGAGTGTGGGGAGAGGAGACAGATGTGTCACTGCTGCTAATGTCGTCGTTTAAGGATGAAAAATGTACGCGCCCCCAAATAAAGGTATTTTATTTTAGCAGGGGTCAGTCACTGAGACATTTTAAGAGTCAGACTGTATGTGATTTATATCCTATCTTTGCTTCCCTCTTAGTCACAGTATGTTCATGTGACTTTGTGTGTGTGTGTGTGTGTGTGTGTCTGGAAGCACAATTGTGCCTCCATGTGGTCAGTTTGACAAGGAGTTCGTCAAGAACTGTTCGTTACAGTGTTTGTGATGATGCATTTCTGCCTCTAGAGGGCAGTGTTGGTCCATGCAGATCCTCCTGTCTGTGTGTGTGTTTGTGTGCACGCGCAAGTGTCACTCATGTTGTGAGGACCTAACTCTATTCACACAGTCACATCATTGGGACAAAAAAAACATCCCCATAGTGAAAAATACTCAATATTAATGTGAAGACAGGTAAGGGTTGGAGTCACCCTCGGGGAAATGAATGTAAGTTAATGTCATGTACTGTGTATGTGTGAGTGTGTGTGTGTGTGTGTGTGTGTGTGTGTGTCTACTTCCAGTGGGTCAATTTACTCTGTTTTCACTCAAAATATCAGGCAGAGACTTGGCAGGTTAAAATAGCAACAGACTTCCTGTACATAACAAAAGTGTGTGTCATGTGAGGAACATTAATTTTTTCACTTGTTTCCACTTTCACATTTGAATGAAACAACTGATACAATAAAAACTATGTCAACAAGTGGAATGTCTACGCTGTTTATAACTCACAAAAAACCTGACACTGAGGGATGCGTTGCGAAATAATTTGCCGATTTTAATGTAAATTTATGAAACTGTTGATGGGTCACATTTGAAGTTGCATGTGCGAGGGTGTCTGCGTTTTATCCTTGACAAAAGTCCAGGCAAATGGAGAACAACAACTGTAGATGGCAGTGTGTAGCTGCATACCGGATGTGTATGATCATACACACTCTCATGCGCATGCATGCACACCCATTAATCTCGCCTCCCTCTCAAACTGTATGCAGACGATGCAGCTGTGATCATCAGTCACACATTGCGCTCTAAACGCCCGCTTCCCTTTTCTAAAGGTTGCTTTCACAAAGTTTCGCACGTATCTTTTGCTTGTGCTCTTGCACATGTTGTGAGTTCATCGCTTAGCTTTGTGTTCTTTGCAATGCCACGACATTGACTGACACCCCATTATCATAACCATCCTGCATTATGTGCTGGAGTGCCCTCTACTTCAGACCCCCCATGAACCAGAGAGGAAGCTGTCTGCATCCCCGGTCTTCTGTTTGGATGCCGGCAAATATAAACAATTCAGAGTTTCCACCAGGCTGCCTCTCCACCACGAGTGACTTTCACAGACTGTTTGTCCAAATCTTTACTTTTATGGCGCACCTTTCCTGCTGTCCCAACCTTTCCGTCCCTGATGGCCAAATTAATATTTAGCACCATTTAGCCAAAAAGCAGTGCATATATCAGTGGTCGACATGCTACAAATGGAAAGAGGCTTTGTGACAGCTTTACAACGACCTTGAAATCACACTAAAAGCCACTGTGTTGTTTAAAAAGGAGCACTCCACCAATTTGGCACTGCACTCCTGTAACGTCGGACTGACAAAAGGACAAACAATGCAGCAGAACCAGCTGCATAATCTCTTTTATTCCACACATTCTCTCTCCTTGGCAAACCCCAGTACCTACATTGCCCACAATGCAACTTGACCACCAACAGTTTTGCCTGAGGTTCAGGTGTGTCAGTGCTACCTGTGGCTTGTCTGTAGCCTCAAGAAGTTACTTAAGTTTGTGTATTTTTTTTTTTGGTATTTTGTGTAAGCCTCTTCTGACACATCCATTACGACATCTGGTTTTGTAAAAAA
The DNA here is from genome assembly GCA_016785225.1 of Psettodes erumei. Classification (NCBI taxonomy): domain Eukaryota; kingdom Metazoa; phylum Chordata; class Actinopteri; order Pleuronectiformes; family Psettodidae; genus Psettodes; species Psettodes erumei. The sequence goes on from JAFBJZ010000969.1 coordinate 1,813,444, forward strand.
AAAAAACGTCCCGAAGCCGTGATTGAATAACAGAACAAACAATCTTTTGTTTGAGCAGTGGCTGATATAAAATATGCTCCTGAAACTGAAGGAGAGAAATATTTTCATCTTCACCGAGAGCTGCTGTGTCATCTCACTCCTCCAGAAGAGTAGGAGGAGGAGGAGGAGGCCAGCATATTGTATTTTTGCAGTCACATTGCATAGGGGAGGACACCGCTGTCAGTATGTGTGAGAAAAATGTCCACAAACACAAACAAGAATGAAGTTTGCATAAGGATCTGTGCAACTTAAATCATGACTCATTCAAACGACAAGAGGAGGATGTCATTATTTGGAGAGCTGTCACACAATGTGTAATTTTTGAAAGCAGTATGAAGACTCAGACCAGAAATCACCGAAAATAGCTCTGCCACAGCCAAAGTGTCCTGTAGGTAGGACAGCGTACGCTTCACTTATCTGAAAATCTGCTTGTGCTGTCAAGAGCCGCGAAAATGTCCTTGCAAGAGTAAGAATGTCAGAATACCATGTGTGCGCACACACACAGACACACACACACACACACACACACACACACACCCTCCTTTCCAAAACTCTCAGACTCTTGCAGACAAATTCATTTTCAGGCTCCTGCTCCACACCTCATCAGGAGCGGTGTGAAATGAGATAGACCCTCCATCCCTTTGTGTGTCTAAATGAAACCAGGCTCTATTAGCCAAGTGCTTGTTATACAGACGGCAGCGTCTACGAACCAGTCTGATCCAGACATGTAGGGCGCACAGCAGCTGTGCCGATAAGTCCGTAAAGCTAGGCCGGTTCCACTTCACTGGTCGAAGGGCTGAATCTCCAGTTAAACCAGGGATCAGCTCCACAATCCTGCTGTTTGTGTTCACACGCTTCTAAATGTTGGAGTTAATACATCCTGAATGGTAAATGTGCAATATCACATTGTGCAGTAGAGATATTGTTTGGAAGAAGTGAACAATAAGTGTATTGGAGATGCACTGGAGAGCACTCACCGCCTGGTGCATGATCATGTAAAACAGATGGCCTCCTCAGTGTGCCCACTCATTCTCACTATGAAGCAATGGCTGAACACAGGTGTGATTAAACACTGGCATAAAACCATAGAGTGGCATTAGCCCATACATTCAAAATGTGTGTGTGTGTGTGTGAACACAATGCCAACACAGTCAGAATAAACAGTGTGCATATGTGCAACACTTATATTCATTAAGATATGATGTGTCTTACTTTATTTAGTCTGCAAAATGCCTCAAATGTCACAAGCTCAAGAACCCAGTGTTGTTGATTTTCCCCAACCAATACTTTAAAACTCAAAGATATTCAATTCACAATAGTGACAAGTCACTATCGTTCTTCATATCTCAGTCCACTTCTTCTCTGCAAATGTGACAGAAACTTCATTTATTTGCAACAGCTTTGGAGAAAATGGTGTGGTGCCAATGCACAGAAACTTTAGAGAGAAAGCTAAAGTGTCCACTCCTGTTGGCAATGTGTTTGACATATGAGATAATCAGCGGGGAGCGACAGTGCCTGACACGGCATTTTATCAGTCTCTGACACAGTGTTGTTAATGCCAACAACCTGGGCCTTTGCTTTCTTTCTTTTCCTGGATTTTTTTTCCCAGTCGTACAATTTGTGTTAAAGCTATAGTCAAATATTGCCTGCTCCGTCATCAGTCATGTTCTCAGAGTGTCATTGTAAAAAAAAAAAAAAGGGGGGGGGCATCATTTCAAGAAAGTGACACCCACAGTTAAAGAATGATGGATGGCACAAGGTGAAGACTAATGAGGGGGACTTGTCTCGCCTGCAGAAAGCTCAGCTCAGGTCGTCGGTGTCCTTGTTACCAAAACGCTGCTGGGACACGTTTTCTTACCGACTTTTATTTGAGTTTAAGGTGGTCCGGTGTTGCTCTCTCTCTTATTAATTTTCCTCCTATATCTGTCTTTCAAGTACTCATAGCCATTGTCTCAAAAGCGTACACAAATTTAAACAAATATTAACGGCTCCTTTCAGAGAATGTTATAAGCAGTTTTTCAGCAGTAAAGTAACCCTGAGCTTTTTTTTCCTCTCTCTCTCGCCCTCTCATGCTCACACTCAGGAGTGCTGAGTTAATTATCTGAAAGTGTCTCACCTGTCCACTGATCTCCACAGAGACAAAGCTCACGTGGGGGCTTTTGTTCGATTTGCAAAACTAATTCACTCAGATTTTTTTAGGTTTTCTGTGTTTGTTGACACCGAATCCCTCACCTCATATTTGATACAATGAAGCTGAAGGTCTGTTTTTGAAAAAGGGTTTTCATTAAAATGCAGCTAATGCGGCTCAGTCCATTCAACATGGGGGTGAATAATGGTACATTTCAGAAGATCCTCATAATAAAGTGAGATAAAGCAACTGCCTGTAGTGAAACCAGGATGTGCCCACTCTCTCTTTATTACCACCTGAAGTTTGGCAACAGGTGACAAACTGAGAGGAAACTGCTGAAACTCACAAGGTTTGACATTGTGTGATTCAATTTTCATATTTTAAAAGAATATTTCATCTGTTTGTAGTGTCCCAAACGCTTTTGTTGATGAGCATGTCTTCTCTCTTCACGTGTGAGTGGGTGCGTCGGATATGCCCTTGAGTTTTCACGATGCAGTCTCTGGCCATGTAAGTCTGTGAGTGGACGTGCTCTTTTCTTTGTCCCTTTTTTTTTTGGATGTCTCAGCTTTGTCCTCGTCTCTCGTAATTGGAGCCCGCTGAAGATCCAGATGAATGCCTGCATGAAAAACCACGGGCTGAACTGAAAGCTCGGTCAATGAGGGAGCGTGCGATTGTCCCCCACATGGAGCGACGGCACTTATAATCAAACTGATCAAAAGGACTCCCACATATTACCCCCCATCTCACCACACACACACACACACACACACACACACACACACACACACACACACACACACACACACACACACACACACACACACACAATGAAAACCTCTACACCCTGTTGTTGTTCCATATTCATGCTCGGCAGTGCGCTCAAAGAGACAAGGTCCGTCAGCTGGATCCGCAACCACAAACATAACTATTATTCTTTTCATAAAAAGGGTCACAGCAGAGGTGGAAAACTTCAGAAAATTTGAATATGAGATATCATTTATTTTAGATATGTTTCCATACTGAATAACAGACGAACCTTGAAATCAGGGCAACACATGAAGCAACGAGGCTGTGCAGAGAGGATGACAGAGATTATAGGGAATAACAAGTAAATCTTGTTCTGTTCGCCTCATAAATTATGGACAGTTGAAATGTTTAAGCTTAAGATCCCACCAGTGTAAAAAAAAAAAAACTTTCATAAATAAATTTCCAGAAGTATTTTTAGCTCCTTATACAGAATGGTTCCTTTGCTGCAGCCATTTAATCCAGTTTTATCGGCATGTCTGGGTGTCATTTACACAACACACACTAGAGTATATTAAAAAGTTGAAAATTAAATAAAGAATTAATCAAAATTTTAACAATTTAATTTCAGAATATTATTAGATTTGGGTGTATTGTTTTGAAGGGGCATCATAACAACATATGGTAAAACTTTATGCTATGGGAGTTTGTTTCTCCTTTATGAAAAAAAAAAGTTTCTCCAGTGCTGTGGGTCTTTCTTCCTCCATCAACCCTGTATTGATTTTCTGACTCCCTGTACAACCCAAAACAAAAAGAAAGAAGAAATGGAAAATGATTGTGAGGAGGAGAAGAAACACTTATAGCACACTTGTCCTCCTACACGAGTGATTTGAAGAAGCCAAGAAGAAAAGTGCATATGACTTTTTAATCTTTGCTGTTTACATGTGCATTTAAGTCAAGGTCTTCTCTCAGTTCCTGCCTTTGTAAGTGCTGAGGAATCTTCAAGAGGACAGAGGATGAAGACAGAGACAGATTGCCTCTCTTACTTCTTCTGCTCACCTCCAGCCTCATCCTTGACGTAGGCTTCTTATATATATATATAAAAATGTGTGTGTGTCTTATTTTCACCCATCAGCGCCACTCAGTCTTCCCACAAATAGTGAAGTGTATTTTCTTCAAACCCAACTCTCAAAGCGCCAAAAGGAAAGAGCCTCTCTTTTGTCATTCACATATAAATACACATTTAAACTTGACATGTGCGTAAAAACAGCCTGAGACATGGACGACTTACGGGGAATATCCAGCTGTCTGGTAAATATAAAAAGGCCGACATCATTCACCTTAACGACGAGCATCATGGTCGGGTGTGAATATACTCAACAGGAACGATCAGAGTGTTCTTCAGGAAAAGAGGGAGGGCAACAGATTAGGCTGGTTAGATTATAGGTAAATAACCACAGGGAATAACCTCTTTAGGAGAAAATGAATGAATAAAAGGTTGTGTGTGTGTGTGTGTGTGTGTGTGTGTGTGTGTGTGTGTGTGTGTGTGTGTGTGTGTGTGTGTGTGTGAGGACTCTTCAAGTATTGATTTAAGTACTAAAAGAATGTCAGCATTCATGTCACGTCCCGTTGCTCTCTTCAGCACCATGGACAGTGACATTAGGTAGCTGTGCGTCTCCACTTCATCAGGAATGTTTGGGAAAATAACAAATAATAATAAAAAACAAATAAATAAATCAGAGAAAAAAAAAGGTATTCCTCCTCCTCCTCCTCCCAGTCAGTCGGCACTTTTCACTCGTCAACTGATCCTCTGTGTCTCATGCCTCTCCATGTCCCAGCCTTTACTCTTTCATTGCTTCACCTCATTATAAACTCTAATTTCATATTAATGTATATTTTATGGAAAGCACTTTGACTGTTTTACATAGCAATTTCTACACATAAAAGATAATTAATGTACTATGCCCAAAAGGTGAAAAAAGAAGGATGCATAAACCCAAATACAATGTAAAAGGCTGTGACTGAAAAGGCCTTTTGCCCATCCATGAATTTCAAAAACCTTCATTGTTGAAATGATCTGGTCTTTGCCTTCACCCTCTGTGACTCTTTCTCTGTTACCTTCTCTCTTACCACATCGTTCATTTTTCCATTTCCTCTCCCTCAATCATTTTCTTCACTTAGGTCTTCTCGGTGATAACGGAGCTCAGGCAGGGAGAGCAATGACAGGCCGCGCTGGTCACCATCAATACTGATCAGTGATGAATGGATAATAATGAATGGGGGGGACTGTTGCTACTGCTAACTTGTAATTTTGACTGTATCTCCCTCTCTGCATGTGTTTCTATCTGTCTACTAATCCTGCTATCACTCTACATTGATGTTGAGGCCATGTACGCTTAATGGTTTTCTATCACACGGCCCTGCAATGTGAAGGGGATGACATTCATCGTCTTCTCGGCCTTGCAGAGCAGAACAGATTGTCCCGGCAGAGCCTCAGGTGACTGGAAAGATAACTGACCACGTGATCGTGTCTTCAACAAGATCAGTTGGTTTTTTTCTTTGTTAATAATGAGCTGCTACTGATTTTCTCTATCTCCTGTCTTCATGCGAGCATCGTGCATACCAGATTAAAGTCCAATTTCTTTTCTCCCTCCCTCTCTCGCTCTTTCTACTTCTACCTCCCTCCCTTTATGCCGCCATCCATCCCTCATTCCTTCCTATCACTCCTAATAGTTGATTCCAGTCTCCCAGGACCTTTTCAGATGTCACCTCCAGCAGATCTCTGCTCCCGGTGAGGAGACTCTACTACACTGTATGAATACAGATCAAGAGGGGGTGGTTGGTGGCAATGAGAGAAAGGCTATCAACATACAAAAAGATGAGCGCACACTCATGCTCGCTGTAAGTCACTGTAAGCCTGGATGCAGGCAAAAGGAGTGCTTTGAGCTAGCATGCTGATATTTAGTATGTCCTGTTAACCATCAGTATGTAAGTTTGCATGCTAACATTTAGCTCAAAGCACAGCTACACCAAACACAACCGACGCTGATGGGAATTCAGTCATGAGTATTGGATAAACTCAAATTCAGTCAGGGGATGAAAGTTATCACACATCACAGGGGATTAGCAAATCTCCCCTGACACACAGTTTCAAGTGAAAAAACAATGATTCAGACTAAATATCTCTGTGAAACTGAATAAGCAAATCCGATGGAACCGAAACATCAGTGATGAAAAAGGTGAAAGTCATCGTGTCCCAGGAGAAAAAGGCTGTGAACGTCAGTCAGTCCTGGCTGCAGGTTGTTTTCCTCTCTCTCTCTGCCCTGTGTCCTCTTATAAAGCCACAATCCCATAATGCTAATCTCATAAACTAATGAATGTTCGCCGCTCAAAATGTGGGTGGCTTTGTAATCGAATAACACAGCTATAAGCCATTAGTGGTGTTTACAGAAATTGCTGAAAATGGCGTTCAAGATCGTGAGCGTGAAACAAAACAGGCAGCGCCGCTCGGTGGAAAACTCATCACGCAAAAGGAAATCTTAATTTGATATTCATTTGAAGAGTTTGAAAAATAAGGTAACATTTGATTCTATTTAAAACCGGTTTGACTGAGACAGCCTGACCCACCCCAAAGAAGAAAATTACCATTCCATCCCAGAAAGGCATTAGTGACTTCAGTCATTTCTCCAAAAACCCGTCTATTATCTGCCAAGTCAAGATCATTCTGCTGCTTCCCATCCTCTGTAGGTGTTCTGCAATTTCACTAAGTTTTGTGCACTCCTTCCTCTGTTTCTTTGTTTTTCAGTTGTGCAAAGTTGGTGTCATCGATTTGTAGGTTGACGAAAGAAATAATTATTTCAAAAGAAGGATGTTGTTGTTGTTCAACCCTTTTATGTGAATGCATCAATGTGACACATCACAGTTTGCACCATAAAACATAAACCATGGCAAAAAAACAGAAAATCGAAGAGTAAAAGTGACGGTGCAGTGTTTGACTTTGGGGACAGAAAGCAGACCGGTCCTGCACGGTTCATAACACAGCAGCGGATCAGAAACACACCGGCTTATAAACCAACAAGCAACTTGAACATAGTGAGCTGATGCTGGTAATGGAACAGTTTGTTTGCACTCCTCTCCTGCTGCAGGGATTTAACGAACAGAAGGAGAAGAATTTCAAGTATCAAGGCGACTCCTTCAATTCTTATTTTCTGATGACAATTTTAAAAGCATCTGCTGAAGAGTGCCTTAAGCATCATTGCACTTTTGCTGTCGCCAGGAGTGACAAACTCCAATTTCAACTTGCAGAGCTCAATAAGTGATGTTGTTGTCTACAGGGCGTCAGAGACTTTGACTGCAGAACCCTCTCTGTATGTTTGTTTGTATTAGAATCTAACTCAACATGAAGAGGCTGGTAGAAGCTCAAACTGAGCAACTAATATCTGAACAGTAAAACAAACGCCCCTCAATTAATCAGTTTAAATACACGCTCAAGTATTTTTCACAATTGTTTCGTTTTGATTGCTGCATGAATTTAACTTGGAAAATCAATTTTCAGGATGCAATTTACTTTGAAAACTGCTGGGACCAAAATTATAGCATTTATTGATTTTGAATTACTGATCCACTGGGACCTGCTGACTGCCGTTTGCCAGTGGATATTACTTTCTCTTGTTGTTGTTACTGCTGTCTCAAATGTGATTTCTATCCAGTCTTCGGTTAATTTATAAGGACAGAACATGATTACATTAGCATTTATGGGAGTCTGTACTTAGGTTATTTAATTTTGGTTTATGCACACAGGCCAATGCTCCTCCGCCATGCGATGAAATCATTATGTTCACAAAAATAAAAGACACAAAATGTCGCCACATGCAGTTGTTCATTTCTTGGCACTTTCTATAGATTTTTAAAATGAGCTCTCCATATGCATGAGCATGTTCTGTCTGTGCAAACACACTCTGTTTAAACTGGGAAGAGTGTTTGTGTGCAAATTTTAACAAAAAGACCTCTCACTCTCTCCCCCTCTCCCCGTGTGTCAGTAAGGAGGCGTGATTTAATCTTCTCCAACTCAATAAACTTGACCCAGAACAGGTGCTCCAGCTGGCACTGGCATGGAGGGAGGGCGTCACAGCCCTCTACCACCCACAATCCCCCTCTGCACCTGCTCAAAATCTCCCATTGGTGCCACGTTTGTTCATGTCTAACTCCTGTTTGATGCTTTTTCTTCTATGCACTGTACACGCTCTGCAATATCACCATGGAGAGAGATGCAGTTTAACACTCCCCATCTTTTTTTGTATAGATTTTTATCTGATGTTCAACTTTTTGTCCTGTTCCAGTGCATGTCTGTTCTGTCCAAACACATGGCCGATTCAGATTCTGCCATGTGTCACATTTTGACCCGTGACAGCGAATACATGTTCCACTATGTTCAGCAGCTAGTTGCTAACTGCTAACTTCTTTGTAGGCTCATCACTTGTCATTTGATATATTGCTGTCATAAAACTATTGACTATAGCCGCTTTAAGAACTAGCGTCTCTATGAAGTCTGATAATAGTTTGATCCAAAAGTCAAGTTAAATCTTTGCAAACCAGTAATCTGATCTTTCAGGGCCTTTGTCAGTTTCTAACCTGATTTCCACAAAAAAAAAGTTCTGGGGAGATTTTTTCCAGAAAGTCGGACGCTCGGTGGATAGAGGTGGGATTATGAGCTCAGCCACGCTGCAGTGTTGAGAAGCTGCTGACTTCTGGAGATGCTGATTTGGGTCACTGCTCAGGAGACTGGATTGCTTCCTCCTTCCTCCATCGAGTGTTATGATCTCTGCTCTTGCTCCGCAGAGCAGATCGCCAATTGTTGAGCAGGAGGGTGACCTCTCCTTCAGGATATCTGCTGAAAAATGTGTCTTTCTATTATTTTAACACTACTTTGCTTTGTAGAGACAAGTCATGCCTAAAATGCAGCCTTGCATGACCATTACAGAAATTATTAGCATGGACATTTTCTGATCTGCCCTGTCTCTGTTTAAGGTTAAGTTATAGGCTGAATGCAACTAAAACTGGCCAGTCAAATTCAGAATGGGAGTAAAGCGTATCACATGTGTCTGTTCTCTTTTCACCGTGTTTATTGATTGGTTTTACCAGTGATCGGTTATCTGTGTTTGTATTCAGAAGGTTAATGGTGCAATGAGTTCCTCGCCCCCATAAGCGAGACAGAAGCAGACACAGGGTAAACACTACACAAGATAAGTGAAAAGGTAAGACTATTTTTAAAAAAAAATACAATTATGCTGGAATACGGATGCAGCTAGAGATTATGGCAACGTTGATTAAGTCCGTCTGCTCCACTCAAGCCCCACTGAGTCAGGAGGACACCACACCAAACAAAGTCAAAGTGCAGAGTGCTTATATGGAGTGAGAGTGAGGGAGCGGAGACAAGAAGAGCTGACGATCCACATCTGGCTGTTTTCTAGACAAATGAAATGTCTTTTATTTACCTGGACATTTGTCTTTTACTTATTGCAAATTTCTCTAAATTGTTGCACTGCATGAAGAGCTTTTGCTCTGAAAATTAAATTTACTCCATCCTAACTTCCCCATGACCTGCCTATCAAACAAATTACCATCTTAATAAACACAAAAGCTGCAAGTCAAACCAGCAAACCCTGCCGAGACAGCGGCGGACTCACTGGAATGGCAGCGGATCTCGTTCAGCAGCCCCGACACAGCTGGAAAACAGCACGTCCGCAACCAGAAACATTATGCCAAAAGATTCAAAAAGTTTTCTCATTTAATTTATGGCTATGTTTAGAGCCGAAATCTACCCACTGTGAGAGTAATTGCATTTTAATGTAGCTCTACACCTGCTACACGGTTCAGACAGCTGGTGAACAGTCCGGACTGAGCTGAGCTGGAAGCTCAGCGTGAGGTCACTTTCAGATTCAGTCAGAGAGCATGCAGACCTCAGACACGAAGTCTCATTACAGGACAAAACTCACGTTAAAACACAAGTCAGAGACAGCGGGGGAATCGACTCAGGACCACGTGAAGACGGGCAAACAAACAAATAGACAAATGGACAAGGAAAACACTTCATTGAATGTGCGGATGGGCACAAAAAAAACACCTCGTGATTACCTTAGAAAAAGAAGACGAGAGAGCAGAAAAATACCATATGCCACCGCTCACTTATCCAAACACAAACACATTATTACCACGTGTGGACAGGGCTGCTGATGGGTTTCTGTGACGACAGCAACTGTCTGCGAGGTCCAGAGCCGAGCGTCTAGACGCTCAACGAGGAAAAGAGGACGGAAATTGGAGGGCAGCTTCGGCCAGGAGGCGAAATGTGAAACATTACAAGACCTCTTTAAAAGAGGAACAGAAATGGGTTTAAGAACAATTTAACATCCAAGATATACATTTATAAAAAGTAAATAAATAAAAGGGCTGGTAGAATGAAATTACTGCTGACTGAACATGGCTATCAATCTTTCTGATGCTGAAGAATAACATTATGAAATTAAGTATGAAGAAAAAAGGGACATCTGCCTGTGTTCATGTGTTTGGCATATTGTGTAAACTAATATTTCTCCCTTCTAGTCACTGAGGTAACTAAATAAATAAGAATTAGATTTTTTTAGTTTGGCCTGTATCCCATCCAATCACATAAAGGGGGGCAGGGTTTAGGAGCTATACTGCAGCCAGCAGCGTTTTGGCTTCATTTCGGGAAGCATACATACAGTAATTACCTTACACACACTGAAATCTATACAAAATACACAAGTGTACATTAGAGAAGTTTATCGGGTTTTCCCAAAGTCCCAAATTATGGCTTGGCCTTTTTGCAAACTGTGAATCAATAGCAAAAAAAAAAAGCGCTTACGTGCAGTATTGAACTTCTGAGACCAGAAAGATGTTCATCACCTCATTGAAATGAGTCATTTGTCTCACTACTCTTCCTATGCCTTCCAACACTTTCCTTATTACATTTGATTTTCTCTCTCGCATCCATTTACCCACATCTGTGAGATATTGCTTTCCTCGCCCGGCTCTTTGATACACACACAGACATACTGTAAGGGCAATGCTGAATGATCAAAGTAAAGTCAATACCCTCATGGTTCGTGTGCACATCTTTTTTTCACTGAATGAAGGAGAGGGAAGAAAAGACGACGTGGAAGTAGGCAGGAGGGCGGATAAATCTAGTACACTCTAGTATGATTGAATTCACAGCTTCAATGAACAAACAAAAAAAACAAACAAACAGCAAGCTAATGAGGCCTGGAGCTGCCCAAACGAAGACACAACAGGCAACAAAGACATCTGAGACGGAGCCCAGATGAAAAGCTTTGCCTCAAGAGGAGGAGGCGTGCACATGCTAACATACGCTAACACGCAGCGTGTAGCCAAAGACTGCACACGCAGAACGCACAAACAAAAAATATATATATAGAGCTTTAAAGAGCGACAATCATTAAGAATCATGAATGACAATGTGATGATTATGAGGTAATGGCTGGAACCGCTCTTTCCAATGTGACTTATCAACAGACGTCGAAACAAAGACCAGCGTGAGTTGCATTCCAGCAGTTTGTGCAGGATATGCACAGTGCTGTGTGTCTTGTGGTTTGACCGAGCTGTAAAAAATAGAATAAAGAATGGCTGTGATATTTGATGCTGACTGCAATACTTGGGTTGCAAGGGTTAGGTTTGCCCCCTGTGCACCTCCCTTTGGAGATGTACCGGGTATGTCCAAGTTGGAAGAAGCGCAGGGGGATCTCACTGCAGGGCTTATATATCTCACCTGGGCTGAGCACACTTAAGGGCCCCCAGGGAGAGCCCCCGGTTTCAGATCAGTGGGAGAGAATGGATGGATGCAAGGGGTTAATACATTTGCGGTAACTCTCGAGGCAGACTGTGGAAATTCAGTCCAGTCTTTCTCAGCTGTCACTGTTTTATGGTATAAGAAAGGACAACCACACTCAACCACTCTGCTTTTTTGACTTTTATTCATAAGTATTGTTAAAAAATGGATTAATAATGAAATCAGTAGTTTATAACAACTGTATGGGATTTTACACACATTGATTTGTATACATTTTTGTACCAGAATGTGCACAGCAGACTGGTGTGTGTTTATTTGATGCAGGAGAGTGATGACATTCAACACACACACACACACACACACACACACACACACACACAGGGGACTGGACCAGATAGGTTATCAGGGACGCAGACAGACAGACAGACAGGAGAGATTGGATCTGCGTTGGGAAAATGATTTTCAGAACGAGGGTTTTCAGGCTCTTCTCTCCGGGAGAATCCTAATTAAAAGGAGATTAAACCTTTGTCCCAATATTGACAGGGACATGGGCACACAGGGAGACATGGAGAACGGTTAAATCTATCAGATTAACGAGATGAACTGCCAACAGTGTTTATGTCGAGCAGCTGCATGTCTGCATTTGTAAATCCATTCATCTTCAATATTTCATGAAAAGGAGTGGTTGAAAGTTGTATTCACATTTGACTGGGCTACAGACAGTACTGTGATGTTACAACAACAATTCGGCCTTAGTCGTCATTGTTAAAAGCAAAAATGTAATTTGATGAAATCTGCTGAGGCCAGACTACAACCACTGGGACACAGAAAGGCCAGCCCAGGACAAATGACTCACCTTCTACATGCAGATGCTCCTTAATGGCCACATCGTCCTCCTGTTTGTGAGCAGTTGACTGATTTGCTCATTACTGTACAGAAATAGCTGTAGAATAACAGAGGGGATTTTTTCTCTCTGTGTGTCATCACCATCTCTCCTGGCTAGATAAAGCATAATGTGATTTCTCTCCTCTTCACTCCCTTTAGCCTGTTTGAATCACTTTTCATCATTTGGTGGGTCTGAACTTTTGTTAATGTTTCTCCTATTTCCAGGATTTTTCGTGCCAACGCATCTCCAAGGCAACAGAACATGCAGATTATGTCAAGAGTGACTGAAAAACATTTGATTTCGTTTGTCATTTCTGTTCTGACCGACATGTTTCTGTGAAAGGAAAAAATCTTCAAAGACTGGAATAATATAGTTTTCTCATCTTTTCTATTTATCGCATCAGAGTCATCGTCACATCATCCTCCTCCTCTCGCCCACAGTCATAATTTAAATAAACGCTCATTCAACATTTCAGCGGTAAATTGGTTCATTACAGTAAAATGAGAAACTGTTGCTCACACTCTAATTAGAAAATAATCCCGGGCTGACTTCCTTTCATTTGCAGTTTTAAGAATTTAACACCTTGGCTAATCACCTCCTCTCAAATTCTAATGAGAAACCAAAATGCTGATTTTATTTCCACCTCCTTTGTTACAACCTTGAAGTGTCTATAATCTCAGTTTAGTTTCAGAGCTGGAATTCAAATTGGGTCAGCGGCTCCCACTGGAAGAAGAATTTAATATGGATTTTAATTTTGCAAAGGAAGCAGACTCTGTTGAAAAGTCTGATGTTTACAGAATACTACTCACATTAAAGTTTTTGCTTGTGCACACATGCACGTAGGTGTTGGAACAGTGTGCCAGCCAAAGGCAGGAGAGAAGACGACGTGGATGCAAACAGCACGTTTCAAAATGTTGGAAAAAAACAAAGCCTTCGCAAATGTGTTGAATTGGCTTTCGTCCTCATTTGTTACACACACACACACACACACACACACACACACACACACACACACAGTTTTTAACTGTGTAAAACTTGTATAACTTATCAAGTAGCCAAGGTGAAGAACCAGAGGCAGAGCCACCAGGCAGCTTTTGTTAAAATCAAACAGGGTTTATTCTGTAAAGAGAATAAGAATCGATAAAGACGTGAGAGGAGTGATAAGGAATGAAGAGCGATATTTGCTTAAGTCTTTAGAAAAATTTGCTGTTACTTTATCTCTGGCTTTAAAACAGAGATTCTAACAGACGGGATCCCAGAGTTAACCGAGCCAATCGGAAACAGCTCACGTTGGCTCAGGGAAAACCTGGCAAAGACAGCCGCACTGCTTTCAGTAACAAAGACAACTGAGAGAATCCAGGCACCTGAACAGGTGTACACTGTACACTGAAGTACCAGAACATTACGACCAACACCGGCGTAATGACCGGGCTGCACCTACACAGCAGGGTGTGATTCACTGAGCGTAAAAGCCACAGAAGCCCCTCAGTCCGACCACGTTGCCCCTGTCATTCAGGTCCTCACACCTGCCCATTTTCTGCTACGTCCAACACGTTGACTACAACAGCCGACATTTTGCTCACCAGACCTGAACACATCGTTTGGAGATAATCGCTTCACCTACGAGACGGTCAGAATGTGACGGCTCATCGGCGTACTCTGGGGCTAATGAGCTAATGTGGGGCAGGGGTGCGAGCAGGCCGGCCGAGGTGAGAATGTAGATCTGCCGCTGGGCAGCGGAGGAACAGCTGCTATGACATGACAAGGTCATGGAAGTGTTAATTTTTTAGAGTTTTGCATCCACATCATCCAAATTTCACAGACAAAATTAAAACATTTCACCTGCAGTGCTTTCACTGTCCTTCACTTGACACAGCACTTGCGACCCCCTGGGTCCTCCTTCTCTCTTTTATGGGGGTGGCGGTGCGGATCCAGTGTGATGAAACATGAAAGTGTTGATTGAGGGGGAAACAATGGAGGAGGGTGTAATTATAGTGGGGAACAAAAGCATCTGCTCTCAAAGTCATTTCCACTGAAAACAAAAAACAGACAAAGAGGTGAAACCAGGAGAATCGCTGGCAGCATTTTTAAAAGATCTTTTACTCAGATAAATCCTCGTTTGGTCTCCACTCTCTCTCTCTCTCTCTCTCTCTCTGTCTCTCTTCTGCTTGGTGTCTCTGTCTTCGTTAACAGATGGATGTTGTTGTGGAACAATAAGCACTGTATTTAAAGAGCATCAGCACTTCAGAGAGTTAATTGCAATGGATTAAGGATATTAGCAGAGGGCTAAAAAGCTAAGGACGGAAGGCAACGGTCGCTGCCTCAGTATAAAACTGTTGTGTTGAAGCTGCCTTGTTGACTCTCAGTTTGACTTCTCTTATCAGCTGACAGTTTTTTTTTCCTTCCTGGCAAAAGAAATAAGACATTTTGGGATTTAGACAAATAATTGCCAGTCTGAGAAAGCGTGCAGCTCGAAATGATTGAAAATCACTGCACAGCAAAACAGATAGTCGAGCCTGCAAGAATACATCCACTCTGATCTTAATAAATATCCCCACATGGCACTAAATGATACACTAAGTCTGCCAATCGATTAGAGAGGATTGTTCAGATTCACCTCGGGAGGGAAGTCATTACAGCAGGTTTGTTTGTTGCACAACATGCATCCATGGCAACGCCATGCATCAGTGTGAGGGAACTCGATTTCATTAAGTCTATTCTCTGTTATTTAGTCTCTCATTCACTCACTATAATCAATAGTTTCTGTCTATCTATCGGTTTGGAAGGTGATATTTCCACATCTGTAAACTCTGATTTTGGCAAAGTAAGCTTGGAAATAAAGAGTCATTTATTTCTTCATTATCATTATCATCATCATCAGCTTTTTTGTTTATTATCAAATGCGGTAGCAGCTGTTGTTCCCCGTGGGCCCTTGCAGGCGATGAATGGGAGCCGATTCTCACCAGTGTGAGAAAAATTGAGGGGATTTTGGGAACAGGCTGGTATGTGGCTCAGAGCAGGGGAAATGTTATCACCACACAGCCAGGAGCAGGAGGAAAAACTGACCTACACAAATCAAGGCACCGAATAAGATGCAATAAACTGCATCACAAAGGAAAGGGAAAAAGAAAAAGCAGCCAACGACGGGCCTGGAAACAGACACCTTGGAAACAAACCTGCTGCTAGTTTCAAGCAGGGAAGAGGCTGCAGTTTGAATAATTTAGATAAACAAACAATCGAGATTTCGAGCTAAATATTTAATTTTACCATCATCTGCCTTGCAGATATCAATGGAGAGAAAGGAACAAAGTGACATGATAATGATGGAGAAACAGTGGAGAGGAAGATGAAAATAAGAAAAGAGAAAAGGAAGACAGATGGAAGCAGCAACATCGCTGCCTCGCAACTTTCACCTCTGATTGCCAACAAAAGTCATGTCATTTACAGCTGTCGCTTCAAAAAACACGTTTTCTGATTCAGTGTTTGCTAATATTTTCTTTGTCCGCAGTGAGTCTACGTTGCCATGCCAGCTCAGTGGAGCTCTCTCTTGATGGTGGATGTCTGCCAGCGGAGCGATGCCAGGGGCTGAGGGTAAGGTCAAGTTGTTTTCTGGGGTGGACACTTGTGTGACAGTCATGCGCTTCATACCCCGAGCCATCCACCCCAATCACCGCCGGGTGGGTCTGCTGCTAAATAATAAATGTGAAGATTCATTCTTTAAAAAAGGTATTTTTAAAAAGGAATCTGTACACAATCCAGGCAGTGATTACATTGCCAAAAACCAAAACAGTGGAGTAATTCATGAACTTTCTGGGAGGGATGGCTAAGGACCATTTTTACAAATGTAAAAAAAAGTCCTGATTCCATAATTTATGACGGTGAAACAATCAGAGCAGACAGAAGATTGTTTTATAATCCATCGGGTTTAAGATCAAATAAGACAGAGTTCTGCTGAAACAAGCTTCTATCCTTTTAGCATCCCCCAGACTAACTTTAATCATCCGTGGTCCTGGAAGGTTTTCCAATCCCCTAACATCTAATCTGTGTGGATGTTCTTGATGACAAGCCTTAGTCCACAATGATTTCTTGGGTCAGCCATCCAATCCCTCCAGACTTCCTGTGTTTACCCTCCTCATCCTCCGTTATTGGTCAGTATGTCTAAAACAAAATATGTAATATCCCTTCATAGCAGAAGAGGATGGATTGCCTCTATAAATTTACTTTATGACCAGGATTTTATTTGTCTGGGAAGACGAGTCTTTACTTTCATTGGGCAGCTTAACACCAACTTTGGCAGCTCCTCAGGGGCAGGTGAGGGGTTGTGGTTACACTGACAAAGCTGTGATAGTCCTCTGCTCTCTCTCAGTGGACCACAAAAACACTGATGTTTACCATGGTGTTGTACAAAAACACATCTGTGTTGGTGTAGGCGTAATTAAAGCTGGTGAAATACTGAGGAAGTTTGGTTTGGATTCAGAAAGTTTAGTTTGTGTAATTTTCTTTTCTTCTCTGTCTTGGTAACAAAGCGTATGGGTCTTATTTAAAAAAGGTAAGTTTTTAAGTTTGGTAAGTTTGCATTTTGGTCAGCAGGAACAAGAGGCCCTTCTGAGCCAGAGCACAAATCATGCAAAAACTAAACTTTGTGAGAAGCAGTAACACAAACTTTGTTCCAAAATTTTCAAAAATGAAAGAGACTTTCATAATTGTCCCAATTATGCCAAGATTCAATCAGACTAAATGCCTAAAGTCTACTATGTATTTAAGTCTGGGCATCCTGGTTATTAGACTGATAGCTCTCCACAGTGCTCACTCCACTTACCCCATTACATCCACTCAGATTATTAACAAATTACATTATCTGACACGTGCACACAGAAATATATTGCACATTACTTCTGTTTCTGTATTATCTCTTCCTCATCCACTCGATATCGCCTTCTCCCTCCCTTACACACACACACACACACACACACGCCTTGTGATGTTGAACACCTCGGGCAGTGTGAAATGGGGCCTTAATCCATCACTAAGGGATTAGTTATAGACTGATATATCACATGGTAGAGCAGAGGGGGAGATGGAGGGGAGGCGGGGGAGTGAGACAGGGAGAGGAAGGCTGAGCGAAGGAGGAAGAAGAAGGGAGAACCAAGGAAAGCAGAAAGACCAGAGAACAGTTGGATCGTGCATGAAAGGAGATGTGTGTAATAACGGAGAGATGGATGATTGAGCTACGGAGGAAAGATGGACAAAAGTGTGTGGGGGGGGATAAGAAATAAGAAGAAGGGAGAGCAGAAGGTCAAAGTAGTGCTAATTTCATTGAGGACAAAAAAAGTTCTCTCTATACTCTATACTTTCAAACATTGCTTAAAAACCAAAAACTAATTTGGAGTTCAACTTTAAAGGCTTTAACAAAATCTCTGATGAAAAAAGAGGAGACAAAGCTAAGGAGCAATTTTATAGTTAGTGACTTTGCATGCTAAAGGATGTATGAATTAGTTGCCTTACACACCTAACAGTCAGGTGTTCCTGAGTGGGTCCACGCCAGCTAAATATAGCTAATGAAGTAAATTTGCACGACCGATCGGTTCGTGAAATGCACAGCAGGTTGTTATTTAAAAGCTTAGTTTTAGGCTTGAATACAGTCACAGCAATAATCCTGTGGTGTTTGCAAAGAGGTCCCGAGTATATGGGCGTGAGGACAGAGGAATGAAGGGAAGGAAGGGGGAAAGTGAGGAAGAGAGAGACGAGCAGCTGTGGTGGGAGAAACATTAGTCAACATGAATGTTGCCCTTCTGTATTCTGTGTCACTGCAAAGAGAATTACTGACATAATGAATCACATTTTTTTTCCCCCCGCTGAAAGCATTAGTGAAATTGAAACACAGACTACTCGCTGAACATGAGAGACATGAGAAAGGGAGGAAGAATGTCAACGAAAGACAAATTTTTATGAAGCAAAAAATTATTCTGATGCACAAATAGATAAATAGATAAATAGATTTGACCTTTGCTGTGCTGAGCGCTGGACAAAGAGTCGCCTGCTGAAACAGCGTGTCTGCGTGTGTGCGCCTGCATGCAAACAGAATTACACCTCCAAGCACATAGGCGCCCAAATGTGGACATTAGCATATGCAGGACTTTGCGCATGGGAATACAAATGATGCACATGCAATCGTGCGTTTGAGTGCACAGTGTAATGGTGCGTGTGTGTGTGTGTGTGTGTGTGCGCGCATTATTTCAGCAAAGAGGAATCAGACAGCTGATTGGCTCATGCTGTGACGGATGTAAATGCCAATTTCAGTCTGAGTGGACCAAGAATAGATTCATCAGCTGCACTTACTAACGTCCACTCGCTCCTTTTCTGCTGAACCTATCACTTCTTGTTTCCATCAATGTCTCCTCATCCTGTGCGCCGTCTCTCTCTACCTTATTGGTTTGTTTTTGTACAAACCCTGTTTTCATTCGACAGAAATAAATGTGATTTTATTCTCTTCCAGAGTAATGAGCCAGTGTAGCATGGATTTCATTATCGTTATGGTATGAGGAGGGGAGACCAGTGTTGACTGGTGGTTGGGCACAGGAAATAAACAGTGGTTTCTTGTGTGGTTCTCAGATGGCACGTCGCTGATTTCCAACAGTGGTGAAACTCCAGATACTGTCCTCAATCCAAACCATGAGCCTACTTTCAACCACTAATGCGTAAATCTGCTTTTTCATTGCAATACGTCCCAGCTGTTCAGGAGGCGTCCTCCATTTATCACACCTGTATTGTTGTTCATTGTGAAAAGCCTGGAGGAAAACAGAGGAAACGTATGCTTGGCTGATAAAGGCCTCTATAACAACAACAAGACTCAGTTGTGACAGAGTTTGTAAAGCAACTTGTTTCTTCTGATTTATTTTCTAGCAGAGATTTCCATCTCTCCCCACAGGTGCCAAGTGATTGACAGGAAGCAAAGTGTAATTATGCAGCTTTATCAAAACACTTAATTCAACCGATATGAAAAACGAGATGAAACACAGTCTGACTAAACCGAATGAAGATTTTACGCCTGCAGTGACGGATTATCTCACTGTTCTGGAAGATGCGAGTCAGAGGAGACTGTTGCTGCACACCAGCAATGAAATTCATGTTCACCATTTAAATGAACCCTGCTTCTCAATATGCAAATTGTCAGAAGTTTCCCTGAGTGTAAAGTAAACAACTCAGTTTTACACAGGCTAACGATAGCATGTTTAGGCTAACGTCGCAGCGGCTCATGATATTAGCCAGGTGCTTTAACGTAACTAACTTTTTATCATGTTTATTATATGTTTACACTTACTGGTCATTTAGTAACACTTGATAGCATCAACGTTGCAATGGATAGTTAAGCTCTCTGAGCCTCTGAGCCTTTCTTTAACCCATCAGGCCAAAACCTGCACAAGAAACGTCAAAATAAAGAAGTTGCAAATACACAGTTCATCACGCCTTGTTTTTCTTCCCAGCATTATAGAGATGTGGGGTTTGTAATGTTTCTGTAGCCTCAAAGTTGCTTTAGACTTTCAGTATTGTTCAGAGTATGAATCTCTATCTCTTCCAAGCGAAGGTTTCCAGTCGATTATGTCAACATATTGGATTTTCTTTCCGGAGTAACAACACCATCACGTCCAGCGGGATTTCGATTTCAGCAGTTTGGATCGGTTTTGTTCCAAGAGTGAGGTACAGTGCACCAGAGCAGCAAAACGGCTGGGTCAATAGTTTTCAATCTGCTGGACCATGAACATACAAACAAACACACACATGCAGTAACTCGTGCATTCCCACAAACACACACACAGACAGATACCCACAAACAGTGTTCTCATGAGAGGGGCGACTGGTGATAGATTGCTTGACAGTGTTGTTCTGTGGTGTAAGGTGTTTAGTTTGTTGTCCACACACACACACACACACACACACACACACACACAGTAAGATCATGAGTCAATGCCAGTGAGGCAGACAAGCTCGATCGCATCAGCTTCACTGGAGGAAACCCATTCCAAAAGGTTAATCTATTTTTGACTTGTGCCAACAATCTGAACAGAAAATCCCGCTCACATATCTCACTTTGTAGACTTTTATCACCAGAAGAAGAAAGCAAATGCTTCAACTGACTTCTCTCTTTAATTGTGCCAATTGTTTCTCAGCCTCGCACATTTCCCAGAATGCTTTGTTTAACATGCTGGTGCTTGACGGATTGATCAGCTGCTGGGTTACCTGAAGGTTGACAGTTAGTTATGAAGGCAAACATAGAGCAAAAGACATTTCCTGTCAGGTGACAGCAGTGTATCTTGTTCAATTAGCACTGTGGCTACAGATTTTTTTTTTTTTGCTGCAGCTGCAATTTGGTCTCATTTTCCTAAAAGGCATAAAAAACACACACAGCTTTTGTCTTCCAAAGTATAAACGATGGACACGTGTCTGCTTCACTGCTTTGACCTCATCACATTTAAAGGAATAACAGGCTGAAACAACTGAAAACTTTGATGTTGTGTTTAAAATGCAGTTTGACCACATGTTGCTTTTTTTTGTTCGTCTCCCGCTCCCGACTGAGTTGACTGACTGACGTGTCCATGTCTGATTCTCTCCCGATATCTCACTGCCTCATCTGCTGAGACAAACAGAGACACAGACGTGTGTGTGTGTGTGTGTGTGTGTGTGTCCATGTTTATGCAGCCTTTGGCTTTCATTGCTAATTAAGGTGAGAGGTGATCCATCACATAACAAAGCATGTAGTAAATTGTGTTTGTGTGAGTGACTGCTTATGTTTGTGTGTGAGTGTGTGCGCATGTTTTATTGCCAGCCTTGAGATGTCAACAACCTGAATATTGTAAGAAGGGAATCACAACTGAAACACGCGCACATACACACACACACACACACACACACAGGTTGAATGATGAGCGGAGCAAATGCATGTTTATCCCTTGGCTTGTGCTGTTTCGTAATCCAAGTTGATGGATGAGTAATCAGCTAATGATATGAGCGAGAGAGGCAGAGAGAGAGAGAGAGAGAGAGAGGAGGAGGAGGAGGAGGAGGAGGAGCGGGAAGAGAAGGACAGTATGGTGAAAAAGAAAGGACAAGAAGGACGAAGAGTGAGTGAGACAGACACAAACACTGACAGTGATGAATTGATCTGATAAACTGGACAGATATGTAAGTCTTGGCCGGATGTGACTCCCCCAAATTAAATATTGTTTCTTGTAATTCCGACCTTCCACAACAATACAACTAAACCTTACACAAACCTGAAAAATGCTGCTATGTACTGTAAAATGATCCCCTTCATTAAGACGTGACATGAAGTGAAAGCTCTCTCACTACTGCTACCCTTTAAACTTGCTTGATTTTAACTTTCTGTATTATTTGCAGGCTGGTATGATGAAGTAGTCACAAACGTCAAAAGTCGGCGAACACATGTCAGATGCTTCGGTGTTGCGATGAGCTGATTTGAACTGCTGCAGAAGGACAAAATCAGCAGGTCAAGCTGAATGTTAATATCGTATAACAGCGCAACTAACTCCAAATGATGTGTTGCACATATGGACTGAAATTATGATTGAATGACATTATTTTTCAAGATTGCCTTTGTTTGGCAGGCCGTGGGGTTTGGTTGGAGTTTGTGAGACGGCGACAAAGACACAGCACAGACTGTTTGTTTATAGCTTAGCGGCTCATTTGCGCTGTCTTTTGTCTTTGTGTTGACCTTCCTTCTCTATATTCCTCCCTCTCTCTCATCCCATGAATGATGCATAGACTGCCAGACAAACTATGCACATACTGAAAACCAGTCGTGACCTTTGCTGATAAACTGAAAGCTGCCGTTATTTCACTTCGCTTTGAGCTCAGGGCTCAGATCCCCTTCTCCTTTATAATTATGGAAATGGCGCTTCTGGGATGTGGAGCTGCTGGAAACCAGCGGGTTCGCCTGGCCTAATTCGTAGCTAATGCTAATGCATTTGCGAGGCTCCGCGTGGCGGCTTCATAGAGAGAACAGAGGAAAAGTTCTACCACAGGCAGCTATGAAAGTTAGACACAGTTATCCTCTTATCTTCAAGTCAGATATTCCAACTTTTCAAACATTCACTTAACACGTACGCGGTTAAGTCAGCAAACTTACACAGTGCAGGAATTGCAGTGTTACATTGTAAGTTGTCGAACGCACACTCAGACACCAGACTCAAAACACTTCAGGGATTTAAAGCATAACCTAAAATATCTGGCTCTTAACCTGTTGTTAGGTGTGACTGTAAGTAAAGCAGCCCATGATGTAAACCCCAGCCTCATCCAAAAGAAAATCTAATTTCATGCATCTCACACACACACACACACACACACACTACTCTCCTCACACAAAGAAATCACATTTCAATTTTGAAGCTATTTGACAGTACAAATAAGAAGTATGACTGAAAGAAAAATTATATAAATGCTGTGCATTCATCTTTTCTTATCGGGTTTTTTTCTCATAACTGTGTATGGAGACATCAGGAAGTTGTTCCTTCATTGCTTTAAAAACAGATCCGTTGCTTTAAACGTGAGCTCTGAACGTTGCACCCTGGCTTACACAAAAGGAGACAGGATTTGTGCGATTTTGTAGCAAATACTTTTCTTTTGCTTACCGCCTGTTAGGGATTACAGTTCAGCTCTCTCCAGAGAAAATGCTTGCTCGAGACATTTTCTTTTTGCCTTTTGAGTTTTGATTTGTTCCCGTGAAGAAAATCCTGATCAAACAACTCCCTTCCTTCACTGCAATTTAATTTCTGTACTTGTCACATTATGAGCAACCGGACACTTTATATTTCATGTTGATTGGATGGCTGTATTTTCTTTTCTACACTCAGACCCCACAGTGCAGCTTTGATTTCTAAACTTCTCTCAGCTTCCAGTACTGAGAAGTTCCATATATCAGGAGATATTAAGAATTGCAGTTGATGCAGTCCAACATCCTGAGCTGCTTCTTCTCCCCGTGGTTTCTCCTGACATCATCCTTCATCCTCTCCAATCATTCTTCCTCTGTCCTGTCTGTTTTGGTCGTAAGATTAGAAAGATGACCTCCTAGAGTCTCTCACCTCCGATCATGGGTGCTGTGCTACAAACACGACCCTGCAAAAGGGTCAGAAGCAAATGATCTGCAAGGCCAAGTTGCTGTTTTGAAGAGGAGACTATGCTACATGAGACAAAAAGGACTTTGAAGAGAGACTGAAAGAAGAAGTGGGACAGGCAGAAGAAAATGAGCTCAGCTGCAAGACAGACAGAAGGAGAGAGGTGACGGCTCACAAGATCAGTGACAGTTGAGTTGATTGGCACAGCCGGTGCTCATTGACTAATCACACTCCCCTCAGAGAGCGCTGAAAAGACAATGATCGAGTGAAAAATGGTGTTAAGTTTGATTTCTTCCTCTTGTACAAACGAGGTACAAGAACAGAACCAGAAGTTTCATGTTTTAAAAACGACAGGTAACACAAGGTTGCAGGTGCACCAGGTGTGGTAAATCATTGTTACAGAAGTTCAGGTCTAAAGATGACCACCGTCAGTGTGCTGGGAGTAGATCAGCTCCATGTGATGCAGCCGCCGTGTCAGTGTTATTAGTCACACAAGTCAAGGAAACTGCCACGAGAACGGTCTTGAAACCGTAATGCCACCTGTTGCTTTTATCAGTATCACACACATGCTAAGATGTAGATGCAAGGACTGGAAATAAACTCGTATTTTCTACAAGAGCCGTGGTGAGCATTGTGGTCAGTAAAGCTGCAGGCGACTCTTCACTAAATGGAGGTTAAGTGTGCGGCCTCAACGTCGACTGCTGCAACCATCAGCAGCTCAGCAGCGTTTACTTCACCCTCAACTGTCACACGCTCAACCTTGCAACCGGTGGCGAGAGGTTGAAAAACTCTGCCTCCACCTTTTGACACACACACACACCATCAGGTGCATTAGCTGTGTTAACTAACCCTGATGCGTGGGTGGCTGAATGTGTAGATACCTGCACCCTCATGCACGGTGACCACAATGTGTGTGTGTGTGTGTGTGTGCGCGTGAGGCTGACGCTGAATTAATTGGTTCTCAGGCTTCAGCACATTTCCCATTTTTACTTCCTTAATTGGCACTTTATGTGGATGACTACATCCACCTCCCCACCCACGCTCTCCTGTGGTCATAGGACCCATGCACCCACTCAGACACACACATGCACCTAGGAGAGTGCACGAATGATCGCACTTAAGAAAAAAAGTATCGCAATCATACTTAACTGTCAGTACGTACATTTTCAAGCTAAATGTCAGCTAATTAGATAGTTACTGAGAGAGCATAAAACCTATGTGAGTACTAATCAAAACTGGAAATGAAGTTTGAGACCATGCAGAGACGAATTTGTACAACCAACAAGTTTTCAAGACAAAATTTTTAAGGTTTAATTGCAGAAGAAGGCCACTGCTACCAAAGAGGAAGTCATCTTAAAAGGAAATCGATGGTTAATTACAACTTTGGTTTAATTTTTTTCAAAGTGACTGAGTTCTGACTTGTGTTTTGTAAGAGTGACGTTAGAGGCACAAAGTGACAATCAGGGTGGATGGATGGGATGGGATGGTGTTAAATGAAGGCAACGCAGCAGCTGTCCCTCATGGCAGTGTGTATATATGTAATTTCAGAGGATATGGAAGTTCTTATATGGAATAACTGTTGGGCCATTGGTTCTGACAGGAAATTGCTGAGGTCTTGGAATTCAGCAGTCATTGCTTGACAGTCAACGATGGGAAATCAAACCCCCATGTTCAAACTTATTTTGGAAGACAAAAAGAACAGTGGAGCTCAACTTCCTCGTTCAACTTTTAGCGCTGTAATTGTGCGCACACTTGGTTTTTCTGTGCAGTCAAGGAATGGATATAATTGGAAGCCGATCTGGAAAAAACTGTTGTTTTTAACCTGCCTGAACATGTAACAGCTTGTGTTTGTCTCATTTTACCAACGTTGCCATTATGCACATCATATTCCCATGTACGAGGTTGGGAATGTTTTCTCCAACACCTTTTCTTAATGCAACAGAGCAGTTTTGTCTGTTTCGTAGTTCAGGTCAGGTCGAATTCATGTCCAACTGATTCCCATGGCGCTGACGCCTCTTGAAGTATATCTTAAAGCCACAATAAATTCTTCAGTGCAGCTGCAGTATAATCCACCTCTCCATGTCCAACACTATAATCACAACATTGTGCCTCTGAGCTCCTGACACCACAACGCACCTGCTTGTCAAAAGTTCTCTGGTGTGCACATACAAGAAAAATATCATCATCATCATCACAAAATAGAGAGGGAAGATGGCCATCAAGATTGTCACTGCGGGAAAGAGGATCGCAGCTTTGTGCCGGTGGTGCTTTTCTTCTTCTATGTTTAGGCCTTGTTTCACGATCCTCCTCCACGTTTACACGACCTGTCGGTCCACGTCCTTGTCACTCCTTTCAGTTCACTGCATCACAGACAACAGGCGGGCACTCGTATATGATTCACCCATCCTTTTATGTCTGCTTTTTCTCATGGGTTTAGAAAGGTGAGAAAGAGAAGGAGGAGGAGGAGGAGGAGGTGATGTACATGTTGCTCTTTGTTGTTTGGATGTGCGGGGGTGGTTCTTCCTTCACCTTGTTGAGCATGTGCGTGTTTAACCTTGTGGGTCATTTTTCCCCTGCCGCTGGAGAACGTGCAAAAGTAAAGAAGTCTCCTGAGGTTCCTTTACACATTGTGCATCTTATCCATGATATAACCCACACATGCTTGTCTTGTGCGAGCATGTGAGTGCGCCAACATCACCTTAAAACACCAGTGTGTCATTATAACCTCACGGAGCTGCTAGCATGGAGGTTAACTTCGATGAAGAGTGAGGACATTTTGGGGAAACTGATGTGGACATTTCAGAAAGCGTGGCACATTTAATCACTGTTTTTAGAAGTTCAGACGGTTGGAAATTGTGGATAATTTGGGGAAAAGCGGGAATGTTTGTGGAGGGTTTTTTTTTTTTTTGGATATATAAGAAAACTTTGTAGAAAGTAATGAAAGTTGTTAAGTTAGGACATTCAGTGTGAAATGAGAAAATTTCAGAAGATTAAGTTGGCCGCTCCTTCAGTTTCTTCAAAATGTTGTTTCTTTCAAAAAAAATGGTGCCAGAGATCAGGTGACAAGGGGGGCGGGGTTACAGCATCAGGAGCACCGGCATGACGCAGCACAGAACCGCTCGGACTCCAAACATACCTCTTTTCTTCATTTAGTTGTCAAGGTTATAGCCAGATTAGATGAAAGAAGAGCTTTCTGTTTTGTTTTGTTTTTGTTTTTCTGTTTTTGGATCCATTCAGCTTAAACTCTGACTCATCTTCATTTCATCCATCCATCTATCCATCCATCCATCCATCCTGCTATCCCTCTTTCTGCAGAGCTGTCGTTCAGCTCAGCCCATCGGGGTTCTTTAACTGCCTCTACATGAGGCTGATGGTTCATGGCAGCATTGCTGATGTCTGATGCAATTTGTGTGTGCGCACAAATGTGTGTGTGTGTGTTTGCACCATGGGGAACGCGCCCGTTGTTACACTGTCAGCCAACAGGGGGCAGCAGGGCCAAAGTACAACAAGCTGCATGAAGATCGTTTTGTTCCAACTTAGCCTCTGCGACCCTCCAAAAGGTGGTCCTGGTTTTTGGACAGCACCCAAAGAGTTCTGAGACGTGACTTTTGTCTTTTTGTTAACCTGTGGTTTTAAACACCGTCCTGGTTATAACTGAAGTAGACTCGGTTGAACAGTTTTTAAAATTCAAGGTCAAAAAGGTCAAGTCAAGGCCTCTTCCACTCTCATTTTTCTTTCAATCTTGAAATTACACTCGTGGTCGTCGCGACCTTCAAAAAAAGGTGAAAGTTTGGGGGTGGCCACTTTGTTTAAAATTGCACGTTGCAGTTTGTACATTTGTTTAGCAGACCCTGGGAGGAGATGGACATTTGTCTCTTGTCTCTTTCCCTGAAGGACAGGTCTTCATGTGAGGAATGGTTTATCTGTATCTGCTGCATCTTCTGTTTGTGTAACAGTGCATTTATGGAGAGAAAGAGGAGGTGCAGCGGGGAAAATAAATCTGTGCCTTCCCCAAAACACTCACACACACACACACACACACACACACACACTCACACACACCTCCTATCCTTCTCTTTGCATCTGTCCATTTTGGAAGTCCTTAAGTCAACATGTGGTGGCAGAGTGTGTTTACTCTGTTTAATGGTAGGGAGGCAGAGTGACAGAGATGTACAGGACCTTGAGGTGACACACACTGTATGTCTGCAGACACACACACACACACAAAAAGGTGTGACGATGAAAGGAGCCGTTATCTCCTGTCCCTCCCTCCTGCAGTCTCTGTGTCCTTCCTCCCGCCTGCCCCCCTTCTCTCCTCCTCTAAACCTTTGCTTTCTACTCCTCTCCTCCTTCACCTAGTTTCCACTCGAGCTCGCTCCCTCCCTCTGCCTGTCTTTCCATCCCTGACCCCCCCCCCTCCATGGCGAGCCTCCACTTCTCCTCTTCATTTCTCCTCTAATTGTCCTTCTCTCTCTCTCCCTCTTTCGGTCTCTCTCTGAGCTGACATGCATTGAATGTAAAAAATGCAATTTGAGTGCAGATCTTGTTCCATTCAAGGTTGTCAGATTGGATTTCATTTCTGTCTGACTTGCACCTGACAACTCCTGCCTTCCTCTCTCCTCCTGTTCTCCTCCTCCACCTCTTTTTCTTCCCTCCATCCCTGTGTCTCTTTATCTGATACAGCCGTGACGAGAATAATAAGAAAGGCGGGACTTATGCAAGTCCTCTCCAGCACTTTGCACATACTTACTACACAACATCTAGTACACTTGGACTCCATTTACAGTATACTGTAATTCATTGTCCAATGTATATGGAGTATATAAGAAGAAGAATATGCTCCTAGTTTTATACTTTCTCTTGCTGGGTTATTTACCAAGTGTCTTAATCTACAGGACTTTTTTCCCCTGTGGAAATGTTGCTATTGAGTACTAGATATTGACAGATACTCAAAACAGCAGATGTTCTCCTTCTTAACAGAGTGAGTGCCTGACCCTGTGCAGTTTGGGAAATGCACTTTCTTGGCTGTGACCGGCAACTTCCTGGAGCCTCTCACGGTTGCCTGGCAACTACTCAGAGCCTAGAGATGGCCCAGTGCACAAGCCCAACCACCTCTGCCCCTCCCCCCACCATCCTGCGCACTCTTTGCGCTAAGCTAAGCTAACCAGCCGCTGGGTGTAGCCTTATATGTATGATTAATGTTCAGACAGAGAAGTTGACCTTCAAAGCTAAGTTGCAAACTGTTTGCTATCAGACAGTGTTGCATCATGAAATGTCTGTGGTCTTAATGTTCCTTGATCATCGAAGTCACTTCATGAAAGTGATAATACAAGAGTTTCGGAAAGCTTGCGCGATGTGTCTTGCTGCTAAAACAGAAACAACCGGACAAGAGGCTGAATCAAACAAGTGAGGAGAAAGCCGGGGGTTCTTGTAGTGTTGCTGATTAGGTGATTGGTGGCAGGTGTGCAGCAACTCCAGCACCTCAGGTGATGATAGCCACACCCACCCACACACACACACACACACACACACACGTACACACACAGGAGTGAAACTGAGACACACCTGTTACACCCGTTGTTGTTTCTGTCTCTGATTCCTTTAATGAATATTGCATATCCTCTGCTTTCCTCTGCTGCTTGTGTTTATTTTTACTTCATATATTCAGCATCTGTCAAGATCATTTTAAATGATATCTTGGATTACAGGTGACCATTTTAATTAAATAATCAATCAAGATACTGAAAAATCATTTAAGTGAATAAACAATTAAAATGTCAATATTCCTATGTCCCACATCTGCAAGTTTGTTTTTTTTTAAATTTGTAATCCCTTTTTCATGTCAGAATTGAAAACAGTTGTCTGATTGGTGATCAGACACACCAGCATGTCCTGATTATTGATACTTTTTAGGCTAATATTTCATACGATATTCACGTTATAAAAATAGTAATCCCCAGCAACAACGATGGGGCCTCAGTCTCTCACTGCAAAGAAGCTGGAAGAGGAAAAAAAGGTGGAGAGAAACTGTCCATCCCTGTCCCTGATATCCCCATCTTATCGCTTTCCCGCCTTGATCTTTGTCTGCAGTTGTTGCCATAGTGACGCACAAGTCCCATGAGACGTGCCGCTAAACAGTAAATTGACTCACCACACTGGCACACAGACACACACACCTCTGAGCACACACATAGGTAGGTAGGTTGCTCACATGACCACACAAACAAATCGAATCCTGTTACACACACACACGGTTAGATTCAAGAAAGTCAAACAGTATTTAGTGTGAACATAAATCTTTGTATTAGACTGTTCTGAGAGCAGCTCTCAGACAGTGTGGTGGTTCTGTGCAGATCTTCATTATCTCCTGGTGACACTGACAGTTCAAGCGTCACATCCTGAGTTTTGGTTTGTTTTCCCTGGAAGAACCAGCAAACTGAAAAACCAGTTATTTAATGATATTTCCCTGGCCTCCAGCACCGACTTAAAAAATACCAGAGCCCACATGACATGAACTTCAAGGACTGCCTGTCTCAAAAAGATGTAGAAATACTCGTCCATGCTCTTGCAATGCCTTATGATCACACTGCCCCTCGTAAGCTTCTAAAGACTCTCCAGTTGATCCAGAACGCTGCTGAAGTTGCACAGACAAAAACTGGGACAAGAGATGATATTTGTCATCACTGCACAAGATCCCTGTATCCTCCCAAGCCTTCAACAGTCTGGCACCATCATATCTTTAAGGGCTCGATATTACCCCACTTGAACACTGTGCTCCCAGAATGCAGGCTTACCTGGGGCTCACACAGTCTCCCACAGTAGAACTCAGAGGCAGAGCCTTCAGCTTTATCAATAAAACTGCTATTGATCCTCCCATCCAACAAAGGCAAAGAAAATTCACATTTTTCATTGTTTACATGCATCACAGTATTCAAGGTCCAGCTTCCATGCTACCTGTGCCACTGAGACGATACGTACTCCACAGGTTTTGTTCAAATGTTTACACTTTCAAATGAATGCTTAAGTAAACAGCTGTGTAACCATGGCACGGACAATCCTCACAACCAGAGAAAAATAGACAATGAATAGTCACTTGAGCCATCTGTTGTTAACAGAACCCGAGTGTACGAGCTGACATGTTTGTGCACCAGAATCTCAAACGGTCTGTGCTGCAGAGCTAAAGGGACCGCGACAACTGGAGCACGGCAGCGAGCACTCCACCCTTTTGTGGAGGGTCTAATGGTATCTATGCACATGTCTGTCGCGCTCTTGCCACCTGTTTCCTGGCAACACACTGTTCCTGAGTGATGGTGTGTTTTAAGACAAAGTGTCCAGCTCTCACGGTGACATCACAGGGGGGCCTCGGGTACTGCGTGTTTTGAGCTAATGACGGCTTATACTGGCCAACTTATACTCTTGGGTTTTGCTGACCCAACCATCCACCCCGTGATCTCCTACCTCTGCAGACTTTGTTGCTCTGTAATGACGTCACCCGACGCCCTCTTTTGGTCAGACAAGTCAAAATGCCGAGAGCCACCAGGGCTTTGTCACCTGAACGCACCTCAAAACGATGTTTGGTGTCATTTTGAGGATTAGGGGTGGTCCCCGTTTTATATCATTGTAAATACAATCTTTAACTATCTGGTGGTGCGTGCAGTCTTTGCAGTAGTGTGAGGGCAATGGGGTTTTTTTCATTTAACATGTGTGTGTGTCACAGTCTATGTTGAGGCAATCACCTCAGCTGCCTGCAGTCTACAAACTGCTGGTATCAGACGGTGTGAGCTGAGAGGGAGAAGGCCTCAGGGAATCACCATCTTTTCCTGTTCTCCGGGATGTGTAGGTGTGAGCTGAGATGGCAAATCTGTGTGTGTGTGTGTGTATGTGTGTGTGTGTGTGTGTGTGTGTGTGTGTACCGTTGGTGAGCAGGAAATCGCTTCAGCTTTATGAGATCTGTGGGTGTGAGCTGAGCCGGGAGAGCAAATTTATTAGCCCATACGGTTAGTACTGGTTGTGTGTGCGTGCATTTTTTGTGTGTGTGTGTGTGTGTCTTTATGTGTTAACTGTGCATCGTAAAAACCCTGCTAGGATCTTTTTTCCCTCCCAGCCTTAAAGAGACGCTTCGAACACATCATCATTGTTGTTATTTATTCTACCATCGACAGTATTTCTTTATCTACCCACCCACGCACCCACCCACCCCATCACCACCACCACCACCAGCGCCACCACTGTTCCCTGCCGTCCCCTTTAATGAAGTAAGATGAATTCCAACAAATGTCAGAGTGACTGATATTTAATGTACAAATAGTGTTTCTGTTGTGTGTATTTTAAGTCTCATGCCTCAGGGATGTCGTTTGAGGTGTTGACTTTCGTAGTTTGTAGACCCAACCATTTCTGTTGATTAAAAGATTAATTTTACAATTTGTGATAAATTTAAGTTGCAAATATATCGCTGGCCCCAACTGTGCCATTTGAATCACTGCACGATTTTCTTTTCTGGTCCCTGTTTTAATGTGGAATTTACATGATGTTTCAGTTTTTTGGCAACCATAACTAACTTAACGACTCACCTTTGTGCCATTTCAGGTTGTTCACTGAGCGGCAGCTGCTTATATTTTACTAAAAACCTTAAAAAATGCTGTAAACTTACAACCGGTACTGTATAAACAAAACTTGTCTCAGAACAGAGTGACACAGAGCTGAGTTGCTCTGACGCTGCTGCAGTGTGGGCGAGGTTAGATTAACTATGTTTTAAACCAGACGCTGGCACAAGCTCCCCCCACTGCCAACAACTTTAACTAACTGCACCGCCTCTGTGGGGTGCGAGGATTACTGACATGAGACCAACATGTTAAATTGCATTTCCACTGTTGTAAGCCTGCAGGCTTCTTCTTCTTCTTCTTCTTTTTTTTTTTTTTCAATCCAGCTTTCTCACTGCGGGTTTAAAAATAAAAGATGACAGATTTCATGCCTAACATAGTGTTTTATTATTACGACATTGTGGTTCCTGTACAGAGAGAACCTAAGGGGAGTTTCAGATTAATGGAACATATTCTGTACACGCATGAGCCAATAATGAAATTTCAATGTTACAGTGACCACATTATGTGCTGGATTTAGAGGCATATGGCGGTAAAAGCCTTGCGTGCTCCCTCACAGAGAGCGAGAGGCTGCTGGGAAGTATTCAAGGTGGAAAGAAATATATCAAAAGTTTCAAATAAACTTCTCAAAACTTCTCTCCTCCATCATAATCTATGGTACCCCTTCCCCCTCCTGGCTAAACTGCCACACTCATTTTTTATCTGAATACATCTTCCACACATCACACGTAAGCAAAGCTACAAAGGAAAAGGTAAGTGCACTGCAGCGGTGTTACCAACATGCATGGCAATCAGTCTGTCACTGTATTTTGATTTTGTAAAATATGTTGAATATTTAATGCTCCTTGTCAGGCTCAGACCAGGTTGATGAAGCTTTGTTCAGGTATAACTAGTGTGCACCAGGGGGTGGAGCGTGAATATATTTTCTCAGTGCATGTAGTTCATATGCATAAATGCATGATGAGATTATCATTACCATAGTCAATGTGACCATCAGGCCAAGGAGTCTCACACTGCAGCTTCACTGTACAGGAGGGAGAAGCATTATAATAAGCACAGTCCATTATCCTGCTGAAGCACCAAGCTCATCAGTGGAAATTACATGACACATACTGTATCATTAGCTGCAGAACTGAATTTATATATTTAGATGTCTTTTTTCAACAGCTGCCGAACCATGCCTCAGTGTCATACACTGCACATCTTGACCACTATAACAGCCAACGCATGGGAATGAAAGCACGGGCACAGGCATCTAAAACACTCAGATTAATGATTAACAAGACGTTGCTGTGGCCACAGAAGAGCCAGAGAAATTCATCAGACATCCCAGAATGGTTCTGGACCTGCAGCAATGTCTCGTTTCATGTCTGGAAAATTGTGCTTTGATTAAAATAGTGGTAGAAAAGTTGTAGAAAAGGTAAATTGTCTTCCTGTTCTGTACCTCAAGGTGACTGTTCACAAACTGTGTTTTACTGTGTTTATATCAGTGTGACATCAGAATGTTTCAAATATGTCTTGAATAAAACATAATAATGAAAAAAATAATGTCCTAATCTAGACTATGGAGTCACAGTGCAAACTTTGTCTTAGATACAGTATTACACTGTGCAGTCCAGTTTGTTATGAGTATTATGAAACATTACAATAATGAATCTAAATTATCAGGTCATTTAATTGTTGACGTTTAAAGGTCTCTCAGATTTCAGTGTCACTGCTTGTGTTTGATCTCCTCTCACGGTGCACATTGCTGGAACAAATGCTCATCGCCATGAAAAACAGAGCCCATATTAAAATTACAGCAGATCAGACTGACTGGGCCCTTAATTGAATTGGAGTGGGCCTTAACAGCGGACCGAATCTGATTAGGCTTATTGGTTCAGTTTTCAAGCAAAAGCCCTGAGAGCTAATTAGAGAGTCATTGCAGCTCAGTGTTCGTCTCTAAAACACAACTGTTTTTAACTCTAATCTCTTTCTAAACTGACATATTCATCATAGATTTAAACCCCAGACTGCTCAAGACGTACACATCCACATCCCTCTTCTTGTTCTTGCTGTGAAGCCTGTCAATCAGCCTTGTCTCCATGACGACATGTTTTGTGCAATGTAGTGCACCTGTGGGTGGGTAAGAGTCAAAAGAGGAGGGTCATCCCGGCTCCTGTCTTCTATCGGTCGGCTTGTGTTACAGTGTGTATTGGAGAGTTATGAAGCTCTAAGTTAGCTCAAGGAAAACGCTGTTGAGAGTTTAACTTTATTGTTTTGGCATTGCCTCCAGCCCACAGTAACCCTTGTCCGGTCTGTGAATAAAAAGCCCTGAAATGCCTCGTAGCTTGTTTGGGATAAGGGAGGCTACCATACAAACAGTACAAATCACTGAAACCATTACATGGCTGGAAATTAAAAAGTCAATCCTGTGGAGGTGTGGAGAAAGAGACAAAGACATTGTCTGAGGCTGTAGCCATCGCCGTTTGTTCAGAAACATTTCATATCGGCAGTACTGCTTGTTCAAATTGTTCAGATTAGCTCAAACAGCAGTAGGCCCTTGTGACTAGCTGCTGAAGAAACTCAGTAGTCCTGTATAGTTGTTCTGCTTGCAGAATATGCAGCTACCATGACATGGTGTTGAGGCTCTGTTGCTGTCACATTTTACTTTGGAGGCCCTTCTGTTCCCCTGCTGGCCAAAGCTCAGTTAACACTGCACAGGCATTAAACTGCTGAGTCACTCTGGCTACGATTGCAACTTTTCCACAATCAATCAGAGTTTGGCCTTAAAGGGACGTCCTCTTCCTGGTGTTAATTATAGACAGAAACAGGTGGCCCTCTGGAAAAACGTCTCTTGATTTTATCTGGAGTGAATTTAAAGTTCAAACTTTGTTTTGTTTTAGTTCCAGTTGCTTCAGTGCCTCTGGCCTCTTGCAGTAGATGGATTTTCCTTTCACCATTTCTCACCTTACGACCAACACTGTGACCAAATGTAGCACCCAAGAGCTCTGTCATGTGCTGCCAAAAGGTCATGATTCACACGCACAGAGTGACGCACAGTAAATCAACGACTCCACGGTGAAGATCTGGAAAGGCTGCATGTTTTTGATATGATCATGAATCCTTTAAAATGGGATAAAAGAATTTGTTGTCTCTCGCTCATCCTTGTGAAACACACGCAGACACACACACACTCGAGCGTACACAGCCTTGCAAGATTATGAAATGGTAATATATACATGCTGTGGGGGTTGCAGTGCAATAAAATATGTATGTATGCTTGGTTTGAAGCTGGAAGTTGGAATTCCTGACAGTTCCTTTTTTATATTTTAGGGTTGGTACAGATTCATCACTGCAATGAGGAAAGTTTGTGTATGTGCATGTCTTCTGAAATGCTCTACATCACAGGGATTTAAGGTTAGAGGATGCAGACAAAGATAGGTGAGGAGATGTGGTGTTTTAATTGTCCAAAATCTTAGAAGACAAAACAAACACACAAGGGAACTACAAAATAAAACAGGTAGAAACCAAATCCAAGTCCAAATCGTGTCACACATATTGTGTACAGTGCGTGTGGTGTGCACCTGTAGAGGATACAACAGAACAAAGCAATATCTCTAAAATGCTAAAGAAAGATCGAATCCTCTATCAGAGAGGGTTTACTGACTTTTGTTGCAGTCAGTTGTTTAATATAGAGCTCTCAGTATAATTTAATTAGTCAAACATCTCTGTTAAATTAATTGGCTCTTGGACTTTGGCTAAAAACAAATTGAATTTAATGCGTAAATCAGTATTTTAGTGATACCGACCAGGGGTGTACTCAGTTTTATCTGTTGCATATATCACTAAACACGTATAAACAGCAGCAGTTATACAGTATTTTTTCATTAAATATTAACATTTGGATGATGATTTCATCATCCACCCACATTCACCAGGGTCTGACTGGACCCCCATGTACAGCCCAGCAGGAAATGACTGTGTGGACTGTCTGCACATCCCTCACCAACTTCTACATGTACAAGCCTGTGTATGGAGAGTGTTATCGTGTCTTTAAGTGCGATCACGCTCATCTAATATACATCCGCGCATACATGAAAATAAATTAGATTAGCGTGTGTGTGTCTGCGGGGAAGGGGAGGGGAGCAGGACCGACCGAGAATAACTGTTGCAGCCTATTTCAACATTTGCTCACAGGAGCATGAAATATTGCCAGACATATATACACCAAGGGCATACAGTTTCCTAAAAAGATATACTGACTTGTGGCCTCACACAAACACAAACACACACACACACACACACACAATGACAGGGTGACTGACGCAGTGACACTGACACAGAGTGACACAGATTTTTTAAAAATGGACGGCAAGGATAAGGACAGCCACAGTTCAAATCTGTCTTAAGGCATACAACGTTACACAACGTTATAAAGTGATACTGTGGCGCTGAGAATTTCTCAAGTACTACCAGAAGTACTTCTTTTTGGATTTAATCCCTATAACTGAAAGTACATAACTGTTGGATGAAATAAACACACTCAAGGTGCTGATACTTTTGGAGCTTCAAAAGTGGTTTGGCTAGATTTTGTCCTGAGGGTGGCAGTAGAGAAAAGGTCATTGAGACATTAAAACCAAAAATATCGTATCCCCAGGGGAGCATGAATGTGGTCCGCAAATTTAGCATGCACACTGAACAATTTATTTTATGTGCAACGTTGACATTTTGGCCCTCAAGGGTGCAACTGCAGTAGAACGCTTTAAAAATGAAAGAGGCTCCTCCTCTGGAGGGGATGAATGTGCTCATTAAATGTTGTAACAACCTTGGATATAGTAAGTCATGAGAAAAACTAGTGACGGTTTTAGTCTGATGGTTGTGCTGCAAAATAGTCAGGTCTCCAAAGTCAGGATTCATCGCTTGGGGACAATGAAGTTTCAGCAAAAAGTCAGGACATTGCCACATCATATGGATTCATCCTCTGAGGACTATGAATATCTACAGATGAGTAGCACTTAGATTAAGAGTTGAGTTTTTTATGGGAGAAAATTGCTCTATCCTAAATTTATTTAGTTATTAATTTATGTTGTACTATCATTGTACAATTTCACCATTACAGTGCCTATGAAAAGTATCCATCCCCTTATAAATTGTCCCCTTTTAATGCTTTTATGAATGGCTCTCCATCTCACTCATTATAAGACTACTAGCACCACTTGTCTAGACCTCTGTTGAATTAGGTCAGTTACCTTACAGGGGGTGAACACTTATGCAAGTGCTTATTTAACATTATATATTTTTAATCAGTTGATATTACTTTGCAAAAATCTGTTTTCACTTTGACATTGAGTTTATTATTGTAAATTCTTCTCAGAACATTCACATTATGTTGAACATGTTTCCATTAATGAAAGGGGAACACGTACTTTCTATATGCTCTATAAAGTCAGTGGCTTGTTCAAGTGGCAAATTTCTCCTGACAATAATCCAAGAGACTCACAAGACATAGGGATTAATATTCATCCTTTTGGGACTATGAAATTTCATTATGTAAAAGCTTGGGTGTTAGTCGACAATATTTCTTTCCACAGAAATATTAACTCTCAGGCTCTGCTGCTAGTTGGGGAGAAAAAGGATTTTCTACCATCATCTTACTCTGAGTGGTGCCACTTGAAAGCAAATTCATCTCAGCAGATATGAGGAGTAAATGACATTCTGAACCAACAGTCTGCACGCTCACCCCCTCTATGTGCACGGGGCTATACCTGTCTGCCTTCAGCAAGACACTTGAGCTGCAGTTACGCCTGTCAGAGTCACACGGTGTCTGACTGCAGAAGACAGGTTACAGAGCCGGAGGCTCAGCGTGGCACCCCCTCCATGAATGAAGATTAAAAACAAGTAGGAAACCGATCAGGGATGAAAATGGCGGCTCTTTTATAAATGTGGAATAAGGAAAATGAACTTGGATTGAAACTGTCTCTTGACAGGTAATCCATCACAGTAAACTGTATGTCGTTTTTTTTTATGACTGTTACAGATATGCGAGTTCTCTGAGATGTTACGAGTATTTTTGCAGCTGAGTTTCTCATCCCTCTTACCTCAGGCATAAAGGGAAATGTTGGCCTGATGTTGATAAAGGCAATAAACCCTGGCCTCAGTCTCGCCTCTGCTCCTCCGCTCCTCCGCTCCTCTGCTCCTCTGCTCCTATTATTCCCTTATCTTGTCTCGACTTTTCTACCTCCACGTTCTGCTCCTCGCGTGATACCTCACATTATTCTTTCCCCTTCTCATCCTCTATCGGCGCCCGTCTGGGCATCAAGGGTAAACACGGTCCAGACGATTCTGTTTAGCTGATGGAGTTGTCACAGTGCAGAGGGACTTGTTAGCAGAGAGGAGTGGATGTTTCTTTGTTTACAGAGCAGTGCCGCCGCACACAGCTAGCTCGTTAGCGACGCTGCAGGAGGTTCCCTGCGTTTCAACGTTGGCCCGGAAACCTCTGGAGTCGGACTCGCACGCCCTCAACTAAAGGAAATCACTCAAAACGCATTTCTCACATTTACTCAATACTGATGGACCAATGGAGGCATCATAAGGTGTGCCACCGTTTTACAGGGAATAGTAATTACCTTGTGACAATGGCTTCCCAGCCTGACATTATCCTCCCGGCCACATAATATAATGTGTTACCGTATCATACGGCATAAGACAACCTCCATCCACATCAAGATAACACAACGGTAATAAAATGTAACGGGAAAACACTGCCCTGCACAAAAACATCATAAAGCAAAATACAATAGAAGGACATAATATAACAATATATAACATGATATGGGAAGCCATTCTCAGGCTGCTTCTGATTGAAATATCCAGAGTGTCTGCACAGGTGCCTGCAGGGTGAATTTACACAAAATAGAATGAATACTATATATTGTGATTTCTTCAGAGGGCACATCATGTTGGGAATTGTGCACTTTATTTATGTGGGCCACAAATAACAAATAATGGCATTATCTGAGTATAAATATACAGGCAGCAAATGTGCACAGCAGGAGCAGGATTTTCGTCAATAACTACATGTGCAGCCTTGAATGAGATAAGTCACAGAAGCATTAGTTTCCTCTACAGTAACTATTGTTTGTCTTGGTTCAGGCAGCTCATCTTAAATCGACGTATAAATGCAATCTAAGAGGAAGAAAACATTCCCTTTAACCTTCCAAGGACGATGTCCATGTGACAGCACATCTTTTATGTGCTGTATGTGAGAAGTGAGGTAAAATATACTGGAATTTCACAGGCCTTGAATTAAACATGAAAACATTCAAATACAACACATTAATATTCAGTTCGTTCTGGTTTGCAGCACAAATAAACAGCAGGAGTGATAATTGAGCGGTGGCCGTGCCCCTCTGTAATGACATTCAGAATTCAGGTTGCTGTTTAAGTTGATACAAAATGAAGGTGGTCCACAACAGATTTCCAGAACATTTAAATGACTGCTCTCTGGAGAGGTAAGTGCATTCTCTGGGTTGTAAATTGGTTTGTGGACACGTCCCACCAGTGAAAACATGTTCGCATTTTTACAGGAGCTGCACTCCCAAGCAGATTCATTTAAAAAAGCAGGAAACTGGGCTCAGTGATGCAACTGTCATATCTAAAAAGTGAAATACAGTTTAATATTGTAGGAGCAACAAGTGCTTAGTTCCTGCAATAAATGAAATCATTACCTGACGTTGCTTTAGAAAGCGTGAATTGGCTTCTGTCATTAGCTAAATTGGGCGAGGTCATATATCCAACTAATGTATTTTTCTCAATATTTATTACATTATGTGCTGATGGCAATTAATTCCTCAGTAGAAACAAATTTGTGTAATTGCTGGCTATCTTCCTTATTTACCCCTTAATTCCTTTTCCCTTCATCAGCCTCTCCTGATATCTTCCTCATTATCTCTTTCATTTTAAACCTCCCCCCCTCCCGTGTGCTTACTTTGAAACCCGGATCCACCTCCGAAGACCCAGGAGAGCTCTGTGATCTCTGATCCTATTTGTCTGCCCGTGTCTCCACATCCAGCTCATTAGTCCTGATGTAAAACAACTCGTGTCACTGCTAAGTGAGGCTGGCAGAGCGCTGCGGCTTCTTCTCGTCGAGACGAGTAAATGTGAGAGCAGCCATCTCCTGGAAACACAGCGTGGCTTGAAAGTTTGCACAGCAAGTGTTTCCGTTCAGAGATGTCTGTTCACACAAAGACGTTCGACTGAGTTAATATGAAAGTATGAGCTTCATTGCACATGCCTCCTTCAGGTTTGTCAGTGATAATTAAATATTAGACTGTTAAGCTTTCTCAGTCCATTGTACTACACATGAGCAATGGGTAAATGCATCAGGTTTCAGGCCTGTTTGCTGGAGGTTGTCAAAAGGAGCTCTGGGTGCACTAGCTCACTAAATGTGAGGTGCGACCAGCATTTACAAGAGGGGGAAAGAATCAAGTGACGGCCATGAAATCTTGGTAGTAAATGGATTTCTTTTGTCAAGTCCCTTTTGTTGAACCCTGACAGCCAAAAGAAAACCCCTCTCGACTGCACTGACCTTGAAGAAAACGGCGAGCAGAGGAGTCCGCGAAGACTCGCAGTCATCCAATTCACGTTAAACCGAGAGGTGTCAAGGGCGCTCGCTTGTGATTCCTGAGAGCTGCCGCTGTCCTCACAGGAATGTGCACAGACACTGTTGGGCAGGATAAGAGAGGCGGTTTAGAAGAGGAGTGAATGAGACCATCTGTCATTGAACAGAGGGGGTGGTTCACAGTGCCACTTATAAGACAGTAACAATGTGATCCTGACATCCTTTACCAGTCAATTTGACTCTCACTCACACTTTCATCTGACTCATGACCTCAGTGACTGTCGGGGTGTAAAGGTCAGGTGATGCTCAAAAAGAGGCCAGTTCCAGCATCATATTGGATGTTTGCTCATTTACAGAGACCATAACTGCAGATAATGTTTTCTCACCAAAAAACAATGAATGTGGTTTGTGGTGATGACATTGGCTTGTATTATCACCATCCATCCATCCATCCATCCATCCATCCATCCATGTATCCAACATTTTCCACCTCCTCCTGAGGCGTTCCCAGGCCAGATAAGATGCATGATCACTCCAGTGAGTTCTGGGTCTACCCCTGGGCCTGTTCCCAGCGGGCCGGGCCCAGAGCACCTCCAAAGGGAGTTGTGATATGTTTATTGCAAATCTGCTTCACTGAATGCAGTGTAAACACGTCCCAATTCCAAAAAAAAACCCAAAAGCTCAACTGGATTTCACTGAAGAAAAAGTTTTAAATCGTAACTGTTGTTATAATTTGTCCATGTCACATTAGTGAAAGGCTTCCAGGCTGTTTTTCAGGCCAATCCCTGCAAAAGCTGAACACTGTTAAACTACCCCTCAGGAAGCACAGTCAACCTTCAATAGTGACAGTAAGACACACAACCGCTTTTAAACAAATGCAAACACACAAAGGGTCACCTTTAATTAAAGGTATCACAGAAACACACACACATACGAACACGTCTTCCCCAAACACACACCTGCTCTGGATTTCCTGTACGAATTAACCTGAATTATTGAATGACCCCCATGGAATTCCTGGAAGGCTTCTGCTGTTCTTTTATTCCACTGCTCCTTCAGTCTTTTTTTCTCCTCGTCTCCGTCTTTTTCCTTTATGCTTCAAATCCATTACCTGTCTCCGCTCTGTCTCTATCTCTTTCTTTCCCTTTCATCCATCACTCCAACTCGCTCTCCTCCTCTTCTTGTGTGTGTGTGTGTGTGTGTGTCTGTACACGAGGCTTTGTTGTCTTGGCAGGTTTGCGTATTTAATTGCAGTTGCCTTTTCTTGGTGTTTTGTCTCAAAGGAGTCATGATGCTTCCCTTGGAAACACAACAACAACAACAGTGGCAGTCTGCACGCTCCAGCTCTA
The DNA here is from genome assembly GCA_016785225.1 of Psettodes erumei. Lineage (NCBI taxonomy): Eukaryota > Metazoa > Chordata > Actinopteri > Pleuronectiformes > Psettodidae > Psettodes > Psettodes erumei. The sequence continues at coordinate 1,855,742 of JAFBJZ010000969.1, forward strand.
CCTCTCATTTCTGTTGTGAAGCTGGTGTGAGGTTTAAAATCCCACATTGTCATCACTGCTGACAGTTTTCCTTTTGTACGTGCCAAAACACTGACAGCGGCTTGCTGTCAAATTAGATGACTGTATAAATGTAAATCACCTCTGCACCATGTTGCTGATGCTGCATTTGTAGCGTGCAATCTTTATCCAGAATCTACACATGTTGCATGGAAGGCGGTGAAGAACCACAACTGCAGCTAACTGTTATTTTCTCTGTTTTTAGGAGTACACAAAAGCTAAAGCTAATTACCAAGGCAACAACAACTGGGTTAGTTAGATAAGTCCAGGGCTGAACGTCTTACTCAGTGCCACCTCCACCATTGTAAATCAGCTGTTCATCCTGACATCACCCCCACCCACCCATCTCCATGCACAAGTATAAACTCTTTAATTGTAAGTGATTAGGAATCTTAAATTGTAAGAAAATAAGGCCCAATATGACAACATGCCCAGTGCGCAATCACAACAGACAAAGATAATCAGCAAAGCTACAGTTGGTGCAAAGGCCAGATTGCATTGTGTTTATCACGGAGCCCAGCAACTCCCTACAACAGGCACAGTCTCTTTGTTTACATGGAGTAATAACCTGCTGTATGCAAAGAAGTAACAACAGCAGGTATTGGCGACTGGGTGGAAAAAGAAGCAAGTACAAAGAAATTGTATGAAAATATGACATGGATACGTGCTCCACTTCATTGGAGCAATTCCCCCACATCATCATCACCCATGTTTACAACGGTTAATACCCTCATATTTGTTTATATGTGTTTTGTTTTTAACTCTAACAACACCTGTGTCATTATTGCAGGAAGTCCAGTTGTCTCCAGAACACTGTTTGGTTATGATGCAAGAAATTCTGATAAAAATGGAACTGGCTCAATCAGTATATTTTTGTTGCAGACAGTTCTCCTGAATCTGACATTTTTTCTTGATGTTTGAAGCTTTGTAGTCGCACATCAGACGCCAGCAGTTGAATTGCAATGAGCATATTCACATACTATGCCTTAGTCATAGCAATTTTAATTAGCATAGCTTTGGAAAACATTTTCATCTGATGTGAGGAGCACGTTTAGATTCTGAATCTACAAAATTGGCACCTATTGAAGCTTCTTGATCTCAGGCCAGCTCTCATTTCTGCCCTCTGTTTGAACATAGTGCGAGCCGTCACATCGACATCAAAACGTCTGGCGGGTCTTGATCGCCAAAGTCATCTTTCAGCGCTGTGTCGTACATGAAAGCACGCACTGGCGGCTTTTCATTCCATCTGACAGAAGCTAAGGTTCCACTTTTATCGCCACATTGAGACACATTAAGTGATACAACCAGATGCTTGAGCAAATGTGAGGCTGCAAACATTTTTTTCATCAGACATTCAGAACCAGACTGACAGTGTAATACTGTGACTGCCGTGTGAACAGCTGCGAAACACATACTTGCATTGCAAAAAGGTGTACAGGGAAAAGAGGAAAGAAGAAATGCTGAAACAAACTTACAAATGAAATGTACTTAAAAGATTATTGTGTTTTTGGATCCATTTCGGATTCATTTCTGTTATGAAACACTATCAGTGCTTCTAATTGCCCCAAAAATGCTCAGGCCAGGCCTGGATAGAAAAATAAAATCACCCACGTGTGTCAGCTGGGAAATACTAAACAGTTTATTCAGTTGTACTTTCAAGATCATTATCGGTTGTTTACAGCCAATGGTGCCACAAGAACTGAGGGTGTATTGTGTTAACTAGAAACCTTTTTAGAGTCAGTGTCACAGAAACAAGACAGGGACGCGTTCTGTCTGAGGTTGTAAGCGGCTTTCTATGTAATTACCCATCTGCGGTTCCCCTCAAGCTTTTTAATATATTACCCTTGTCTTCCAGGCGCTGGACCTCATTTGCTGGAGAGATTTCTGTTTAAGAAAATGGCCTGGAGCAACATAAGGAACAAGTGCCTTTTGACTAACTTGTAAAGTGACCCAAACAATACCCACTGTGTTTCACTGCTCCACTTCTTAGATCTTGGTCCTGACTCTCGCTGCTTTTTGGAATTGAATTGGCACAGACCAATTCAAACACAGTGGTGGTCAGTAAAACCTTGTCTTTGAAGCTTCTCACCTGCATGTTTGTTGAATATGTCCAACTGTACGGTGCCCTGACCCATAGTTTGACAATGCATCATTACTTTTAGAGGGTACTGATGAAACATCACCATCCTCACAGCGGTTTGGATGGAATAAGAATCAAATAGAGACAGAGCGGAAAGGATAAGATCACATGGGTGTGCTAGAGGGATTATTGCAGTATTTTTCATAAGCAGGTCTCAGAACTCAAGGCCTCTTATGAGGAGATTAACATGGGTTATTCAATTAATGAAGTATGGACTGGCAGAGGGTCAAATCTCACCTGAATTTTCAGATTCTGCTGCTGTCAGTTTAAACTAAACAGCAGTGAGACAAAAGAAGAATAGAGGAAAATTGATTAATACTTTTCTGGTCTGAGTGGTGGAGTACTTAGAGACCTTTCTGGGACACTGTCAGGTCAATTTAACAATATTAAAAGAGGGATGGTTGCAATCTGAAAGTTAGATGGACAAGCCTTTTTGTGTGGGAGGATGTCAGTTCAAATCATTGACTGCACCTGACAGATGCTCTCATGAATCCTGAGTGCTCCAAAAAAAAGTTTGGAAGGTTCTGCACAACTTCGTTCGTGACTCATGAATTGTTTATTCTGCTTTTTTTCATTGATTTATTTATTTATTTTTGGACAAAATCTGTTTTCCATTGCAATTACTTTATTGCTATATCTGTGTGCTATCATGCTTTGAAATGTGTTGCATGCGCTTGATCTCTATGAAGTCAATGAGCTTATTGCTCTCTGAGAGGCTAAAATGTCACCAGGAAGCTAAAATTACTCAGTTATTGCTGTTTAACTGTAAACTCTATTTGAGGTAATAGACTTTATCTAACCCTCCAACGCTGCCACAGGGCTAAAACAAAACATGCAGATACTTGAAGTCTGTTTATGCACGAATATATTTGAATAAATGTTATCGTTTCTTTAATCCACTCTAGTTGCATGATGCATTAACTGCATCTACATGATACCTGAGTTTTAGCTCGCTAGCTGGTCAGTCGCTGTGGGTTTAGCTTTTACCAAGTGGTTCAGCAATATCCCACCATCAGACATTTCTTACATGGCCCTCGAATTACAATGAGCAGATGACTAAACAGTACAGAACGAACACTCATATTTAAAAGTAAAATGTAATTAGTAACCTTCTTGTCGCTTGTGAATAGACTGATAGATACTTTATTGATCCTGAAGAAAATTAAGGGCTTTATAGAGCCGGCTCATGTGTGACTGTCTATTAATGGAGGAGTCGAGAGCGTGTTGAGTGCTGGGGAAATGAAAGATGAGTGTGAAATCACCACCTCCTTAATTCTTTCTCAATTGAAACCAATGTGTGTGGATGTTCCAGAATGCTTTAATTGTGACAGTGTGTGTGTGCAGTCAGTTGTATTTACTCTGGATAACGTTCATCCCTCAGTGATGTGTCCAGTATTCCACTTCAGGTGCATGAAGAGTTGCTCTTTAGAAAGCTGAGTGCCTCTGTTGTAAAAATCTTCATTGTCCTTCAATTAGCACCCGAGGTGATTGATTCATTCATTTGTCCTCATGCGGTTATTACACTCACATTTGTGAATGTTGTGTCTGGCTACTGTAACGCACTTAATTGTTCCATATATATATGAGCTTCCTGACATCCATTATGTGCTTAGAGTAAATGCTGCTAATGCAGATTTAGACAATTATATTAGTATATTGTCAGTGGGAAGTTGAACAGACCTAACCTCCATGGGAATTTTAATTAGTATTGGTTATATGGTTTTATTTATTTATTTATCAACTTGACTACAGATTGATTTGACATATAAGAAGAGTAATACCTTGGTCTTACAACTGCATTGCATTTAATGACGCCGGTCATCATTTAAAGATATAATCCCTATCTTAAACAAAAATATCAAATGTATTAAACTAATTTCACAAACTAATATTTCGGCTTTCTTAGGTGCTTGAACTACAGTGATTGTGTATTGGACTCTGAACACGTCCTGTGGAAACAAAGTGTTGAAGCTGCTAACGTGCAGACAAAGTCTTAGAGAGCATAAAATTTGGCTTCAGAGGATTTAATTATAGTTTGTCTCTGTATGAAGACATAAATATTGACATATCATATTGTCAGACTATTGGAGAGATGGTATCAGCTGAGGGGATTAGGCACATCTTAACTCCCAGTTTGGGGAGTGACAACATCGATTTCAGAAAGAACGGGGGATTTTTCCTGCAAAAATCCTCTGATAATCCTTGATCCTATTATTGATAAAGGAAGAAAAAAATATGGCACAAAAATAAACTCTGATTCAGCTCCATGATTTCCAGGCTTCACTGACAACATTTACGTGCACAGTTTAGTCGAGCTATGGTGGGAGCTCCGGTACTAGCAATGGCGGCAGCTCGACTGTGCGATTTAATTCGACTATTGTTCTTCTATCATATACATGCATGCCAGTAAATCAATTGATTTGCTGCATGGTCTCATAGAAGTATGCCCGTTCAACCTTTCATGACCAAACCAGACCAAATAATCGACAAACAAGTTAGTTAGTGGCAACCTGATAGCACACCAAGCATGGATGACTTAGCAGCTCTGTACATTTTGTACGTGCCGCACGCTGTATTTTGTGTTTAAATGATATTCACACTACTCCTAGTACCTGTGGTGTTATCCAAAGGCAGACGACGCCAGCATTACCACTGTTAGCCTTTTGTTACTTGCTTACAGCCTTCTTGTGGTTCATTATCCAAATCCTTGACAATACCTTTATAACTCACTCCAGGTTCAACTAATAACATTAATATGGGCTTGCAAATGACTTAGAGCTCCCTGGAGTGGCATCAGAAAACATGTGTTAGCTCTGCACACTTGACTTTGTCTTTCTTTCTCTCTGTTACTCTCCCTGTTGTGTATCTCTGTAATCTTCTCCACCATCTCACTTCCCCTCCCACAATGTTGCATGAATCATGGTAATCCAACAGTCACAGTTGTTGTTCTGCGGAGAGTTGTTGTGAAATCAGAATACAATGGGGAGGCCGGAAAAGCCCATTACACAGTTTGAATGGAGAATGTGCCTCCTTCCTCTTCTTTTATCCTACGCTCCTAGATTCCCTCTCTTCTTCACAACACCACCTCCAGCCCTCACAGATGAACATTTGTCGGTGTCCGTTCATCGGCAGCATCGCGGACATCTGGGGGATATGACAGCGTTGTGTTTTAATAACCCCCGCTTGTCAGAATCAATCCAAATCTCGTCAGACTGAATGAAAAGTGACAGGGAGACGGAGGGAACCAAAAAGATTGTTTACGCCAGCGCTGTCTGGGAGCTGTCCAAAACAATCCGCCGAACTGTCCCAGGTCAGTTTTCCCCTCATTACGTTTCCTTCTCACTTGGATGTTTCTGGCCTTGTTTCACCTTTTCTTCGGGGAAATGCTGGCGCCAGCAGCTAATTGAACAATTTAGAATGTTTGTCTTGTTACACCACAAGAACAATATTATTTGGTTTAGACTGACTGATAATGTGGAGAGGTTCAATTTAATACCAACAGAGAACACAAATATCATTGTAATTCCTAAAGACATATGGCTGTAAACTAACATGGGCCTACTCCTTAGTGTTACTAGCTACTAGCATGAGAGCTGGTTGGCTTGGTCATTATTTATGCAGCTTAAAATGACAATGTTTTCATAATTATATTACTGCCCAATTCTGGGACCAGCTTTTCCATTGGTAATCTACTATTTTTACTGTAAAGACGGCCCTCAGTATCAACAACAACCTTCTCTCCATTCTCTTTCTCCTTATTTTCTCTCTGCAGCAGAATCTTATGAGGGTTGCGCAGCATGAAACCATTTTCTAATTGCAGCAGTAGCCCTGCTAATGTTATGTTTCCCCGCCTTGTCTTTCAGAAGCTGAGAGCCTGAAGTGATGGGGGCCTGGTCCTGACCCCTCATCATTGTGTGTGTGTGTGCGTGTGTGTGTGTGTGTGCCGTGATTCTTTTATAAGCCACCATTCCACTGGTAAGCCTCAGCTCTCAATGCTTCCCCTGCCCTAATATGTGTTTGGAGGTTTAAGGGCTCCTTTATTAGGTTGTTTTGTTTGCTGCTGTTAATGAGGAACTGCTGATAGATGGAACCATGTCTACTCTTCCTGGTATATAACAGACCTGAATGGTTCCTGTGTTGTTGGTACTGGTCTAAGGTAAACATTTTTCCTCAGTTGAAATCTCCGGGGTGTGGGCTCTTCGATGAGCACATCGGTTAATGCCCTCTAACCCAATTACACAATTTTTCTTTTCTCTTTCGATACATCGACTTTCATTTCTGAAACACTCTGACTCTAGGGAGTGAGGAAATACACCAGGTTCCCTTTCAAAATGATCCCATTTGGGTTACAATAACACTAAACCTCTCCTTATTGTCCTTTCTTTCCACCTTCCTCTTTCAGTAAAATGCTGCCGCTCTCCAACTCCCTCTTCATCATTCCACTGTCGCTGAATTGCGGCAGCAATAAAATGGTCTCCTGGTTTACTCGCTCCCTCTGTGCTTGACAAATGCTGTCTCGACCCGTCTTTCACTGCAGCATTGTGCTGAGCTGCAGAAGCAACAATAAAGTCTCTCTTATTGCCTGAGTGCTTAACGATAAAACAAGTACATCCTTTATTTTCCTTCATCTTTATCAATCTCACTTCCTGCCAACAGCAGTACTGAAAGGTACAAGTGGTTGTTTTTGTCAATAGAACCTCCTCTCTTGTTTCTGCTGACCTTCTTCTCATCAGTTGTCTTGTTCTTGAAGTTGTAGCAGCTATCATGTCAGTCTTTTTATTTCTCAACCTCTGTGGAAATCTGAGAATAATCGCCAAAAAATACTGAGCTGTGAGAACAACAACGTATCCTCCAGCTTGTTTCTGCCTGTCTGTCATTTCTACATCACCCTCCCACGCAGGTGAAATGTACCCAGAGGCCGTCAGTGTGTACCCAAAGCAAAGCTCTCACTTCTTTTTCTCTTAAATACCGTTTAACCAGGTGGGACCAACTTTTTCTTGACAGTGGAACTTCATAAGGACGTTCTGATATTAAACTTTTTCTCCACATCCGGATACTGAACTTATTTATTTATTTGCGGCCTACATGAAAAAGCTGCTAAACTGAAAATACAGATAACAGGGAAAAGATAGTCAGCCTATCCGTTTGAACATATGTTAAGTAACATATGTTTTAAAAAATCAAAAAAGTCATGCACAAATGCCTGGGGAACGAGGGTACTGGAGGGGCAGATGAGAGCAGATTAGATGATTGGACACAGGTGCGAAGGCTGCCAGCAGGCAGGTGAGTCGTCAGACACACACACACACACACACACACGCACACACACCTCTGGAGAGAGAGGGAGGAGATCTCGGAGCAAAACAGCCAAAATACAAAAACAGAGCAAATACACCAGAGTCTTGGTGGACGTCCTGAGTTTAACAGCGGACGAGGACACTGATGTACAATGGTTACTTGAATGTTGAGGGGACAAAGTTTCAAAATGCAGATGTCAGGGGATCAGTTCTTAATGGGGACACAGTTATTCCTCCGGACAAATCTTTAAAGTTTAATCACTTCACGTCAGTTGCCCGAAAGCCGTCTGCTGCCATATTACCATACATGTGTCTGTGTGCGCTTTCATGTGCATCCTAATAAGGTAATCAGTTTGAATGTGGAGGCATCCCAGACAAATCTAGCACCAAGACAGAAGAAACAAACTGTGTCTCCAGGCTGCCGGCCTTCTGACAATTAGTGTCTTCATTCCTCTCTCTCTCTTTGTGCTTCCCGTCTCCACCTCCTTCATCTTTCACTGCCATTTCATCTATTCCAGTGCCTTTTTTCACAAGACATGTTTACAACCTGCAGACGTTATAATCTCTTTCACCATTTCTCTGCCTTAATGTCTAGTTTTTCTGACACTCACTGTCAGCAAACACGATCATTGTTCAGAAAGACCACAGGACTGTTCATCCGCCCCACCAGCGTTTCACAGTGACTGGGTGAGGAAACACACAGGATCGCTTTGTGGAAAATGTGTGTTTCCGGAAGCGAGAGAATTTCTTGGTAATGCAGACCTCTTCAGAAAACAACAAAGAAAACACAATGATTGATGTGAAGATGATGGTGAAGTTAAACATGTACAATCTTAGTATAAATAAGTACATATCTTTCCTTCTATCCATCTTCTAAACAGCTTTATCAGCAGGTTTTAAGATCATTTTTGGAATGGTAAATTTACCTACTGCACTTTAACCCTATTGTAAAATGATTAGTAACGCTTATTGTATACGTCCACAGTTTCCCCTAATCATTTCTTAGAAGTGTCCTGCAAGGAAGTACATGTGATTTGGTCCTGTTATAGAAAGGACAATTAGATTAGTTCCTGCATTCATGAGCACCTGATTTCCAAAGGTAATTAGTTTCCTTAGAACCGTTAGAAGCCAAAAAAGTAAGAAAGGAAAGAATAAAAATCACAAATTATCAACATCTATTTTTAATTTGCAGCAGGTGTGCTGTGCTGTTTAATTTATGTTTATATTCATAATTTCCTCCAGGTGCCCTTGGACTTTTCCCTCCAGCCATTCACCTGTTCACTCCTCATTTCTTAATCAGTTCTCTCAGTATTTACACCTGCCAGTTTAAATCCATCAGTGAACTGTTTCTTACCTGCCTGGTCCGTGTCTCTATGTGGGTTTCCCTTCCTGCCATGTCCAAACCATGACAGGGATACTTTTGAAAACGGTTCTGAAAACACCTGTCAGGTGAGTTGATCTGTGATTGATTAGTTATGACTGCAGAGACCGGAATGTGGAGCCCTCGGTCGCGATGCTGCATTCGCAATGAAGCTATCAGAGAGGAAACGTCGGGTTCCAGTTTCTTCATTGATATTTCCGCCAGCTCAGGTAAGTTATGATCTCTTGAACTTTGGAAAACGCTTTATAAGACGCTTGTGTGTGTTTTATGTGCATGCTGAGCGGTCCCTGGTCGTTTTGGAGCATTATTTTAATGTTAAACTGCTTGTTTGATAGACTGCCGGAGTGGCTAGCTCAACGTCGTCCTCGGTGGGCAGTACTGCGCATGCGCATACAGCAAATGGCGCGTTTTTAAAAAGTTGCGTAATGGCTGCGGATGCTGGATGTTTGCTAGTGTGTTTGCTAGTGTGTATGTGTTGCACTTATTACTGCATTTCTCAGTTAATTTCAAAGCATTTGCACAAGCAACATGAAGTTAAGACACAATTTCATTGTTCCTTACCTGTTTGAGTTTACATGTTAGAAGAAAAATGTTAAATTAGAAACACTACACCGCATATTTTGCCATTAAAGGATTAAAAAAACCTGACTGTGACATGTAACAGTAAATACTTCTGTACACTGCTACGTTCATATTTGAAGAAGTGTGTAACTTTGTTGATAACCTCCCGCTCTGACCTCTTGTTCCACTATGCTGACTACAGTACCAGAATGAGCAGGTTTAAAGTATTTATTTTGTGCGAGCCAGTTCTCAGACCAGTCGTTGCAGTATTTCTCTCCCCCTCTTTTCTCCTTGGTTAATGCTGTTGTTTGTGTTTGCCTCCATGAATAATTTACGCGTCGAGCCAAACATAAGTCACTGCGGTGAGATATTATATATTATATTAAAACCGGAGTCCAGGCTTCAGTGTGTGCTGGCAGCTGAGCTGAGTGGGCCACTTGTTACTCTGCTGTCAAAGTGGGTTGTCATTAAGCAGATAGGTGGATGCCAGTAAAATCAATCTGCTGCAGTCTGCAGAAGCTCAGAGTTTACCTGTATACTGTAGCCTATATACAGCACCAGTTTGAATATTTATTTACTTTTCACAATCTAAATATTTTGTGTTTTACATTTTGCTGGGGTAGCAGCCGTTAACACTTAGGGCTTAACAGTTATGAAGTGTGACATTTGTGAAGTAAATTCCCTTGACATTTTGCATCTTGTCAGCCTGTGGCAGAAAATGTATTCCCCCCCCGCCTTCGTCCCCGCGGTCTGGTTCCCGTCGCGACACGTGTCAGTCATGTTGATGAGCTGTCAGCGGCCCTCACATGGAGGTTAGCGGCATGTGTAAGGCCTCCGCGGATATTCAGGAGGCAGGTGATCTGCAGGGAGGAGAAAAAAAAGACGGTGGTGGTGTTCACCGTGGTTACTAATGATTTACTGCGATGATGCTGTGATGGTGTGACTTCTGGTCTTGTTGATTTAGAGCTCCTGGTAGCATCTTGATTGCCTTCGTCCCATAATTCCTGTAATTACTGTAAAGGTCAGTTCTGGGAAAAATGGGCACAGACTGGTAACCTTAATGTTGTTTCTTCTCTGATTTTAAATATTCATCTAATCCATGTTTACATGCTCAGCATTCTACATATTGTTTTTTTCCCCTTAAAAGCTCATAATGAGCTGAAACGTAGTAACTGTGCACTCTCTTCATTTCCCTTATTATTAAATTGCACTGTAATTTTCTGGGAAAAGTTCCAGGAAATGAAGTGGAAAAAATGTGACCAGTCAGTCAGTCAGTGTTTTTTTTCTGTAACAATGTAATGGATTTAAGTGGAAAGCTCACAAAGGTCAGTGTCTTCCTTTTTGGTCCAATGTTTTGGACAAACCAGCTGACCCAATGTGCCACTGAAGCTGTGAAGTAAAAAGAGATATTCCAACACGTTGCAGTGAAGTGTGAGTGAGATGACCAAACGAGTGACATCCGGCCTTCAATGAGACTTCTCGGCTCCAGTCCTGAGCAGCGAGGGTTTGTGACCTCTGCGAGCGGCCAGCAGGCGTCAGGGCAGACTTCCTCCCTGGTCCCACTGCAGTGCTGGAGCCCGTGGAGTCCTGGGACATGACAGTCTGACTGACTGATGAGGTCTCCCTCCTCTGAGCGGCCCCGTGGCTGACGCAGCCAAACACTTCCGCAGCCGGAGTAATGGAGTGGAAACAGATCAGACAGACTGTGTTGTTCTGCCAACCATGATCCATTTAACACACAACATTCAGCCTTGGGATGTGATTCTTTTTCTTAAAGAGAAAATGGCTTCTCGAGGGGCTGGGACACTTCTTGTTTTGGGGGGGCTTCTTGAAAATGTTTGGAATAGCTCTGCCCTGTGCAGACTATATGAACAACTGACATGTTGACTATATTCGATGTATTCATATTTCTTTATTTTCCCTATGCACTGTTGTAAACTTTCTCCTGCATGTATTTGCACCCAGTTATGGTCCCTGTTTTCAACCGGCACTGTGACAGTTTGGAAAATTTCCTGATCTTGAAAGTCACTGCGTCGGTGCACAGGTGGGAGGAGAGGCGCAAGCAGGTGGGAGGTTTATTCAAATGAGGGAGTGTGGCGCGGCGCGAGTGTAAACTGGGTCTTAGACTTTGCACTGAAAGCAGAAATATCAGAACCACATCAATCCACTGTCACCTGGGGGACTTTTAATAGAGTAAAGGTCGGTACAGTGGTCGAGCGAGGTCACGCTAAGCAGGCCAGAGCTGTGTGATCGCAGCATCAGGAGAAGATACCTGGTTCTCATTAAAACGACCTGCCTTCGCTCGGATCGCCGCTCCCTGCACCTGCTGCTGACGTCGCGGTGCCTCTTAAGCCGCGGCCGAGTGACAGCTGAAGCGGTGCGAGGCTGTTTCCTCTGAGCGGCCCCCGCGGCCGAGTCAGACAAACGGCTCTTTGACCAGTTTAATGAGGCCGGGGCAGGTAGGACAGAGAGCCCCTCCTGCCGTTTGACCCCGCCGGGGCCCGCTCTGCTTTATCGCTGCGCCGTTCTTCTCTGCGAGGTGCTGATTCTGGATTATCTGGAGTAAAAGACGGCAGGGTGTGATTTAGAGGTCTCGTATTTCTCACGGTGTAGTACAGTTGTGCCTTGCAGAGAAGAATAATGCATAGTACATCAGAGCAGAGCAGAATTCACTCTAGTACAAAGGCTGTTCGTTTTCTCCCTGCGTTGCGGTGTTCAGTCTGCAGGGCGCAGCCTTCGTCAGCGCGGAGGGAAACGTGACACACGAGGTTTGTCACCTGTGGCGAGCGTCATGATCCCACATCAAGCATGCAGCAAATGCAGCAGGTCCAGGGTCTGACGGGTTTGGTTGCTCTCATTTTACTCGGCCCGCTCTTCACCTCAATTTAAATTCCACCTCTCCAACTGCGTCCCCGCGGGCGTCACTTCACGCCGCCTTAACTTGAGATTATTAAGAAGCAGGAATTCATTCTTCCCCCACTGCAATTAGTTTACTTAATTTGCCCATGAAATGATGCAACGTCCGACGCCTACAGAGGCACTTTGTGTTTAGCACTGAATAGTGGCCTGTAATTACAGAACGAAGAGGAATAAGAGCCTCATTATACTTTGTGTGAGGAGTTTACATTACTCACACTGGACATGTTGTATAGAAAGTTATGTATAAACTATATATATATATATATAGTGTGGCTTTTGTTCCCTGTTGTTGTTGTTTGCAAATTGAAAAATTGAAGCCTGATGCACACGTTTTGTCAAAATGTGTAGGTGTAACCTTCGTAACATTAGGATTCAAAATGTGCGTTTTATTCTTTGTTGGTGTTGACTGTGGAATCCAGAGACCACCACTGTTTGTTGATGATGACTTGCTAATGGTTTTGTTTTGACATTTTTGCTCGTTAAGGTTTTAAAGCAACGACAAAATTATCTCTAATGGCTGCTGTAATACCTTTAATGGCCTTGGTGTCTGTGGTTTATTGAATTATTTTATTTTGCAGAGTGATAAGGAGAAAAATGGAGATTGGCTACTTAACTTTGTTCTCAAGTTCTCTAAAAAAAGCACAACATTAAATATTCAAGCTTAAATAAGCAAATAGAAAATAATCACATGAAAATAATCAATGGCAAGCTTGTCTGGTATGATCAAGCCTGTATCAAGGCCTGGGACATTTGATTAACGGTGCAGAAACAAACCCTTAACTGTTATTCAAGATTTTAGGCTTTCATTGCCTTTCACTTATTTTTATGAACCATGAAGCAAAAAATTAAAAAAGTATTTTATCAATGAAAAATGAGGGAGAATCCATCGGCTCTCGGCCTGTCTTAGCCCTGGTGTCTGGAGAGGAGATGGTGTTTGAGCCGCAGTGATTGGTTTGGTTTCATCTCCAGATAGCTTCAGTAATGATCCCACTCGACTGACAAAACACGTGAAAACACGAGCAGCAGGTTCCCTTTGACTTCACCGGCTAATTTTCAAGTCTCGCTGTTGAACTGTTTGTCTGAATGCTGGCAGGCTCTGCCTCCCCTCCTCCTCCTCCTCTTCCTCCCCCTCCTCCTCCTCCTCCACCTCCTCCTCTTCCTCTTCTTCTTCCTCCCTGCAGCCACAATGTTGTTGCACAAGCTGTTTTTATTAACCTGCACACAGAAGAAGTTTCTTTTTAAAGTTTGCTGTAAAATGTCGCATTTATCCTAATGTGCTGATTTTAGCTGAGGAGCATGCAGTGTGCTGATTTTGAAAAGTGCTTCACAAAGAAAGGTTGTAATCATTATATTCACGTGGCTTCAAATTCAGAGAATGAAAGAAATTTTAAGGTGTTAACACAAGCGTACAAAATCTATTTTGCCATTTACGCGAAGAAGTAAATGTCAAATGTATTAAGTGTATCTCTTCCAGGAAACGAACCAAAAAACTGCAGCCCTGAAATGAAAACGCAGGCCGACGCCGGAACCCAAGCCTCGCCGAGTAGAAACTTTTCTGCAATAACAAATCCAAAGTACTCAATACTGCAAAACCCAACAGATTGTCGAGACCGTACTGAACTTAACGCCTGCTCACGGTGTGAGTCAGCCCGCTAGAATATCTCAAATAAAAATGGAAACTATTTAATCCTGGCTTCATAAGCTGATCCGTGATATACGAGACTCCTCAAGGGCACAAAACCAAATATCAATGGCAGAGAACGCAGGGATGTGGAAACCATTTTTACAGTTTTAGTGCAGCTTTTGTGTAACCTGGGAGGCCGCATGAATCTTTAATGTGATCTAAATTCATCAAGCGAGCTGGGCCGAGCGCGACATTGAACACCTTCCCCTGCTCCCGCTCCCAAACACGTTCGGCTCAGACGTAATAAAAAATGGATTTCACTCGGGATGAAGCGGAAGTCCTGGCGGAGCAGGGCGAGCTGGGAGTTCGCTCGGGCACTTCCAACATCCAGGAGTCTTTTTTTTTTTCACGACCAAACCGCAGCCAATGTTTGTCTAATATTCTACTTTGCTCAAGGTTTATGAAATCCGCCGCTGCACTGCCGGTCTCCTGCTGCAAACAAAGGGCCCCTTTTTTTATGTGGCCGTGCTCCGGGGTCAAACCTGGGACGACTCATCGAGTTTGATAACCACTGTCTTGTGATCGCTAAGCGAGGCTGCGGTTTCTTAAATTTAGTGAGGCCAGATAAGGAAGGGGTGTCCTGGGGAAGGTGGATGTCAACCCCCACCACCCCCCACCTCCCCAGGGAGGGAACGCTTCTACAAACGCTGATGTCATGTGCAAAGCGTCTACGAAAAAACCCATTATTCATATTCAGGGTGACAATGTGGGATTCTGGTGGGGGGAGGGAGTTGTGGTGAGATCTGAGCTCGGGTCAGCAGAGGTCCGTCTTCTGCAGCACAAGTGTGTTTAATGAGCCCGCTGAGGTCTCCAGGTTCCTCCGGCCCGCCTGGAGCGCCGATAAAGAGACGACAGCTCAGACAGCTGACGCTGCTTCTTGGGGTGGGGGCGTCTGGTTTTATCATGTTTGTCAGGAACGTTTTTACAGCTTCAATACGCTTCAATTCGCTGCTTTTCGAGAAATATGGACCTGTTGCTCCATGTTTGGATTTTTCGTTGTGTATGAAGATGTTTGTAGCATGAACGTAGAGTTTCAAAGGCAGGCGTATCACCTGAACATTTCATTTGGAAAATTTCAAATACTCGTTCTTGACCTCAAGTACGGGCATTGATCCTGACTTTAACATCAAAACAACATTCCTTCTGGAGAAAAAAAAGTTGGACGTGTTGTCGTGTTGCATCTAATTTGTTGTTTTTTGTGAAGTGTGTCGCCACAAAGTGAACCAGTCAGACTCCTGGAGGTCAGCGCTTCACCGGTTGTCACACTGACGCAGTTACAGCCGGAGATTCAGGCATTTGGGACTGTCCATCACACACACACACACACACAAAGTGGTTAATTACCAGCAGTTTGGCTGATCGGATCGAGTCAGGTCACAAAAACATGTCAGTGACTGACGTCTGAAACATGGCTGGCTGAGTTAAACAGGAAGATGCAGCGCGGTGTTGACTTGGCGTTCATGTGTGTTAGCATAAACATTTATAAACTCAGCTCCAGTTTGTCCTCGTTGTGAGAAAATACCCCCTCGTCTGTAGTGTAGCAGCAAAATGTGTTATGGTCACAAAACTTCACTGTTAAGAGCACATACTGGGGTTTTTTGGGGGGTGTGAAATTTGGTTGTTGTTTCGAGGAAAATACAGGCTTCAGTCACAAACCTCGGGATCGGACCCAACAGTCTGTAATTTGTGTGAATAAAAACTGGAAGAGACCTGAGCACAAAGCAGCTCCTGTCTGTCTCCAGAGGACTTGTGAGTACGACTTCAGTCACGTTAACCCTGTGATCAGTGAACATGCCATTCAGCCGCTGAATTAGGAAACTGAAGAGCCGTTATTCCACTGACACAGTGTCCCCGATCCAGGCGGAAAGCTGCAGCCACATCCTTCCTCGCTCCTGCCCCGCAGACGGCTCACTTACCACCCGCGTCGGAGCCATGACATCACCTTTTTTTTTTTTTCCTTTTTTAAATGCAGGACATTTTTATTGGGCCGAGAAAGCAAATGCAGTCACGTCCTGTTAATGGGGCCGTTGATGTGATTACATGGAGAAGGCCCCGCGACTGTCACCGGCCTGTTCTGATTTATCTGCCCGCAGAATCTAACACAGCACACGGTGTAAACACAGTCACGTGTAGTAGAAGTGGTTACACCTATGGTAGCATAAGGGCTGCACACAAACACACACACACACACACACACACACACACACATACACATACAGGCACGAGGGAGAGAGAGCAGCACTCCTTCCAGATCCAAATGCGCATACAAGATGGGTTGGGGGGGGGCAAGCCCTCATCGATCTGTCCGAGAGAGTGAGTGAGTGAGAGAGAGAGAGAGAGAGAGAGAGAGGGAGAGAGGGAGAGAGAGATTGAGAGAGAGAGGGGGAGAGAGAACGCGCCAGGCTGCTTCTTTATCCCAACAGACCCCTCCTGTCTCGCTCTCTCTAACTCTCGATGTCTGTCTGCCTCTCTCTCTCTCTCTCTCTCTCTCTCTCTCTCTCTCTCTCTCTCTCTCTCTCTCTCTCTCTCTCTCTGTCTGCCTGCCAGCTGATGCTGACTGGAGGTGAAGCGGTTTTTCTCTCTTCCCTCGTCATCCCGGGGAAAACCTGGACGGACGGACCGACCGACCAACCGACCGACCGGAGGCTTTTTGGATTTTGACGCCGGCTTCTGCCAGTCGCGCTTCACAGCGAGGGGAGGGCACCGCGAGATCAAAATCAAACCCACCTCAACCGAGAGCGAGAAGCAGAAAGCGGCGTGAAAAACCAGGACCGTAACGCAGAGACGGGACCAACTTCCAGCTGGCGGTCTGCGGGCAGCTCCGGACCTCTGCCGGCACCAAGAAGGTGGGATGCGGTCCGGTCCGCTGCAACAACACAAGTCCGTTTGCCACACATTTATATATATATATGTGTGTGTGTGTGTGTGTGTGTGTGTGTGTGTGTGTGTGTGTGTGTGTGTTGTGCGCCCCGGACCACCGCGGTGCGCGCCGCGTGAGAAAACGCGTCTGCGGTCTGTCACAGTGTTTATGTTGGGCTGAGCTGAAAGCTGCCATAACACGCTGTATGGATACTGATGGCGCGTGGCGCGGCGCGTGCGTGACGTACTTGTGTGTTTTTTTTTTTCCTCAAGTGTGCGCGTTGGTGTGTGCGTGTGCTCGCAGTGCGCGTGCAGCGTTGAAGTGTGTTTATACTGGCTCTGCCTTGTGGTGCGTTTAAGTGCCGAGCTACGCGGCGAAGAAAGATGGAAATTCGTTGCTGGAGTGTGTTTACTTCAAGCACCTGCTCTGAGTCACTGACTACTCACTCTGTTGTACTGTTAGTGTGTGTGTGTGTGTGTGTGTGTGTGTGTGCGAGCGTGCGTGCGTGTGTGTGTAGTGTATTTGCACTCTCATGCTGTGCCAGGAGAAGGTTTTTTTTTTTTATTTATTGCAACACGTTTTCTTTGTGTCTGCACTGTAAGAGTGTGTGTGTGAGGCTGCCGTTACTACAGAGGTGCTGCTGATGTTGATGCATGTTGTGTGACAAAACGCTGCATCAAACAAATTCAAGATGGGAAGAACTCATGCAGATCATTGGAAGAAGTTGTGAACATCAGGTTGACAGGTGTCATTAACGTACACAGATCAGTCACAACATCAGAACCACTGCCAGCTGAAGTGAATGACACTGATTATCTCGTTACCATGGCACCTGTTGGGGGGATGTATCAGGCAGCGAGTCAACAGTCAGTTCTTGAAGTTCATGTGTTGGAAGCTGGGAAAATGAACTCGTGTTAGTTAGCTTGACAGCTGGGTCAGAACTTCTCCAGAACAGCAGGTCTTGTTGTGGAGGAAGCAGAACCGCTGAACTGGTGACAGGGTCATGGGCACTGGAGGCTCGTTGATGCACGTGGGGAGATAAGGCTGACCTGTGTGGCCCAGTCCCACAGAAGAGCGATGCTAACTCCTACAGAGCAATGCAAGATTGAGGAACACGACAAAAAGTTCAAAGTGTTGTCTTGGCCTCCAAATTCTCCAGGGACGTGTGGGCCCTCTGCACATCAGTGTGGATGTGCAGAATGATCTTGATGCTATTTTTAAGAGGTAAAATTATATCCGTGAACGGCGATGTGACACTTTCCAGGAAGGACTTAGGAACTAATCCCATATTAACAAGAGCATGTAAACACAACAGTCGGTCACGTACGAAAGGTATTTGTTGGAGAAAGAAGGAGGCGCACAACAGAGCGCTCGACTGATTAGTGCAGAGAGAGCAGCCGGGACGGGAGGGATATGCAGGGTGAGCTGTTTTCCATCGAGGCTTGTAATTAAAGACGATGAACGTACAGCTACTTTACAAGCTCGGCCATCATGACTCATGGGACAGACCCAGGAAAGAAAGACAACTGTGAGACATTAAAAAAGTCAGGGAATCCATCGTCTCCTCGTTAAAGTGCACTTGAAGGAATGTCCATAAAAAAGTGGAATCTATCTCCTCAGGCCTTGAAAGGGAAGTGGACTCAGTGTTGAGGTATCATGTCACCAGCATGTCAGGATGCTAATCTGTGCAGCCTCAGCATCAGAAGCCGACTTCGTTGTTCACAGTAGAAACACAAGTGTCTCCAGCCGGTTTTGCGTTTTGACAGAATCCAAGAATGCGTTTCATTCACTGAAAATAAACAGAGACCGTATCTTCCCCCGCAGTTTACCTGAAGCGTACGGCTTTATGAATAAACTGTTTGTGTTGGCGTTTCCTCTGAGGCGGCGCTCTGGTCCTGCAGGTAAGCAGCAGCACAAAGGGTTGTCCCACGATGTTTGGGAGCTGTGGCTGCATTCACACCAACAAAAGTTAGAATTATGGCCAACATGATTACTTTTCCATTTTGAACCGCTGCACTGCGTTTTTGGGAAACAACAATCCTTCACAATCATGAATCTCGCCCCCAAACTGCACGTCCTGGAACCTGTGGGGCAGGGGGTCGCACATCCTGGTAATGGTACGGGCGGCCCACCCAGAGTGGCACCGCAGCCTTACATGGACACACAACGGAGGGCTCCGAGTTGAACTGCTTATTCATCAAAGCTTCGGCAGCCAAAACACGCACGCCACACACACACACACACACACACACACACACACACACACACACACACACACATGCTGCGACTGCAGTGCAGATTTTACCCAAGGAAAAGAAATGCAGTGTTTGGAGGTTTTGGATGTCTGTGTGTGTGTTTGTGTGTGTGTGTGTTTGGAGGGGGGGGCAGAGAGAGAGAGAGACAGAGAGATAGAGAGAGAGAGAGAGATCTTGTAACATATTTAACCCACATGTATTGAGCCTGGCAGTGACCCTGGGGAAATTCAGCATCAGAGCAGACTTACTTTGCTGTTTTGATGTGATGAATATTCATGATCAGGCACAGCGAGAGAGGAGGTGTGGGTGGGGGTGGGTGGGTGCTGTAGGGTGTTGCTGCCGCAGCCTGTATGAAGTGACTGTTGCCTGTGTGGCCTGATATATAGCTTATATATTCCGCTGTTGTCCCCCCCCAAAAAAAAGCGTAATATCGTGTTAATGACCCCCACTGTTGCCCTGGGTGATGTGCTTTCTTCATTATGATGAAACACAGGCACTGCACTGGGTCAATCCCAGTTGCTCATCCTAAATTAAAGGAGCAGTACGTGCCTTTTAAATGTGCACTCCTCAGCTAGCTTGCAGGGTGCCTCTGTTGAGTAAGCGGCAGACACCCAGTTCTGCCTACACCGTCTACTCTACTGCAGGACTGAAAAGATGTGAACTGCTTCCAACATGTATTTCAGGGTTTCCCACACATTGACTTACACCGGTTTTTAAAAAGTTCAGTCGTCTCCCTGCCTCTCTCGCCTCTACGCGATCCTCCGTGACTTGCTGCAAAATGGATTTCCCTCAGCGCAGACTTTTGTCGTCAGCAAATTGCAACGTTTCAAATCGCAATATCGATGTTGATGCGATTAATCGTTCAGCCCTCGTTCCCAGACATCCTTCGTCCTCCCTGGCCACATCCTCCAGCTTGGGGAGGGCAGGCCAGGTGGAATACATGGACCCCCCACTCGGCATGTTCTGGGCGTCTTCTCTCGGCCACCCTGTAGAGGAAAGTCATCTCGTATTCTCTCTGCGTCACCATCTTGTTAACTGGCGAGGGGGGGGATAGTAGATGGACCGACGCATCACCTTCAGGCTCCGCTCCCTCTTCATCCAGACTGTCCGGCACTTCACCGCTCCACTCGTTCATCTTGTGCTCCCTCTCGGCTCCCCTGATGAGCGAGAACCCAAGATCCTTCAAGTCCTTTAGCGCTGTAGTGAGCAATCCTCCATTTTTCCAGCTCGCTACCACTTTGTCAGACCTGGTGGTCGGTTGGGGCATGGGTGGGGGGGCGTGGATGCAGACTCTCATCCCTGCTGCTTCACACTTTGATATAAGCTGCCTCAGTGGGCACTGGTTGTCACAGCCTAATGCAGTCAGCAGCACCACTTGTTGCACAGAGAGAAGCGACGCATTAAACTGGTGCAGCTGAGCATTTCTGTTAAAACATCCAGCAAAAAGCCAGAAAACGGCAACAAGTGACCCCACACCTCAGCAAACAGTAAGACACGGCCTGATTTTAAGGATTTATATTTTCAGTGGGAGGCTATGGGGTTGAGGGTAGAATGCAGTACATTAAGGAATATATATTTGGTTGTTGGGTGATGCTAATTTAGTTTTCTACTTCAGAGCTGCTGCTAAACAAAACCCCAACATGTATGCGACCGCAGTTTTCTCTTCTCTCTCGTTTCGCTGCATTAACAAGCATAAATATTGATGCCGTCTCCTCCTTTTGTCTCCAACCTCGCTCTCTCTCTCTCACACACACACACACACATATCTTGGCAGTAACATATTCCTCACGTGGCAACGCATTAATAGCAAATTTGATGCCGTCAGTTTCTCTCCTCCTTTCCTCCATCCTTCTTTTCTTGTCCTTCCCCTTCCTCTCACCCATCCCCCTCCTCTTCCTCTCTCTTTCTTTTTCTTCCTTGTTTTCATTAGCTACTGTTAATGTCTCTACACAGTGAAGATGATCTTCCTGTGGCCTTGATTAATCTTATTTTTCACAGACACGACAGTGTGCAGTCAAACTTAGTTGTTACTGTTTACTAGGATTATGATAACAAAGCAGTTTGTGTGGACAACAGATTGCTTGAATTAATTTAAATACAATTCACGCTGACTGATGTGAACTCAGCCAGCCTAACCTGCATGTTTTTGGTGGCGTGGAAGGAAGCCGGAGTACCCGGAGAAATCAGTTGTGTTATTGTGGGCACTTGTGAGGCATCAGAAAGCTCTTGTGTTATTCATGGGAGTCCCTGCTCAGCCTTGTTCCCCCCCGCGACCCAATTCTGGATCAGTAAATGGTTGGAAAAAGGCATATGTCAGTACTCGTTTTTTACAGTGGCCAACCGCTCGTCTTCCTCCTTTCAGGCGGCTGTAGACCTCGCTCGGAGACATGGAGTTCCCCGACGACTTCCTGCTGGCCGAGCTGGGCCACCTGCAGCTCTACAACGACTCGCTCTTCCAGAACAACTTCACGGGCCCCTACAACGACACCGACGCCCTGCTGCCGACGGGGGTGAAGGTCACCATCGTGGTGGTCTACATGATCGTCTGCGTCATCGGCCTGGTGGGGAACTTCCTGGTCATGTATGTCATCATAAGGTGAGTCACGCGAAAAAGTGATTAAGGGGTCGAAGTGTGATTCACACGGGGGTTTAAATAGATCCACTTCACTCAGAGCACCTTTGCAGCCGTTAAATCAGAAGGCTTTACGGTCAGGCATGATGATATGACCACTGTTGCTATAGCGATCCAAACATCTATGAAGTCAGAAAATATAAAAAGGTGGCTCGAGTTTCTCTTTGAGCCGCTCAGGTCACAGCTCGGCGTCACCTCAGCCTGTCAACACTGGTGCTGATTGATGACTGTCGTGATTATTCCATCAATCACGACAGAAACTCAAAGAAAATAATTCATAGTTGACCAGCGAGGTGAAGAAACGTTTCCTCCCAACACATGGTGATGTTTCTTGTTGTCGAAAGTGGTCTTGGAAAGCACATGAGCCACCGTGTGTCTGTGTGTGTCTGTGTGTGTCTGTGTGTGTTTTTGTGGAGAGCCTGGCAGGTGACTGCCCAGTCATGTGTGGATCATATGTACGTGCGGTTTTCTCCCGTGGATTTGACCGAAAGAAACGCTGGTGGAGCGTTTGTCCACCCCTGTGGGCGGCTGCTGTCAGCTCCTGCATGAAGAGTGTGTGTGTGTGTGTGTGTGAACTGTCATTATTAGGATACTTTGCTGTACTTTTGCTTTGTATTACATCCTGCATTAACAGCTGTTTACTTACCAATAGGGCTGCACCGATACCAAAACCATTACTGGGTATCTGCGAGATACTATGGTCACGTACATGTACTTGCACTCTACTCTGATACTGCCGCATCTGATTCCACTTTACGGTAACGTGACATTGACCTGTCGTCGTTTGGCGACGCTTCATGTTGTGTATGAAAGTGAGCAACATCTGATGACGGTAAATTGTGTTTTGGAAATCAGTACTCGGAATCAGCAAGTACAGCAGTAGGTACTTGTACTCGGTAAGTGATTAGGTTGCAGGTCCAGCATCAAACTTCATTTCAGCTTTCTTCTTTGCCTCTGCTGAAGTTTGTCGCTCGCCCCCGCCCTGGTCGGCCCATCTCATTAGCGTCCAGTCCGCCCTGAGAGGCAGCGCTGCTCAGAGGACACATCATAACCTCTCGTCTCCTTAATGCAGTGAAGGCTGAAGTTCTTGGCAAGCGAGCGTAAAGCACGTCCAGATGCATCTTTTTTTAAGGCTGAGTATTTGTTGGGCCAAGATGGATGTTGGGCTGTGATGCAGAGTCTGTTCTACCAACACGTCTCTCGCTCTGCTCTGAAAACAGGCTTGTTTCAGCTGGTTGGAGATCTGGTGACGGTGACGGCACCTCCGTGCTCTCCTCTCTGCCATCTTAATGTTGGTTCACTGATTTATTCACGTTATTGAAATCACCACCCATCTTCATCTTTAATGCCCTCATGTTTAGTAAAGCTGCCCGTGAAGCTTCGGGCGTTTGCCGCCAAAGTTTTCCATGTAAAAACTGAGCTGGAGAGATTTGTACGTTTTGTAAGATGCTCGGTTTCGTCTTCAGGCACTTTATAGGAGAATTGCAATTGACCCGCTGTGGGTTTCAACCCCAGCTGCACATTTTCTTTTCAAATTACTTCTCCTGAGATCAAATACACTTCTGTATGTCTCACAGACGCCAATATGGTGAGATTAATCCTGTTCTCTGGCTCCTTCCTGCACGGCGTGAAACATGTCAGAGCGCTGGACTGGTGATCGCGGCTCTATAATGGTGTTAGTCAGTACTCTTTATGGGCAAGTACCCAGAGAAAGCACTTGTACTTGTGCTGGGTTTGAAATAAAGTGGGTGCATCCCTTTTTCATCACTCATAACTGGTGTTATACATTTTAGCTTCCATCCACCTTTGCGCCTTCAGCCACACACACACACACACACACACAGGTGGTGCATCAGCCCCGCAGTCGCCCCCGACGACTCGCCCTCATCAAGGGTGTCAGAAGGCGGCGGCACCCGTCGCTTAACCGTGCCGGGTTGGACGAGAGGGCTGATTGCACAAGATGGCCGACCACAACACCTCGCCATCCGCGAACGAGGCGGAGCGCGAGCGCGGGTCCCTGCTCTCGTTAGCCTCCGATCAGCTGCAAAGACTCGGCAGTGAATTTTGTGACTCCGCGGGTTTATTGGGTCTTACAGCGAGTTTAATGTGAAGCAGAGGAGAAGAGCGAGTCAGTAACACGTTACTGTCGGTCATGACGCAGGCTACCATGCTGGACAGAACTTTAAATATACTTAGAGTTTACACTTGGTCATCTTCTATGTGTGCTGTGTATTTTTCTGGTTAAAAGCTGCGTTACTCGTGTTTTTTTAACCATAGATCAGAGGTTTTCTGCAAGTAAACAATATAACAGGTGAGATTATTTTTCTTTTCTTGCTATTTGTTGTCTGCTGAAACGTGCACAAACTTCTGTTAATGAATGTCGCAGCGTGGGAAGTGATTACTGACCATGTTGGAAGTGTCAGCACTAACTGGTGCAGCTGCCACCTTCCCTCACTTTATGTAAAGTTTGGCTAATTGACTTCATATGTGACACTACACCCGCTCACATCTTCAGACATTGGCCCTTACCTGCTGTTGGGGCCATGTTGGAGGTGCAGCTCCTCCTTCACATCTGCTCACGTCCCACTTACAGAGACCACCAAGTGAATCAGCCCCGACCCCCATAACTCTGATCCTGAACACGCTGCAATGTGGCAAATGCAGCGTGACGTAGACTGTAGACTCCCTCAACCCAAGCATGAACCCCGCAGAGGTGATTAAATGTGTTGTTTGTATTGTGTTGTATGTTTTTCCTCCACCTCACAACCTACTGTCACGTACGTGCGTTGCACTGCGCAGGTAACTTATACTGGAGCTCGAAAGCATTAAAGAATAATCATGGGCTGAGCTGCTTTGAATTTAAAGACGTCCAGTTATCCTGAAGATTTAAGGAATGTGGCCCGACGCTTGAGTTGGTATTAAGGTGATGGATTGTGGGTAATTAAGCGGGATAGACTCGCACCTTATCCGAGCGGGGCTGTAGCGAGTTCGGGAGCTGGAGTCGTGCTTGTAACGGGGGGCTGAGCCTGATCACTGCGCTTATTCATGGGGAGAGGCTGCGGAGAGAGAATGATGGGGGAAAATGAGCAAAATGTAAATGGAGTCTGGTCCCAACGTGCAGCAGCTGCAGCGCTGGGGTGCAGAGTTTAAGAGTCGTTCTTTCCCCATGCGTTCCCATAAACACACACATGCATGCACACACACATGTCCATCAGATAATGTCTGATGACAAAAGAAGGTATTGCATCTGCAATGTCTTTTACATTTTTATTGTTCACTGATCTTTTAAAATCACCAGCGAGGTGAAGAAGAAGAGGGTCAAGCAGCAAATTTGTCTGAAAGCCCATTCAAAGCAGGTCCCTCATTTTTAGATAATCGATTTTTATGATGAAAACTCTTGAACTCATTATTCAAATGCTTTTTTAAAAAAATAAATGCAGCCAGATATCGTAACGATGCATCATCACAGCGAAATTACTGAAACATAAATCTCTTATTAAATGTATTTTTTGACGCCGCAGCAATTAATGATCATAGAAATGCCAGAGCTAACGACGGGTGCAGAGCTAAAGTGGCTGTTCGATCCGCCGACAAAAGAGAAAGCTTTTTGTTTTACCCCGGCTCCTTCCCGACGGCGCTGTGAGCTCAGCGTGTTTTCTGCCAGAGAAACAGCAGAGACAAAGAGTTTTAACTATCAGCAGAAGTCCGCCGCCTTTTCAGTCCATACAGCAGCAACAACAGCCGCGAGCAGGGATTCCTGTGAGCATCTGTTGAGGTCTTCAGGCTCCAAAACAAGAAGGTGGACCAGGGGGAGGGAGAAACATCACGTCGAATTCAGCGCAGAGCAGAGAGGATGGCAGACTGAAGCCGTGTGAAGCGCCTTTTTTTTTTCTGAGGGAAAAAGTGCTGCCTGGAGGGATTTTTGTAAAGGAAAAAAGGGTTCTGTTTCCATGACAACAGGCCGATCCACGTTACACATTTTAGGACATCGTCAGCCCTCAGCATCAGTTCTGAGACGTCAGGACGACGAGTTCCTTCGAGCAAAAGACATCAGGCCAAGGAGAAGCAGAAGAGGAGAAAAAAAAAGCAAACGCGTTTTCAAACCTCAGGTGTCATAACACTGTGCGGACGGGCTCGGCAGGTATTGGGTGAATCTCCCGCCTCTCAGGGGAAGAAGAAAACACGCTGTTCTGCAGACAGGAATAGATTCATGAGAGCAAAAGTGCGTCTATATTTAAATGTTCAGTGTGTCGGGCTGTGTGAGATGAAGATGTATATTTCATACTGTATGTTTGAAGCCTTTTATGTGGTTGTGTCAGACTTCCCGGAGACATTCGTTTGGACGCTGCTCTTCCACACAGCTCGGACACAGGCGGGGAATTCACGTGAAAGCAAACAAACAGGGAGGACAGCGAAGGCGACTCAGAACCGGGTCCTTCCCAAGATCCTCACGATTTAAATCTCTTTTAAATCGTAACGCTCCAGTTTTGCAGAATTTCCTGGTATAAATGTACGTGAGTTTCAGAACCACTGACGCCTGCGTTCAGAATCACGGGACGTGCAGGAAATTAAAGTTTAAAGAAGTTTTCTCGCCGCACATGCTCGACCCGTCAGGTCTGAAGTGGATCGGATCGGATGAGCGGCTGTCGAGTGCCTGCTCCATTTTGTGTTATCTCGAGTGTTTCGACACGTATCCCGTGCTTTAACAATTAAAAAACGACACGCGGTGTGTCAGAGTGTGACAGCGCCCTGAAGGGCTGCCGCTGCAGTTGGAAAAAAAATAAGAAATACACATCGAGAGGTTTTCAGCGTTTTTCCTGAGAGCTTCAATTTAGAGGGAGCGTTGACAGAACACAAACCAGTGGGACGCTGGATGTCAAGGAGGGACTTATTCCACATATGTCTCATGTTTGTGTTATTACTGTGTCGTGCGAATGAATAAAAAATCTCATGTTGCTTCTCCGCTGACGTGACTTAGCGGGGATCTGCACTCAGCGAAGGACGAGTTGTGGCAAGAGAAGGAAAAGAGGAGGCAAAGACTCAACAGGTGCAGAACAGGGATGTGGAGCAAATCTTTTCCCGTCCCCAGAGAGCGCCGCGCGTGCTGATTGGCTCAGAACAAATCGTGATGTTTTTCATTTGAATCCCCAGATGGAAAAAAAACAAAACAAACTGCAGGACAAAGTGTTTATTCTCTGTTACTCTCTGCTCCCTGTAGACACACTGTAAACTGAGTTAGGGAACTGGAGGGAGGGAAAAACCCAGGAAAGAAGGTCGAGATGCGACGCCGCCACTTTATTACACACCAAGTGCAAGTACAAGTATTGTGCTGCATTTTTAACCGTCGTAACGAAACTCAGCCCTTCAGTTTGTGGTGGTCAGTGTTGATGTTGTGTCTCCTGCCACATACGAGTCAATGTGTGTGTGTCTTTTATCATCTTTACATATCTTAAAATATCTCGAAACCATCTGTTTGATTTACTGTAAAGTGATATCTGGTGTGGTGGTATTGTACTTTTACAAGTGCAAAAACGTGAGCATAGTGTCAGTCCGATACCTACGTCCTCTAATTTATTTATTTTACCTTTTTTTTTTCATTTCATTTATTTGTATTTATCTTGGTCTGTACATAAAAGCAGAGTTTTAATCACAGAAGCGAGGGTCAGTTTGTGTCACGTCCGACCATCTGCTGTGGAGCACATCTGGCATTTGGACCGGTGGTTTTGGGACCAGAGAGTGTAATTAGGTTGTCACTGATGCACTGAGTGGCCCAATTTTCGGACTCTCTGATGGAAAGCCGGCTGCTGATCTGCTGGTCTTTATTTATTATGAATAGAAATGCACTCTGAGAAGGGGCGTGGGTACTCTCGAGTATTTGGTAGTAGTAGTAGTAGTTTTTTTGGGAACCGAGTCGATAAACAGAGATAGCGTCGCGGAGAGAGACGGAGAGACTAATGAAGGTCAAAGAGAAATCAAAGAGTGAAGGAAGGAGCGTCCAGCGTCACGCTACCTGATCTCCTCTTCGTTGTTACTCATCAGAATGCGTGTGCGCGCGCGAGACATTCAGCGACAGTCATTATCGTCCTCCTGATGAAATCTGTTTATTCATTAGTCTGTCCCTTCATCCGTCGCCGAGGTTTATCTGCAGCATCGCAGCGGCGTTTTGACGAACGTTTGGAGGGTGACGCACAAACTGATCCGTCCGTCCATTCACTGATCAAGTGTTTTTAACATTCAACATTTGGCGGAAGCACTTGTTCACGTTCTCTTCTGAGAGTTGGATGAGACGAGTTCCAAGTGTTTGTACTTCATCTCTTAATAAATCGTGGGCGTGCTTAACATAATAGACCAATCAGAACGTCATCGTCCGTTCCCTTTGAGATGTCAGGTGTGCATGCACCGCGGTGGATTGGACAGGAAGTAAGAACTTCTCTGCTCTCTTGATAACAGGTCCTTATAATAACAGTGAAACGCGGCACCGTTGACTTCAGACGAGGATTTTTTGTCGGCCAGCAGCTGATCACACCTTGTTTAAAGATCGACGCGGCCCGCGGGCGCTCGGCTGGGAGACATTCGCCACTTTGTGGGTGCTGGAACGAGAAGATGACATCTGCGACACTTAGCGAAGATGCTCACGTGGCGCTCCGGACACCGAGGGGCCGGTGAGCGCTACGCGTGTTTGAGACGCACCGCTGTCGTGCTGGTCGGGTCGTCTCATCACGGATCCTTGATGGTCGTTCTATATATCATTTCATATCTTGTCCTTGACCCCGTGACCTGCACGCGCTGCGGATGGATTGATGATGCGTGTGCGTGTGTTTCCATCTGTTCCCTCTGCGTTTGTGAGCGTTCACACTGAGAGGCAATGAAAAAGAAAAAAACAACATAAAAACAAACCACATTCACCACATCAAAAACCTCAACAGAAATTATACGAGTATCTACAAGTGCTTCAGTCTGCACCTGTTATTGTGTGTGTGTGTGTGTGTGTGTGTGAGTGTGAGTGTGTGCACGTGTGTGCCACAGGGTAATGACAGTGGCTTCCTTCTTGCTTAATGACCGCTGTGAATTATGAACCCATTTACTCTTCACTGCAAATGAATGCCTCGCACCGAGAACAGAGGGTGTCTGCATGCGTGTGTGTGTGTGTGTGTGTGTGTGTGTGTAAAACAGACACCAAATATAGCTGGTTGTCACATGACCTCTCCGTCTCCACGACATAGACCCGCACTCTCTCATTTGCATATTTTCAGAACAGCCACACTCGCCCCGTTTTGCTTCCTTTCTCCCATCGTTTGTTAATAATCTGTAATTTTCACTTCACTTTATTGGCGACGGCCTCATCAAAGTGCCGACATATGACTGAATGGTGCACGCCAATATATGGTCTATTACAGACGTACACCTTTACACCTCCGTGCCGCTGTGTAGGGTTGTGCAGCTCATGTTGTAACCCTGAATAGATCAGCTCTACTGTACTTTTTAAGGAGCAGTTTGTGAGAGACACTTGTCAGACACACAAGAGGCCGATTTATTTTTTTTTTAAAAAAGGCAGCAGCGATAGAGATCACTGCCCTGATCATCTGATTCTGATCATTTCATTTCCCCGTTTTTTCACCTCTTCTCGTTCTTCTCCTGTGTGCTTCTCCGAAGATGAGGAGTAATTTGCCAAAACCGTCTAAATCTAATTTGCCTTATTCTTCCCGTCATTCTTCTGATTCCACTCGCGGCCTCTCGCACCATATGTTCCCCCTTTTTTTCTGTCACCGGCTGTTTTAACAGTGTAATGTAATCACATCAGCGTCATTAACTAAATCTGCGTTGAAGTGGATTTTAACAAACCATTGTTCGACTGTGGATTTCCTTAAGTGGCTCCTCGCAGTCAGCGGGAGTTAAGAGGTCGAATTTTACTCCATTTACTCCAGCGAGCGCCGTCGATTTCTACTCTGCTCCACAAAAAAAAAGAAAAAGTCAATCTTGTTATAATTTAGTCCAAAATGTGCCTGTGCTGCTGCTGAAGCTGCAGTACACTGTATTTACTCAACCATATTAAATATGAAAGGAAATAAAGATGGATGTGTAGAAGTCTATAAAAAAGCTCAATGGATTTATGACTTCAGTAAACATTTCCATACATCGAGTTATAGTCTGTATCGTTAGTTTCAACTCTCCCTCAAAATAACATGATGTTCATTTTTTTTAGATTATGGTCCAACATAGAGAAAAAAAGACCATAAAGCAGAGGATCGTTCAGGGGCGTGGCTACAATGTGATTGACAGGTAGTGCGGCGACACGCCAGTCATTTCAGTCAGGCATCGTTCTCAGCAGTCAGATCCATCGCTCACTCCGTTCCAGCTCCACCCTGTCGTCCAGTTATTGGTACTGTCCGATAAATGAATACACAGAAAAGCCTGAGCACTTCCTGTCGCACGGTCGATGATCAAAACGCAACAGAATTCAACAATCATGAAGACACGAGGGAACATGAATAGGTTTCATCCCTCCCAGTGGAACTCAGCTGAAGCTGGAAGCTTCATTCTTCACCTCGCAAACAGCAGCTACACAAACATTTGTTTTTCTTTTTTTAGAGTTGCAGGGTTTCCAAATATTCTGCATGTGCAAAACCCCTGCAAACTGCAGAATTCATGCCCCCTCCCCTCATGTTTCCTTCTTCCCTCTATCCTCTGTCAGAAAGAGAAGAAGCGTACAGCTGATTGTTAAGACCTGATCAGCTTCTCAGCGGAGAGAAAGAAAGAGAGAGAGAGGAAAATGAGGAGAGGCATTATTCATTATCCATTTTTTAAGCTTTGATCTTCGTCGTCTTCATTTGCTGCACTGCCGCTCTCTCTCTGTCTCCTCTCTTTTGTTCTCTTTTCTTTCCCTGCTAATGAGAGCCGTGGACTCGTGCAGGACAGAACAAGGACTTTGTCTAAATTTGTGTTGACATTTTGACCCTCATAGGTCTTTATGTAATATCTGATTTAAACAAAAACTATAGGAGGAAGACGGAGGAGAAACAAACAACAGGATCTTTTTGGTGATTATGGCTACGGTTTTGGCTCACAGTGATAAAAAAACAACATTGAGATAAAACGATTATTTTTTGCATTTTATTTTACAGTGACGCTCTCCTTTTGCCACATGTCACAAATCCTACGCACACAAAGCAGGGTTTCCCACACACTGACTAATACGTGATGGTTGGCCACACATGATTCATTGGTTTTGTTTTGTTTCTGATGTTTCGAAAGTCAATGAGTAATTGTCATAAATAATAGAGATTTCAATTAATTTCAAAATAATCTGCCAAACAACAAATAGTAATGTCCCTCATGCACAGTGCACCCAGTCCATCTGCAGCTGTGAAGACACGTGTTCAGCTGATCCTGAAACTGTACACGTCTCCTCCTGTACAAACTCCTGCATTAACTCCACTCGTGCAGTTTTCTAATAAACTTTAACATTTAGATGCGACTGAGATCCTCCGGGTGGCAGCTCTGTGATATGCAACATGACACAAAATTAATTACGACTGGAGCAGAATTGGTTTGGGATCAGGAGGATTTGGCGACATCAAACCTCAGAGGAGAGAGAGCGAGAGAAATTAATCAAAGACAAAAAAAAAAACAGTCTGTTGCCAGTCTGTGCCATAACAAGGGTTTCACAACCAACTGCTGATACATGGGAGTAACATTACACTTGTTTTTATGAAATCGTTGAGTTGCATTTTGTTACATAGAGCCGGTCATTTTACACGTGGATTGGATAGCGATCCAATATTGAGAAAACGCTACGTGTAAATGTATCCAGAAAGCATGAAGAGATGGATTAAAATCTGAGACTCTCCAACCATCTGCTGAAAATAGGAACTATCTTTACACCATCTGCGTCAGGAAGCAAAATTAACCTCCGCGTAGCGTAATTACAGCTGCCGCTGAAATTACGGCAAAAAGAGCCCTGACACTCTTTCCTCCTCTCTCATTAAAGTGACAGAAGAAATCAGGTTGGACACATAGAGGTGTAACGTTTATCTAATCCCAAATGAGTGGGCGAGAGACGAGTGTGAATAAGAGCCTGAGAAGATGAAGAGCGCCTTTTTGATTTGCTCGTACTTCATCCATGTGTCCGAGGTAGATGGACCAAAAGCAAATTTTTTTTCTTGTACGGACTGAATATGTGACGTCGGAAAATAGCTTCTCCAAATAATAGGGGATGTTTTAAATACCTCCGCTAATGGATTAATTTAGGTTATTTACAAATCCACCAGTGGAGGAGATGAATCAATTAGTTGCAGAACAGATGGAAGAGGGAGTAAAACGATGTCAGTGTTAAGCCACATGACAGAGCAACATGTGGTTTGGCAGCGATGCATCTTTTTTTTCTTTCCACACACCGGCGTTAGATTGGCCCCGACTGAGAGGCAGTTTCATCGCACACACACAGGACACGGTGATGGTGGGGTTAACGGCGTGTGCAGTCATCCCTGTTCCGGGCCTCTGTGAGCCATTTCCTTTAATGAGGGCCTCAGATGGTGAAACAGAGCCAGACCATTTACCATCATCACGGCTAATTTCTGCCCCGACCTCGAACATGGCACCGCTTCTACCCCCCAACTGTGCCTTTTTACCGGCGACAGACCTCTGGACTTGATTCTTTTTTTTTTTGTAACGATGGAGAGCAATGGAGGCTGATTTCTGAGCAGGGAGCGCTTCATTTGAGTGTTGATTTGTGCAGGGTTTTTTCCATGAGCCCGGCCGGTCAGCGAAACGAGAACGTCTTTGAGGGACTGAGCTTATAAATAGCTTCAGAAGGCGACAAATGATGAAGTCCATGCTGGCAAAACATTTTCAACTCATGCGCCGCTTACTCACTCGGTCCGGATTGTTTGACCCAATTGCATTTGTCATCATCAGATAAAGTTTGCTCCGTCGCCAAAAGGCTGAGCACTTCAGGAAGTTTGAGAAAACTCCATCCGCTTATTGTTTATGGTCAAATCCTCCAGGAAGAAAAAAATCTGTAAGTGGCCCTTTAGTTTGGATTACTCTGTCAACTGCTGTTTCCGAGTTGAAGAAGGAAATGCAAAGCTCACAATTGCTTGATTCATACGCGTTTCACACTGTATTACAGCTTTTTAAATGTTACCAGTTATCAAACATTACTCACAACTTGAATTGACTTGTTCCTGTTTGCACTGGTGCAGGATTGGCAGTCAACAATTGATCAGTATTGGTTTCATTTCAACTATGATCACAATTTGCCTAAAATTAATCAAACCTTATCCAGAGATGTGGCGGATCAAAACAGAAATGATGGTCTTATGTATTTTGAAAGCAACTTCAACACAATATATGTAAGGCCATTGGATAACAAATTGCTCATGATGACAAATGGTTGCGTAAATCCCCCCCACACACACCATTACTACATTTCGTTCTGTCGATTATCTTTCTGCCTTTTGAAAATCATTATGTTGTCTATTACAGGATGTTGCTACGTGACACTTAACTTCCAATAGCTTTCGGTGATGTTGCCTAGCACCCTGAGCGTATCTAATTTTAAAAAATATTGGAATTCATTAAAATCCCATCAGTGGTACTTGTGTGGCTGCATGGCATTAAAAAGGGGGTGGGGGCAAACAAACACATAAATCCACCTGCAGCCGGCCCCCAGTTTGATCCTGCAACGAGAGGCGTGAGGTTAAATGCGTGAAAGCAAGAGGGGAACCGAAAGGGGTTATTACGAGGAAAGGGTGTCGAAGAGGTGGAGGTGAGAGGAGGGAGGAGAGAGAGACAGATGAGCGGATTTGTGGCCATCGGCTTAATTGGCTGCTTGTTCAGGCGAGCTAAAGAGGGAGACGGGTCTGCAGAGGGACCTGACGTGCAACAGCACATTCATTACTTAAAAGTGTATTTGACAGAAACAGGAAGAGGAGACTGGATTAGACAGATGATAATAAGGATGGAAGTAGCAGGTTTTATGAGACGGGGCGGGCTTAGAAAAACAAGGAAGGCAGGAATATGCTGCGAAAGTTTAAATTTGTTTGTGTTAACGTGATATCATTTTACAACTTGTGATGGCAGCAGTGATTTTATACTCACTCTGAGTTGCATTGTCACATCTTGTGTTACTCAACATCTTTTTTTTCCATTTTTTATAAATAACAATATAAATAGTCCCATAACTTTTCTTAAAGGCCATGCAGCGACATTGTGTTATAAGACAAGTCCCAGGCCGTGACTGGGTAACACACCATTCAGAAAGGATAATTCAGGAGTTTGAACTGGTTATTACATTAATTGGATCAGAAGAAAATGGTAAAAAGAGTAAGAAAGGGGAGATGAATGTAAGCGTGCTGTATAATGGGTTATTGAGGAGGGGGGGGGGGCATGAGTGGGAGGAAGAGCTGAAAGCTGAAGAGGAAAAGAGGCGAGGACGGAGCGAGCAGGGATGGAGTGAGTGCATTAGAGGACAATATGAGCAGACGGGTCGAGCTCCTTAATTAGGTACTTGTTGGTGTAGAGTGTTGGGGGGGGGGGGTCTGCTGTTGTTGGTGGGCAGAGAGAGACAGAGCAGAAGAAAGGAAGAGGATATTTAACACCCTTTAGAAATGAACAGATGATGATTTACCTTTGACCTGAATGAAAAATGTGCATCAGGGGTCTGGGTTTGCATGATTTCTTTTTTCTATCATATAAAGAAAAGACGTTTCTGAGACTGAAGCGAATGAGTGGGGGAAAAAAATCAACTTCAGAAGGAATTTTTATTTGAGGTCAACAGGTTTCTCTGCCTGTTTTATTAACTTCGCTGAACTGAACAGACTGAGGGGAAAGAGGAAGTTAGGTGGAAGATACAAAGGAGAGCAGGGAAAGGGAAAAGACAAAGAGCAGTTGAGAGGAACCGGAAAAGGAGGGAATTAAGGGATTAGTCAAATAAGGAATAATAGACAGAAAATTAGCAGAAAGAAAAAGAAAGAGGGTTGGGAGGTGAGCAGGGTGAGAGGGAAAAAAGTGCGGAGCTGAAGTAGAAAGACGAAACATTAAAGGTTAATTTTCCTGGAATCTGACTTCTAGTCTGCAGATGCAATAATAAGCCGGGGGAAAGAGGAGGGGAAAAAAGGTGCGAGTGGACAGGGAGATTAAATCTGAGGAGACAGGAGGCAGAGGAAGGGGTGCGTCAAGGGAAAGCGCGAGAAGGGGAAGGACGAAACAAGGAAGATAAAGACGTGAGGGGACGGAGCGGGTGATAAATGGAGACGGGCGAAGGCTTCACAACCTGCGCGGGTCCCCTGGGGAGGGTGGAGAGATGATTCACAGTCTTAACAGGGGGGGAAACTGTAACAGGATTTCTGCTGGAGAGGATGAAAGATGAGGCGAGGAAGAGGGACGAGAGACCAGCAGGGACAGACTTTGTTTAGGACTGTCCTCAACAGATAAAAGTGACGCTCTGGTCAATTGCGCAAATGAGCTCTTGCAAAAAGTGGAGACGCGTGTCGCAGTTTCCCTCCAGAGAATCCGTGGTTTCCTGTTTTGGTTCATTTCCTGTCATTTATTTTGGCGTGACTTGTGGTGATATGTAGTGTTGGTCTGTCATGTTCTTTATCTGGGTGTGTGAGGCCGGTAGCAGCTAAAACAGGCTCAAACATTTTTTTTTTTTTTTTTTTAGGTTTTCAAATTCAGGCTTGAGCCAATTTCCCCGACTTTGTTCAGCTCCCTCCGGAGCCGCTAAAGGCTTCGCACAGCTGTTTTTCACACGAGCAGCGGTAGTACACCTCCAAACACACTTTGATGTGGAAAATCAGTGGAGCCCCCCCCGCAACGGCTGGAGGCGCCTGCCCCCTTTGCTGTGATTAAAGGGAAAATTCTGGTCGCAACGTATTTTCACAGTGCAGCCATTAGCTGAAGCAGCTATGATAATGTGGTGTTGTAAGGTATCTGCTGAGATGGGGCTCAAAGTAAGTAAGAAACAAAAATGAGATCCAAGGTGCGGTAAAGCAGAGCGTCTTAGCAGAAGTCATTCTGTCGAGCAGCAGGAACAGATGATGACAAATAAGTGGAAACTAACGTGGGGTGGGACTCGGCCGACGCAGCGTTTGGGGCAGACGGTTTCAGCTCTCAGACGATGCTGATTAGCAGCAGATGCACCAGCCACAGGTCGCTGGTCTCTCCCGCTCCCGCCCAGATCTTAATGAGGTGGGTTTTATTTATATCCACGGAGACAAAAAGCACCATCAAACCCCATCCAAACTAATTTCACACATGGTTCCACCCGTGCGACAGGTAGGTATGACGCCAACTTACAGGGACTGATGACTGAGATGAGTCAGGGATAATACAGTTTGGGTTGAGCGCTTCTTACCAAGCGCTGTACGTAAGCGTGCTGCACACAACAACAACAACAGCGACCAAACAACCCCAGTAGAATCAGCAGCCGTCAGGCCGTGACCAGCCGGTCCGAGCACACACACAAACCAATGAGGCGATAAATGTTTAATGCAAAGCCACGCTGTGAGTAAGACTCGCTTTCAAGAACACGGATGATGTGCGAGTTTCACGTCAGGGTAAACGAGCGCTACGGTAACGCAGGTACTGAACCCGCTGCAAGTGACGGCTGCAAAAGTTTGCACGGCAGCATCTTTTAAATGCTGCAGAAATATTTAGAGACTGTTGATGTAAATGGTAACAGCTGCTTTGAGTGCTCTGCTGTTAATTATCATCTGCTGGGCTACACACACACACACACACACACACACACACACACACACGTCATGCACAACTCTAAAGCATCTTAAAGCGAGCGGGACGTTCTGTGCTACTGAACTGCGGTTAAATAAAGCTGCTCAAGAACAAGTCGCTGACTGATTCAGAATGTTTTTTTAATAACTGCAGGATTGCAGAAATTAAAAGCCCATAAAGTGACATTTTCATCCTACTTCCTCGTCATTGCCAAATGTTCTTCACAACGTTGACAACACCTCCTACAATCGAAATGAGCTGCCAATGTTTATAACCGGCTTCTCCCAGATCCTCAATCTGTGACGCAAAACCTTCTGCTGTGGTGCTCCGTCAGCGATGAAAATCAGATTCAGGACTCATTTGTTTAAAAAAACAAACAAGAAAACTCCATCCCTTCCTCCAAGATTTTATTCTGACATTACAACATCATAAATACATTCAAATGCCATTCATCTTTTACTTTTTCTGACTGATCAGTGTCAGATTTGGAGCATCGAGCCGAGCGCGGCGGTTGTTCTTCACATCCACTGCACTCGACCTTACCTGGTGCTGTCATGAATAAATTCATGAATAAATAAAATGGGTACCATCAAACTGTGGTGAAAAGTTTCTGAGGAGAACTTTAAAAACCTTTTCTGGCTTTTTTCCAGACTTTCACATCACTGAAAAGAGACATTGCAAATATTGGAATGGCCTTACTTCACCCAGCGACACACACACACACACACACACACACAGACAGGTATTCAAACACACATAAAAGTGAAAGCTGCACTGTGGTTTAAGTGATGTTGCATAAAAGTTGAATTACCAAAATCTATCCAGGCCTTTAATACATTTTTTGAGACTTCATTGTATCCTGCTTGTTAAAACCAATTATGCTGAAAAACCCTCAATTGTTAAATTAAAATTTTCAATGGTCACTTCATACAGTGTTGACATAAGAGCAGTGAGTCACTCGATGCGATGTAAGAGTGGGTGGCAATTCAAAGGTAGGGATGTATTAAAATATTTTGAAATCGCTCAACAGAGGCTTACATAAGGTTTGTACAATAAATGTGATGACGGGGATCGGCTCTGTGAAAAGAGACTCATCTGGAAAAGGCAAGACTACTGGCTACTGTACCATACCTACATCTGTCTACGTGACTTGCTATGGGTGTCAGCTGACAAACGGCACAATGCCG
This sequence comes from Psettodes erumei, assembly GCA_016785225.1. NCBI lineage: Eukaryota > Metazoa > Chordata > Actinopteri > Pleuronectiformes > Psettodidae > Psettodes > Psettodes erumei. The sequence goes on from JAFBJZ010000969.1 coordinate 1,893,448, forward strand.
CAAGCTGATGGTTGAACAGGGCAAACTAAAACTGACGGTAAAGATGATTGAAGAAAAAGGTGGAGAGAAATAAAAGGTTGGACGAGGTGAGGTGACAGGGTGTGTTAATGGCTACAGATTGCACCCTGCAACACGAAGGTCACGTGTCTGCTTCCCCGCAGTCTTCATGAACTACCTTGACGAGAACACCAGGCCCTTCACCTGCTTGTGGCTGACAAAAGCCTCGGCCATAACGTCCGCAGGAGTCGAAAGGTTTCCCGATAATGCCTGGCGTTTGCCGGGGAACGACAGGCCGGCGCTCTAATGCTTCTGGCAGAGCTCTGAGCGGAGCTTGGCAGCGGCGATGAAAGGGCTGTCAAACGCGGAGACCCAACACGCTCTGAGGCCACCGCGCTCAGATTTATAGAAAAACTATACATTATTTACAGGCTGCATTACTGCACCACTGTGCAAAGTGTGGGAGGATTTGCATGAGCGTGTGAGGGTGCAGGTGCTGACGGTGGCAGAAAACTGCGACAGAGTGTCAGGTGAGGTTTTAATGAACGTCTCATCCTGATGTTACAGTGGCCCTCAGATTTCTTCTTCTTCTCAAGATAATGAGGGCAGCGCTGCACGTTCTACTCGCACGACAGCTTGCTCACTGTGCACCAGAGGGAGAGAGGGTCTTTGGTTTGTAATAAGTGAGGGTTCAGATTACAATCTACTGCTGTGCATGTATGAATACAGCCACAAGAAAGCCTATAATGCATCAATAAAAAATTTGTTAAATGAAGAGTCAGCTCAATAACAAACACGGCAAAGATGAGACTGTTATGCTTGGACTTGGACTATGGTTTGTAAGTGCAGAAGTGGTGAACTGATAATGCATTACGGTGCCATTTTGACCTTTAACGCGAGGATCAATATTGATCAGAATAGAACAATTAGAATTAGCGTCCTTGTCTTGTCTGATGTGTACCACCGCCATCATCCATCAGGATCGTAGCCTCCAGCTCGCTCGGCTGCGTTTTTACCATCTACCAGCATGCACTTTACCCTTTGTGTTCATTTTGCACACTTTATCATTATTTGTGTCAGTTATTGTAATAAATATGTCATAGTTGGGCTGGCCATTGAGCAAGCTGGGACAAATCCTGGAGGGCTGCTACACTTGTGGGAAAGTGGTACATTAAAAAAAAATCTATAAAGATTTTACTGGTCCTTTCAGTAGCTTTTTCAGTCTGTGCGCCTGGGCTCACTGACCACCCCCATCCCCGTCCATTGAGACATCTCAGACACAAATTCTTCTTGCTTTAAAGGCCTTCTGAGTAGATCAGGCCGCTCTCTCTATCACCTTCAGTGCGTCATGAACATCAGAGAAAATAAGAGAAAATGCCCTGTGAAGTGCAGAGGATGAAGGACTTGCAGTAGATCGGTGCACTTTAGGACAGCAGCTGCTTGTTATCTGGCTGTGCATCAACATGCTGTCAGTGTGGATGTTGTCTCTCTGGAGATGTGGAAATACATTCAGCTCTATATGTTCTAACTGTCCTTCACTCCCTCTCACTTTTTGCTTTTAAATCAATATGTGCACATTGAGCTTGTGATGCTTCTCCCATATGGGGAACTGTGTAGTGACCCCATCATTATAGTGTAACAGTCTACTTTTAAGTTTAGACTTAGGTTGTGTTTTAGCTCTTATCCTTAACTTATCCTTAGGGATGCAGCAGGTTTTGGGGTTAGTATTGCAATCTCCCACCATGTAGTTGCAATTGGGGGAGAATAGGATTTAACAACAACTTTGTGTTTGTGTGCAACATCAGGACAGACAGTTTATGATATATTTCATGCATCTGATGATTTTTAATTTTTGTAAATTTTTAAGATAAATTCAAGGTTATGACCTGAGGCTCAGAAAGAAATGTAACAAAGGGGGTTCGGAGTGTGTGTGAACCAATCAAATGGCCTCCCCTGTAGGCTGGAGAGTGAAAGAACAGCTCGACAACAGCCTTGTTCTTTGACCTGCCTTAAAATTGATTTCATTTCATAAAATTCCCTGAATTGATGCTGCTTAGATTAGTCTCAGTGGCTCATAGTAGCATTAAATGAATAAAACTGAATGGGCACTAACTGTCCTTAAGGCTCCTTAACACTGCCAAGGTTCGCAGTTTCATTTGCTCCGTGTGGCTCAGTGGAGACTGGCATTAACTGTGCACAGCATAGAGAAGAGAAAAGCAGCAACAAAATGACATGTTACACAACAACAATTTACAAGAAACCATTTATCTGAGCCGCTGATGAATTTAAAGATGATGCCAAAGTCCTTTTTGCAAGTGGTGTGAAAAACCTCTGCTCCCAATTCGTAGCTGAATTACTCGGCTGATTGCAGATCAGCAACCTTTACGAAAGTAGGTTCATCCAATCTAGTGCACGCAAGATTATATGCCGAGGAAGAGCAGCCATTCTCCGCCCCTGGCTTTGAAATGTTAAACAGAAGTAAGTGATGCAGTGATTCAGGTCATTATATCTCTTCAGTATCATGAACTGCACCAGGTATTAGCCAGGACATTTATGACGTCGTTTGAATGTTGAACACATTCATTTGTGTTTAAAGTAAAAGACCTTTCCTTCGTGGTGAAGAAACTATGCTGTTTTCACTCTTTGTGGATTTAATGAGATCGACAATTCATGATCTCATTCATAATTTCTGGATCTTTCTTTGTTTAGCGCAGCTGCAGCGGTGTGTTAGCTTGCTGAGGAGGATGACGTCCCGGTTCCGAATCCAAGCAAAGAGCGAAGATTAGTCGACTGTTTCCTCAGAAACAGACGTTAGACGGCATGTTTTTTAAGGACTGTACCACCCATATATGGATGGAAAAGACTTAATGTGATTTCAACATCAATTGTCTTTTAGTAATCCAGACACAATCCCAGCTATGTCCCATCTAACATACAGTACTGTGACGTATTATCAGGTCTTCACAACACATGAGCAGCCCCTCTATTCTACAGAAACCCGATGGTTTAAAATGGTCAAAAACACATCCAGCTGAGAGGTTGTTTTACTCAGAGGAGGCCCTTGTGTCTCACCGATGACCCAACACCCAAGGGAACGCATTTATTGATCGCCCTTTTCCCGCTTTTGATTGCGAGCATCTAAATGCATCCTTAATCAAAATGTTGTCATTATGCATGGCTGTAAGTTAGCAGTGGGCCTCATTAAACCACAGTGAGATATGGTCTGTGCTTGGAATAAATAAAGGCTGCTGGGCGTAGCGCTGATGCCGTCGTCGTAAATTTCTGTTTTAAATTACTGGTGCAGAGTCCATTTAAAATGCGCCTGTTGGTACATGGGGCTGATTGCTTGGCCCAGCCCCAAATCTGACCCTGGTGTCACAGTTTATATGACATTATCGTCATATTACTAAGAGACTCAGGAGGTGTGGTTTCTTAAGTAACAGTTATAAATTAACAATATTTAGGATTGCATGTTTTCCAAAACTGACCAGAAATCTTTGGAGAGTTTAGCTCAAAGGTCTCAAAACATGTAACAGAGACTATCTGGGATTCAACATGAAGCTCATGTATTTTACTGTAAACAAAAAGAAAACATGAGCTGTAACGGCTGAGCAGCTAAGTGACAGCTGCTTTTTATGTAAGTTTGGCTATGATTATGTTATGACATCTATAATTATATTTACCATTAGTGAGAGAAATATACCACATAGAAGATTTCCAGTTCAGATTTTCAGAAGGGGAAACCTTATGAAAAGTCTTAAAAATCGATAGGACAACTATAACGCCACAGTGTCGGTGTGATCAAGGTTGGCCGTCCTGTGGTGTTTTTACACCGAGGAGACGAGTGAGGAACAAAACTACATCTGACACTGGAGAGTCCAGTCCCTTCCATACCTTTCGATTTTTCATCTCCTGCTTAGAGGGGAAAATGGCCCATCTGTGCGCGTTTACCAGACTTCAAAATTACAGTGCAGCCAGCAGAGCTAATCTTCCAGCTCTCAGACGGTGAAGGTGAGAGCAAGCTCCTCTCTTCACGGCCGTCTTTGTTGAATTAAATGGACTATATAAAAATTCTTGGGTTCCCTCTCGAGGTATATTCACCTCTGAATACAGGATTTAAAGTGATGTACTTAGATAAGATACTACTGAAGATACTGTTCTGGAACCACTTTGATTATCCATATGATCGTGGCATTAAGCAGCCGGAGTTTGTTCTGTGAAAGTCATTGAAGGACAAATGTCTGTTGAATAAACGAACAATTCCCAGTGTCTGCAGCCAAAATGCATCAGGTTACCGTAAATCAGGAGTTTGTGTTGTTCATTTTAATAAGGCAGATATCTAGGATGACTTATGTGAGATTCCTAGCACATGTGCTGATAAAATATATCTGTAGGATTAAATGACCAGAAATAAAAAAAGAGATGAGAGCCCTCTCTCAGCAACTGCTAAACCCAGGCCAGAAGATGCAGTTCCTATAAGGGCCACTAGTTGTTGTATTCAAGAATGAGAAAACCCCAAACTTCTCACTTGAGATCAAATATTCATACACCTACTTCTGACTGTTCAAACTACAATAACAAAAACTAGCCTTAAACACAATGCTGATTAATTATTACCACTTTTTCAAGTATTGATACGGTCTCCTGAGACATTAAATATTCTATGTTCACCAGTGTTATTGCTAACTTAGCCTTTGTAGCTTATTGAGAAGAGCAGAGCAGTAGAATACATTTATGTCTTCATATTTTGGTGGATTTTATGGATAACATCTTTGTTTGAGTTTATTTAAGTTTTGAAAGTTTTCAAGTTTTCTCAAGTTTTCTTTGAAAATTTCTCTTTCTATTTGGATCCAAAGAACATATGCTTATTTACCCAGTACCCTGTTTGTGTAGTGTTCAGTTATTTTCTGTACAGCCCCATTCATACTGATGCTGTTTCTCTCCAATCATTGAGTGAGACTAACAATCCTTGAGAGTGAAGTGTTTATTACTTTTTGCAGTCTGAAAAAATATATCGTGGTTCTTTTTAGGACATTTAGGAGACACAATGTCTCCTCTCCCTCTCCCTCTTCTTCCATTTTCTTTCACAGCATTAGCTAACAGCATCAGGGGAAATTACTTTCAACCGCTGTTTTTCAAGAATACAGAATAGAAAGATCAAGAAATAGATATCCCTCCTGCTGATACTTTTTTTTCTAGCTGGTATGATGTTGATATTCAATGTGTTAACGACAGAACTACAGAAGAAGTCAGTCATGTAGTTATTAGGAGGGGGATGTATTGCTTAAAATTGCCCCATGGATGAGAGGAGATTGATTTGGAATTTTTTTTATATAAAAGGCTTTTTAATATCTTGTTTCAAGCCATAAAAACACAATGAAAGAACTAAGATATAGGAGAAGTTTTACTGCTGGTTTGGAGGTCATACACAAACACAATCACCTGAGTGGAACATACCACAACATGTGTAATTACTGGTGGTGAAGTGCATAGACTATATATTATTTTTTTATAATTTATGTGTCAGGTAGGTGCAGTCGTGGTTTCGTGGCAGTAGACTCAGTCGTTCCATCACTTAATCCTCATTAGTCTGGTGGATTTGAGGCCCAGCAACAAGGTGAGGCTACGCTGACCTTCCTCTGTGATTGATGCTGTTTTAGTAGTAATACTGAAAGCGCGGCTCAATGCCAGCATGAGTCATGGAACAAGGCAGACTATTCCGATCCGAGATGATGTATGACTGTGTTTACCTCGCAGGACCCCGAGGAGGAGGTAGCGTGACATTGGTATGTGATTTTGACCTGTCCTACCAGCATTCAGCATCTTTTGACCATGGGGACAATCTTAACCAAACCTTAAATTCCAAAAGCTTAACCATAGGGGTGGCAGCTCATAAAACCAACAGTCATTTGTAAGTTTTTTTCAGAAGGCGCTGACAAATGGTGTCGTCCAAATCTTTTTCAGTAGCAGTGAGTTATGCTGCGTTATGGGGATGGTAGAAATGATTTTCACATCTGTATAAATACAGAGTTGGTTGTGTTTGCCATTGGAAGTCTATCCATGGCCACTCCCATGCGATATATTGATGTATATATCTCGCTCTTTATATTCCAGTGCATGGTCAGTGATTTGGGCTCAGGATGAAGATTAAAAATGACTTCAGATCAGCTCACTGTTGTAGGGGTCAGGCCATCGATTTATGCAAGTGCAGCAAAGGTTGGAGTGTTGGAAGTGTGTGTGTGTGTGTGTGTGTGTGCGTGCATCAGATTAGTTCACTTTGCTGCACTGTCAGTGAAGCCTGTGTGTTGTGTTGCCACTCGAGCCTCGTTTTCTCTGGATTGAATTCTGATTGTCTTAGTGAAAAGTGTGTGTGGTGGTGGTAGGGGTGGGGGTGGTGGTGGTGATGGAGGGCAGTCTAGCTCTCCATTAGCAGCGGGACCTGTGGGGCTGCAGTGAGTGGGATGGATGAGATTGAATCGAGGGAGTTCCACTCTCACTGAACAACTTTACCTGATTAGCCATTAAAAAGACATGTGAACGGTTTATATCACCACTTAGTCTGTTTAAAAAACGAGGCTCGCTGGGATTTAAACTGGAAGTTTAATGGACATCAGCATCTTTGGCTGTGTTTTCAAGGATAATTGGGGAAATGAAGTGTTATCATGTGGTTTGATAAAATCTTATTATCCTGATTGTTGTTGCTGAAAGTTGTGCCAAGTCTGATGGACTTCTGCAATTAATCAGATAATTGGAATCAGAGGATTGGTCCAGACCATGCCTTTCCTTTTTTTAAGGAACTGGTTCAAATTATGGACGTCAATCATTAAAAAGAAGAGTCACACACCATTAGATTCTGTTACACACACTGTTAATGGGTAATAGGGTAATAGGGTTAGGTAAATCAGGATATGAGCAGTAGAAAACAGATGTGACTGTTTAATAAGGATTCATGTTTTTTACGGGAAAGAGAACGACCACCTTCAAGCTCCTGGTGGCACTCCGGGTCTCGTCAGCCTGTGTTTGGATTTCTAAAGTGCTTTTAAAGTATTCCATGACCCCACTGGGATCAGTACTTGGAAGTATTGTGTCAGGAGTGAAAGGCTTTGAGGGCCTCATACCTCATTTCTCTCTCCTCCTGTTCAGTATCTGCAGAACCACTTACTCTTGTGCTCTTGTCAGAAGATTATTGTTTCCTCGCCTGCAATTCCAGCTCTTGTTTCACTGCTGCTTCTTCTGGCACAGTCTTTTATTTTCAGGGTTTTCTCTCTCTCTTTTATACATATATATATATATATATATATATATAAAGCAGGGGCACTGCAAGTGGTAATAGACAGTGCCTCCTTTTTGGAGACCTTAAATACCCAACAAATAGGCCTGCATTACAAACAGAGGGCATAGATTTTGCTGGAATTTGACAATTCGGCTGCATCCTTGGTTTTTTGTAAACTTCATGTGACAGTTTGGACGACAGGGTGATGCTGGAGTGGAGCGAGGATGGATCTGACCGCTGAGAATGATTCGGATGAAATATCCCATTTTATCATCTTTTCTCCTCTAAGTTTGACCACAATTTAGCAAATGAACATCATGTTCTGTTGAAGAGGAGTTGAAACTAGCGATTGAGACCATAAACTCAGAATGAAAATGTCTACTGAAGTCATAAATCCAGTGAAAAGTAGAATCATTTTCTCACACACTCATACACAACAGAATTCTTGATGCAACCAGTGGAGTCTCATGGTCATTCAATAGAGCAAAGGTTTATGGCACTTCAGCAGTGGCATCATTTTTCAGACCAGGAAGCTACATCCCAAAGTGATCACAACACACACTGTAGCTACCAGGAAAAACAAGGTGGGTGTCGGCAGAAGTTAAAGGTATTAATGTCGTGTTATTTTACTTAGTTGGAGCCCACTGATTATATAAATGTCTTCATATTTTTGGCATCCAAAAGGGGAGCCCTGTGACACTTCACCACTAAATGGTCTGAATAGCGTTCATGTTATGAGGAGCATTGTAATGCTCACAATATGCTGGCATACATGTTCTTGTAATCCCTCTGTTCACTGGAGTTCCCTTTCAGATGGGCAGAGATAATAGTATGTCCTTTGGATGGCTTTTAGAGACACTTAAAGATTTTTTAAAAATAGGGTTGATGCCACCAGGAGGAGGTTGTGGTGATAATAACTCTGTGCCTGTTCCTCTGCAGCAGCTGGCGGCCGTAAATTGGATTGTGTGATTGTCATTGAGGAAGGCTTTTCCTTCAAGAGCTATCTCCTCTGAATTCACACCGGGATATGAAAAGGCTTATACCTTAGCAGGATACAGATGAATGGGTCTTTATGAAACTGTGTCATTAAAGCACGGGGGGTGAATAAGACACAAAGACACAAAAGGGAAGGAAGAGGATTTCTTGTAAAAACCATGTTTATCCAGCAGATTTGGCAGAATTGAAGGGTTCTGCTCTCTGATGATGCTTTGCTGTTTGGGGAGACGGTGGTACTGATGCCGTGGTCTTAATCAGCATATGGAATTCAGTCATCAGAGATCTTCTAGGTGTTCAAACTATTCTGACCTCTTTTGGGATTATTTTGTAGATCCGATACCAAACAAATCTTCCAAAAAAAAGAAAAGTGGCCTGTTAAATGCTCCAGACGTTAAGTAAACCATTTTAAACATTCCCAGCTGTTTACTCTGTTTGTTGGCTTCACACCAAGCATCATTTTTCCTCTACAAAGCCATTCTGTCACTGTGATCACTTTTAACCCATCTGTGTATCACTCTGTGGAAGCTCAGCTCGGCTTTGGATGTTGGGCTTTCATGCTGCATTTTGAAAAGATGTATTACATGATTTCACAGCAGAAACCGTGGACCATTCAGCTGCAGTAAAAAGCCGAACAGTGTCATTGGAGTTTTACTTCAAATAACTGCTGTTCAGTGAATGGAGCCATGGAGGCCATGGTTAACTTTCGCCCTCCGATCAATAAGCAACTCGCCAGAGCCCTGACGACAAAGGGCACAAAACATTTCTCCTGACCCTGGAGACATTGTGAGAGAAGAAAGAGCAGCCAGAGCGGAGAATGTGTCTTTGACAAAGAAAAATGTATTGTTCTGTATTTTTGAAGTAATTAATTTAATGCTTTTAAATCAAGCCTAATTAATTCCAAATTTCAAGTCTGCAGACTTCATCTTCTCATGCTTAGCTTCTTGTCCTTGGGAGACTCTCAGGTTCGAGATGGTATCTTTGTGCGTTTAGAAGTCCTGTGTGTGCATGCACATCTTTTGAATTGTTCAGGAGATGTGTGTGTTGCTCTACATAGCATTCAGATCTGACCTTGATCTGACTGGTCTTTGTGTGCATTTAATGTAAGATACATTTAGTGCAGTAACTGTTCCTCTGAATAGAATAAATTATATGATATTTCCAACAGTTATACATCTTGTTCGCACAATAGTTTCATCCTCATTCATTAATCTCGTCTTCCCATTTCGGGCTTTTGTGAACATGCATTTTTAAAGATTGTGGCGCATTCTGTCTGTTTTGAGTTTGAGCTTAAATACTGACTGTGGTTTTCTTCTTGTGGTTGCTGTGTACAGCTCAGCTTTTTTGGAAACATGTCGAAAGCTTCAAGGATGTTAATTGGATCTCTGTCTTTTTTGACTGGTTTTGGATATTAGGTTGCAAAAACACAGAAGAGCTTATTTCCATTAAAATGCCATAAATATTTACTTTAAATGTGTAGTTTGTAGTAGGTTTACACTGCTATCACCATGTTCTGTCCTATTAGATGATTTTTATTATGTTCACTACTGCCCGGTGGTACACACACACACACACTCACATACACACACACACACACACACACACACACAAACACTTCTGCTGGCATGCGACAGCTCATTCAGGTCGACACAGCGCAGACCGGCAGCGGGTGAATAATTCAAAGTGATTATTAATATTTGAAACCGAACAGCGCGGTGGATGAAAGAGTCATCGGATAGACTCCTTTCATCCTCCTTCCTTCTCTCTTCCCTAATGGAGAGAAACGGGGTGGTGTGAAACGGAGCGGGGGGGGGGGCAGTCTATCAGAGGTGGAAAGAGATGGAGAAAAGAAGGAGCAAAGTGTGGTTGAGGAGGACAGAAAATGAACTTGCCATGAAGTTAGGAGGACATCATCTGCAAAGAAATAATGCTAGGACTCAGTGTGACTCCCTGCAAAGTACTTATAGTTTGGTGGCGTACTGGCATTAATATCAAAAATAAAAATAAAACCTAACCTACCTATGTGCTTAATATCAATAGCATTATGCAAGTGTGTTTAAGGAAGACAGAGACTACAGCACTTTTAGTTAAATGATCATCTCAGCATGCTAGCATGTGCACAATGGCGATGCTAACATGTGATGTTAAGGAGGTTTGGTTTAGCAGGTAGTATCGTTTGAAGCTGAAGCTGACAGGAATGTCTTTATTTCTGCAGATATTTAGTTATAAACCAAAGTATTGGACAAATATGCTTCACATTGTTCTTTTATTCAAGCTTCTGTTGCTGTCTGCAAAATTGATGTTTTTATTATTTGGACTGCGGTCTGAGGGGTGAAACTGAGTGATATGATATATGAATCATGTCAAAGTAATATGCGAAAAAGAAACCGTGGTTATACAGCTCATCTACAGTTTAAGTCCAGTCCAGGCCACTGAAGTGCCTTCTTAGCAATAACAATATTGATAATAATATTGATAGCAATAATAATTTTATCCACAATTTGTTGGTGTCACTCAGCTTTGGATCCTTGTCCTTGTATAAGTGTGATTTTAATCTCCCCTCCTGCAATAAAAAGCAAAAAAGTAGATCACTAGTGGATGGATTGGAACAATATTGACCTTATCCTCCTCAATTATACACCACACGCATATTTCATTATCAGCCTGCAAATGTGTTTCATGAAAGGTTCAGCGGGGGTAATCCATTAATTGCATTTAATAATTGCAAGATCACAGTCGCATTAAAATAAAGGTGAAAGATGACGAAGAGATAGAAAGAAAAGATGATTTAGTGACGTGTGACGGCCATCCTCCAGAGACTTAGTGTAGAGACTCTTGGTTTCTTTCTGGCTTCTGTTTTAGTTCATTTCCTGTTTTATTTTGGTAATTATTCCCTTATGTGTTTTACTTCCTCTTCCTGTGCCCTGCCCTAATGTGTTTCACCTGTGCCCTCTTATCCCTGCATTGGTGTCGTTTTCCCGCTCTGCTGTTTTGCCTTCATGACCCAGAGAGAGAAAGGAAGAAAAAGAGGGAGTGATTTGACAGTTTTTGTCATTTTCATATCCACGGTGTGTGAGGCGAGTTACAAAAGTGATTGACTGAGCGCTGCAGGATAATAACATTCACATCAGTCATATTGGAAACTGAGCGCCTCAGGTGGCACCTCAGAAAAACAGAGCCTGGCTGTAAATGTTGATTTCTGGTCTCCTTTGTTACAGGCGTAGCAGCAAAATCTCATAAGTGCGGGAAATGAGCCAAAACAACATGGATGTGAGTGTGAGCAGCAGAATCAAGTTCGGACTGATCCTCCAACTGAGCTGCTTCTTACCCGTAAAGGGAAATTACGGCAAAGAGAGAAGTTGATCAAAGTGATCAGCTTATTTTCATTGACAGTCAGCGTGTTTGCTGCAGGCTGTCAAGTAATGGAGCAACGTGAGCAAACTTTTCCACTTCGGTCCTGAAGGTTGGGTTGGACATCTCGCTAACTGTCAGACGTGACAAGCGGCGGCTTCTATTTATTTAGGTAAAAAGTCCTGACTGGCAACGTGCCATCACGCATCGCCACCTTATCAAAGTGGTTGCATAGTCATCATTTGGCTAATGCTCGAAACAACTGCTTTTATATTGGAATAGTTAAATTGCTTTTCCGCAGTTACTGAACACATGCAATTATTTTTTTTTTTTTTGCTGCTGCACTTGTGATACATTTGTCATTTAATTTTTATTCACGGAGGAGCTTAGTTGCTTCACAAATTACCCAACACCGTGTCATTCTTTAAGTACAGGTAGTCTTGTACAGAACAATGCCCAGGACTTTGACACCACAGAGCATAAATCATGTTTGAAGGTTTAGACTCGCTTCAGAAACCCTGACAAGCTCCGTAACTCTCTGAGACCGCCAGTCGCAGCCGCTCCACGCAGCGCCCGGTGCCAGGGGCGCGGGTGAGAAACGAGGACGGAGTTTGGTCTGAAAATATGGGCCATTATCCCCCTGTATCGCTTCTCATATCTCTCTGTGACAACCGGCGTTTCACCCCCACCATCGAGTATAGGGAGCAGCGATAAACACTTTTCAATCTGGACACGGTTTTTCAAGCGCAACCCATCCCTCAGGCCACAAAAACATTTTATTTAGGTGAAGGACAGATGGTGGTCAGAGGTAAATATTGAAAAAGTGAGCACATCCTTCCCTTGTGCTTCAAGTCTGGGTGGACTTTGTCTTGTATTTAACCTAGAATAACTAAAATATGATGAGATGTAACAATTTGTCTGATAATGAGGAAGATGTTTCATCATGACACTGATTAAAAAGGACTGAATCTAGGTGGCTTTACTCAAAACCTCAAAAACAGTTGCCCATGCAAAGCATGCACATGGAAAACAGTAGGTGCTCAGAGCTGGAGTTATCCCTGGGAAACTCAACAGGCCGAGCAGGCCATGGTTTACATCCAGCCTTAACGTTTGCAGATCTGACATTTATGAGGGAGTTCATGTCCCAGCACAATCCAGTGTTTTCTACTCTTTCCCCTCCTCCACAGTTCACCACATGTTTTTGTTGTTTATAAGTGTCACAGTTTGTTCTGGAAAATCTTAAATTATAAACATGAGACATTCTGATCAAAAACATCCTTCACTATTTCCTGACTCTTTCCTTGCTGCTTCCTCTCCTTTTTTTCAGTGTCCATGTCAAGTAAACAAGCTGTTCCCTCTCCATCAAAGTTACATTCAGGGCAGTATGGGAATATCTCTTTTCAAATTAATCAATACACCGTATGTTGCTTCTCTTGGCTTGGAGCTCACCTCTCTGCCCTTTTGTTTCTCATGTTGCCCCCTTAATTGTTCTCCCTCCTTTCTCTCTGCCTTGAAATGGGCCCTGAATTTACAGTGCAATTATAGAGAAGAGAAGGGAGAGAGGGGGGATAGTGTAGGGAACAGGTGGTGGATACCAGGGGATGCTCAGAATATAGAGATGGAAATCAAATGAGAGACTGTTTTGGGTCAGAGAGACAGAAGTCCCGAAAACCCAAAGAGACATATGTGGAGAGGACGAGATGCTGTGGAGAAGAGAATAAGACAAGGAGAGAGAGGGTTCTGCTGGATCGACCGAGCTCCTCATGGAAACAGGGCATGATAGCTAAACAGCCATGAAATATTCTCTCTGAAGACTCTCAGCCTTCCTGCAAGTCTGCAGTCGGCCGAGCGAGGGAGGGGAAGAATGTAAAAGAGAGACGGGGCGGAGGAGAAGGCTGAGAGAGGAAGAAGGAGGTTAGGAAGAGATGGAGGTGAGCTACAGGCGAGATGGGGGGGAATAAAAGGAAAGGGAGAATGAGATGGAGGGGGAGGAGGAGAGAAGGACTGTCTGGTGAGCCTTAAAACGTCTTTCAGATACAAAGTGTAGGTGTAAATTTCAATTTCTATACTATCCATAAATCATACGCGCACACAGTCACGACACGGTGAAGAGTCCAGGGGCCGCAGGGGTTCAGGGGCCCCAGGACCAGAACCACTGCAAGTTTTAAAATGACCACAAGGACACGCAACACGACCCCAGTGAGACACAAACCAGCTCGAAATATATATACAAGCAACTACAAAGAGACACGAAAACCCCTGCAGAGAGATGTAAAACAAACACAAAGAGATGTTAAGTGAAACAAAACGACCACAAAGAGACAATGCAGCTTTGTGGTCGTTTTTGTATTCTCATTCAGTCTGGGGGTCCAGCTCCCCCAGGAGCCCATTGGCTCATAATCCGTCCATGTGTACCATATACACCGAGTCCCTTCACACCTCTTATTCTGTGAAGAAATCCACTGCAAATACACGCAGGTTAGCTGCAGCCTGACGCAGTCCACGTCAGCGACCAAGAGCTTGGTACAGTGTAAAATCATTTCTTCCTTCTCAAAACTTCAACATCTCAAATATGCATCACCGTCTGCACCTTTAAAACTTACTCTTGACTGTTTTAATCCAGGAGGTAAATGAGCAAATGAAGACACTGTGATTTGTCTTTTAAAATGGATTGTTGCAAAAGCAAGTCTCGCAAAAATCTGTTGATAAAGGCGCCTTGAACGTAGCATCAAGGACTGTTTTCTGAAAAAGTGAAGGCACCACGTGAAGCTCTCGTTGCTGCGGGTTGATTTTCATTGAGAGAAATGACATGATATCGATGGCTGCCTCGCACAAAACTCACACTCACACCGTCCGCTAGATTGTTGTTAAGGTTAATTCTCACACACAAATAGGATTTATCCAGATTGAACATTCTGAAAAACATGCCGAATGCGACAGGGTTCTGCTCAGTGTTCAGTTCGCAGCTGTTCTTGAGTATTAGGTCTCTGCGTTTTGGTCATTGAGCGATAAATTTGATTCCCGGCTAAATCGAGCTTCCCTAAAAACCTGCAGATACGATGCAGACCGCGGCAGGAAGGATGAGAGGAGTCGGAGTAAAAGCTGAGGGCGTGGAGACGGATGGCAAGTGAAGAGGGAGGAAATATACGGAGAAGTAAATGTAAGAGGAAAGTAATGAGAGGGATGAAAGGAGAAAAGGCTGAAAGACACAGATGTTTCAGATGCAAGGGAATAGATGAGTGGGAGACCTACAAAAAGGAGGGGGGGGGCTGTGTACAGTGAACTTACTCAAAAAAAAAAGAGGACACGAGGAGGCAGAGGAGGAGATGGAGAGAAAGGGAGTAGCACAAAAGAGCTCGAGGCCAAAATGAATGTAGGGGGGTGGGAGAGAGGGGAGAGAGGGGCGAGTTAGCAAGAAGTGACTGCAATGCGTTTTTGTGAAGTTTTATCCAGGGCAGCTGGAAAGCAGAGACGTTTGAGTCCAGAGAGGAGACGCTCGAAAAATGAGCGACTAATTAACTTAAGTGTTTAACATTCAGGTTCATCTTTTGTGGAGATGTGTGGGCTGTTTATTTGCGTGTGTGTGTTACTCAAAAACATCGACGTGAATTGGAAAAAAAAAAACATGGCATGGCCTGAAGCATCAACCCAGCACAGACGACATCATCTTTTTTTCTCTCTCTGCTCCCCAGAGGCTGAACCCTCCTTTACTTTAATGACGCTCTATAGTGTTACCCTCTTTAGGACAAAGTGTTACAGTGCAAATGAGAAAAGCTAATTCATTAGTGTGTTTTTTTTTTGTTTTTTCTTTTATTCTTCCAGAGGCTCAGTGTTCAGTATTCAATGACTGGCGTCGCCTTTAGCTTTGGGCCTTCATGTTTTAGATAATGTCTGACAAATTACCATGTTTAAAAAAGTTCCCCTGTGGAGGTCTTGAACAACAGCGGTGCTGTACTCTACTGAGCGCGTCCCGTTATTGTGGTTGGCAGGCAGCGAAGCACGATGAAGACGAGAGGAAGATGAGAAATGGCAGTGGAGCTGATGAACAGAAATCTTTTTTTCTTTTTTTTAATTTCTTTATTTTAGGATCATTGAGGAAACACAGTGTTTTCTTTGTTCACAGGATACCAGTGTTTCATTTGTATAGAAAATTTGGATTATGTGCGTATTGGATTATGATCAAATGACTTGTAAAAAGACCTCGAGGCCTCGCCGGGTTTAAGGGTTTGATTCCCGCTGTCGCCGCCAGCGTCCTCACTCCTGCTCCTGCGAGGCGTTTGGGATGAAGCGCATCCACCACACCTCACTGTAACGCTCTGTGCATTCTAATGGTATGACGCACTCGCAGCCTCACGCAGCGCCTCTGATTGTCATGCAGTCTGGATTCAGATCCTGAACTGGCTGCAGACGTCTAATTAAATGAGGTTAAAGGTGTGTGTGTGTGTGTGTGTGTGCGTGTAATCTGACTGACTTGTGTGTCTCCTCTGCTTCCTCTCTCCTCAGATACACTAAGATGAAGACGGCCACGAACATCTACATCTTTAACCTGGCTCTGGCTGACTCTTTGTTTTTGGCTACGTTACCTTTTCAGGTAGGAACCTTTATTGTTTTCTCCCAGAACGAACGACAGCGTCTGTCGCCCTGGAGGAAGTAGGCTGATGTTATCATGCATGGGCACAGTACAGTAGGTTGGTCATTGGGCTGGATGGATGCACCAACACAGGGGGCAGCCATCCGTTTACCCATTTCCAACTGCAAGTAATTGTTGATTGACCAAAACCATGACATTTCCCCAAACATGAGCCAAAGTTGTTGTTGCGGCGTGAGAGATATTTATTTTCAACAGTGATTTATCCTCATGAATGAGGTGCAAACAGGGTTTATCCTAAACAAGCTGTTAATATTTCACTGCTCAGTAACAGTGAGTACAGTGACAGGTGAAGCTCCACGTCTGCATGTGGCGTGAACCAGCATGTTCTGACATGTAAAGCTTTAAAAGACTGGGGTGTAGATAGTTTTGTTGAAGCAAAGTGCCTTTTTTGTAATGTAATGTAATTTTTCAGTTTATACATGAAAGCATGTTTGTCTTTATCATTGCAATTAAGGTAAAATGGAACTGATAGGGATGGTAACGTAAATGAAGCGGCTTAAATGTAGAATATAAAACACTGTCTATATTCAATGCAATATGACCAAGATGATAAACTACACCATCTCAGAAAAAGAGAAAAAAAACATAATAATCTTTAGAAGGAACTGGATCGTTGCAAAGACTTAACTTTTATTGTATCTGCCTTGTAATAACTGTTTGTATGATATATTGAGGAAATAGTCAATCGTACATTAAGACTAATTTGGTTTCTCTGTGATTTATAATAAAGCCGGATCATCGTTTGAGAGATTTATCGCTCTCCGCCTTATCGTGCAACACCAGTGTCTGCCACATCATCTGGCAATACATCATCTGACCGGATGACAGAAATAAGATCCATCTTTTCACTGCTGCTTTTAAATCTGTTAATGTCTCTGTGAAACAACTCATTTAACACATCGGTCACACGCACACAACACTGTGATGAGAAATGATCTACATCTCTGCACTTTGTGTTGGATAAAATATAAACAAACTGACTGTGGGAATCGAGATTTATCTGGACGTCATGAATCACTGGCTGTGTGTGAGGCGTCTCCACTTCGCTGAATAATAAACTGACCACATTTTTGATTTCTGGATTTTTTTTTCCAGGGCACAGACGTGTTCCTGGGCTCCTGGCCGTTCGGCAACGCTCTGTGCAAGGCGGTGGTGTCCATCGACTACTACAACATGTTCACCAGCACCTTCACCCTGACGGTGATGAGTATGGACAGGTACGTGGCCGTCTGCCACCCTGTCAAGGCCCTGGACATGAGGACGCCTCACAAGGCCAAGGTACATGCGTCTTATTTCAATGTGAGAGATTCACCTTTACAAAAACCACCACACACCTGTGTTCTGCCCTCAAACCACCGCTGAGGCTGCTTCTCTGTGTTGACCTGTATGCTACATCTTCACACTGAGGCCGGAAAGCAAACGGTGTTTAAAATGTGAACATCGTGTTTTTTTAACTTTTATCAGCTCTGCTGCATATGTGACAAACAAACTGTTTAGAGTCTTTTGGGCTCCTGAGGGAGGTGCAGGAAATCAGATTTTCTTAAAAATATGATTTGTGTCGACTTTGGTTGGAGTTTGAAAATATAAACTATGCAGTGACTATAAATATTTAAACTGAGTGAAATGATTCAAATTAGACATAGGGGTTATTGAATGATGCATCTTCCTGTCTAATCACTATCTGTGTAAGTTATTGAGATAAAAAAGAACATGACTACGTCATTGATCATCATATTGTCACGTCCTCAGGTGGTGAACATTTGTGTTTGGGTGTTGGCTTCAGCCTTTGGCGTTCCAGCCATGGTCATGGGAAATGTAGAGGAAGAACAGGAGCATAACAGTAAGTAATAAACACATACAGGCATGTGCATGCACCTCATCCATCAGTCTGCTCTCAATAACAAAGGGAAAAATTCCCCGGCTCTGCAAACTGTGTCCAGGTGCATCCTGTTTGTTTTAATTATCCTTCAGAACATGGCACGTTGAGCTGATCGGCACATACCTGTGTATATGAAGTCCCACACGTTGCCTTTCACCTGTGTGATAGTGTCACTCATTATGTCTGCTTCGTATGCAAAACACAGCACAGTTGTGTAACACACGACACAGCTTTTACTGATATATATATTTTAATAGGCTGCTATAAAAGGAAAAAATAGCTTCAAGCTTTATTTCGAGAGATTTCCTCAGCGAGCGTGGTGGGAGCCAACCCGTTTACGAGCGTTGCTGCTGTCCCAGTTTTTATAGTTTTTATTGCACAGCATCTGACTAATGGGCTCAACGTCGTGCGATGTCCCCTCTGCTCCTCATTTCCGACCAGACAAGTGCAAAAGAATTTGAAAACCGTCCGCCTGCGAAGCGACGCGGTGCGCCACATGATGCTCAGATGTTATGAACCTGCACGCAGCGGGCGCACGTTTTCAGAGCGACGCAAATAGAAAGAATTGCAACGCTTGATCGCTTTCATTGCACGCAAACCAATCAGCGGAGGTTATGCTAATAGACCAATGAGATAACAGCATGAGTCACTCGCTGTTATGTTTTGATTATTAAAAGCTAAATGACTTTGAGTGGGTCCAATTAATACAATGGGAGCTTTTGCACAAAGTCCATGTGGCCTTATTGAATAATGACAGTTATGAATGTTTTTAAGCGAAATTAATTAAAAAAAGAAAACCCACTGTGAATTACCAACACTCATCATTGACGTGATAAATATGCATGACTGAGATTAACTGAGGGGCTCACAAATGAGTTCTATACAAGTGGATTCAATCAGCAGAAAAGCTGTAATTATGGTAATTCAGCTTCAAAAGGAATTATTACAAATAAGGCAGATAAGCAGAAAGGGGACTTTCTGCTATGAACTAATTTACAATAAGCGTGGAAACAAAAAGACAAACATTTCCAGACGCACACATTCACAGCTTCTTCTGCTTTAATTCACTGATCGAGCATCGTGGTGTTGCCTCCGTCCACTGCTCATCTGTTCTCCCAAACTCAAACTATCCCACATCCTGCACCTCCCTCCGGCTCTCACGTTTCCCCACAGAGGCTCAAATTACAGCAGGGGATCTTACAGAACTTACAAACTAAATTATATCAATTAACCAGAAATATGTTTTAATCGGCCTCCAGGTTTTCATACTTAGCTACGCTGCATTTAAATGAGCATCTGCTGGAGTTTGCTGGGATGCACATCTGCACTCCGCTGACTGATGAGACGTCAGTCAGTCTCTCTGTTGGTTAGGGTTATCACTTTTTAATGGTGTGACCCCAACAACAGCTGTGACATAACTGAAGAAATTAAGAAAACCCGACTTGTTGTTGTGTAACCAATTCATCATTAATGTTCACAACACCTAAATTCAGTGGATATTTCATCATGAACAGTTTATTTCAGATTACCTTAATATCTGACTGTTTTGATGCGTGTCAGGCAGCAAGATTTGCCCATCTAATAAATGAGAAAATCAATCAGGAAAATTGATTATGGGATTCACAGTGAGAGGAGAGGGTAAGTGTCTCTCGCATTCAGGACGGCCGTTAATTAAAGCTTCAGTTTTAAAAAGCCATCCCTGAGGCGGCCCGTGCAGAGGACCTGTTCTTTCTCTTGGGAAAACGCTCCTCTTCATGTCATGTCATGACTTTACACCTGACTGCACCCGCTGCCAAATATGATGCGAGTGTTATGTCTCAGCAACAAAGAGCCATAAGCGGTGACATGTACTCCTTTTGGACATTTGAACTCATGGAAAGCCGTCGGCCTGCTGGATTCTCACCAAGTTTACAAAAGTGCGTAACTGCTGGAAAGTTGTGAGTCTTTATCACAGCCTCCCTCTGTATCTGTTCATCTGAGTCTCTCTTGATACCTGATAACACCTGACGGATAACAGCGGCTTCACTCCCAGCTTGAAATAGACTTGTTCCATTCCTCTTGTTTATAGCTGCTTTATCAGTTTCCGCTGAGTGGCTCCAGCTGGGTCCCTTCGTCTTCTGTTCACTGCGAGAGTGTGTGTGTTTGTTGGCGCAAATGATCTCGCTCAGGCATCTACATGTCTTTAGTTTAGGGCGCACACACATCCAGAATTACAGACTAATACTGAAGATAAGGTCTTGCTGTAGAGTAGATGGCACACGTTAAGCAGTGTGTGCGTGGATTTCAAGACACTGCCTTGGCCTTGTATGGTTGTGTGAGAGTGGTGTGTGTGTGTGTGTGTGTGTGTGTGTGATCTGATCAGATATCATGATAAACCTGCTCTGGGAGTTTACAGCTCACAGGTGGCAGCGCTTTGCCTAAAAAGGCCAAAAACACTTAAACTCTGCTCAGCTTCTTTTGTGCACAAAGAGTTTCATGTGAGCTTTTTTAAACGGGGCAATAACACAAGGTTTATACCAACGGAGATGAAATGACCATAATATGTCACCAGGAGTTAAACAGGGCTCTTCATCAGTAGATTCCTGGCGTATAAAGTTATTTCCCTCGCCAGTATTTATGCTGACGAGATTAAGATGTGTTTAGCTAAAGTTGGGAGACGAGATTAATCTTGTAAACACTCAGCAAACAATAATGTATTTCCCCCCCGTCGCATATTTTTGTTTTTGGTTTATTGATTTATTGGCTTTGTATCTGTACATACATTCACAAATGAAGATTCACACACATGATCTCTTTTTTTTTTTTACAAACAAAAATTTTCTACACATGCACAAGGTTGAATTTCTCATGTTGATTTATTTACAAAGGTTCATTTACAAATGCCAACTTTGAATCATTTTGATTTTATTACACACAATCAACAAGAAGGTATTGTCAGATTAAACAGTAAATAAACCATCCTGATCCTCTGCTGCTCTACCTTCTTGGGATCCCCCCTGGTCCTATCTCGGGCCCTTTATGGTTCTTTTGTGTGTGTTTTATGTGCTTTCTTTTGCTCTGTGGACATTATCGGTGCCGCTGGCTACTTGTTTTAGCCTTCATATGGACGAGAGCATTACGTTCCCAGGCTCCAGCTTCCTTCTCGTCACCATCACAAATATAACTTTAACTGTAACTAACTCTAACAGCAACTGCAGGAAGCTGCAGGCAGACTGCCACGCTCAAAGAAAGGACGTCTTGTTATTCCAGGCCTTTCTGCGCTTCACTTGGTGCCCGTCAATTATTTTCTTTCTGAGTTGATTTTGCCACTGGTTTTAAAAGCCCGACTTATACATGTGAATCCCCCCCCCCCCGAGCCTAATCGAGGCTTGACAGCGGCTCTTATTGCCATTCCCAGATCTGTCAATGACCTCTTTCTGAATCCTTCTTTAAAAGCCACTTCATCTCAAGCCTCTCATCCTCACACATATTTATACCCCAGCTATTTGTGTTATCTGATGTAAATAAATCAATTCATTTGTAATGGCCTTTTGAGAATTACTGCGTATAAAAGTTAATAGTGAAGAATTGGAGGACGAGGCTGGTGGGGCACAGAGATGGAAAGCCATCAATTATGCTTTTAATATTTTATGTTAATGCTAAACAGAAAGAAAATCACTCAGGGAAGCAGTTTGATTTTCCAGACACGTGCCCACACATAGAACACTTACTATCAGGGCTATTTTGCAGTTAATTTGGGTAATATGTCGTAGCTAGCAGGGGAACAGGAGGACTAGTGGTTAGATATTGATCCAGTCTCGGCCTGCAGCTACGACCTAATCCTATCATCATTTTTATTAGTCTACTCTACAGCTGCACCAGGACTTTTCTCTGCTCTCGTGCCTCCGCTTCTTCTATTCATCTGCCGTTAGTCCCGTTTTATTGTTTTCTAGTTTCCCCTCAACTTCCTCTGCTCATTTCCCCCTCCCCCTTTCATTTCTCATTTTCATTCCTCTGTCTCCCATCCCATCGTATTCACATCTCCTTTTTAATTTATTCATGTCGTCCTCATCTCCGTTCTTTTCATTTACAGCTTCTCAATCCTAATTTCACTAACATCACTCATGTCAATCTGTTTCATTCACAACTTGTTCTCATTTCATCTCGTGTCTTATTTATTTTCATCTGATTCGTTTCATTCTTCTTTAAGTAGGATTCAACTTTAATTGCTTCAATTCTCATCTCACTCATGTCATTCAGTATCATTCTTATTTATCTGATGCTTATTCTCTCCTTTCTTCCACCTTCACCCCTGCTTTAATCTCTCCCTCTCCCTCCGTTTTACTCCCCATCATCTTCTTTTTTTGTCTTCCTCCCTTCTCTCCTCTATTTCCTGTGCAATTACAGTTTGTTGGCCGCATCTCACACGCAGCCTGTTTGTTTATCATCTGCGTTCTTACGTGACTGCTGGGTGCACAACAAATTGACATTCAGGGATAATAAAGGTTCACTCTGCTCCACTTCTGTTCCTTTCGTCTCCTCTTCCTGTCTCCTCCAAAGCAAATGGGGGGGGCAGAACGGCTTTATAGCCTGACAGCTGCAGGGAAAGTCATGGCACTCCGCTCGCCGTAATTGGGGTCAAAAGCCTTGCCCAAGGACACAGTGGCAGGAAGGGAGCTATAATCAGCATCCACCCTGCTGTCACTAATAGTTGCTCTGACTAATCCATCGTGAAGACTTGGAGAATACGTGTCAAAGTGTGTGTCTTCCCAGCAGCAGGTCTGTGCTGTTGTGGAGATGAAATGAATGTGTTCCTCCCTTTTTTCTTGCATGTGCGATGGAAGTTGTTGGAAGTTGTCCTGTGCCGAATGTAAACGTGAGTTCAACACGTGCAAATAACAAATAGGCCACAGAATGAAAACTTAAGGACACATACAGTTATACATTTTTATTATTTAGTTAATGAAGCAGAGTATTTTCACTTCTTACTAATAGACTCAGCTGTTAGATGGCAAAAAAAGAATACCATATAACATCATCCATGTGTTTGCTGATGTGTTTTCTAGAAATAGCTTTTTTTCTGACCATACCATGTACCACTATGTACATCCATAATATAGCCCATAATTACATGTTTGCATTGATAGAGACAGACAGGATTTAGAGACGTGGGTTATGTATGGGAAAGGAAGTATATTATAACCTGTGGTCTGTGCAGACTTGCTGTCGGGTCATAGGATACTTCCGCTGCCCACTAAACCAATGTGGAACCACCCTCGTTGTTGATGAGCGCACAAACGGCGATGGAGATCGAGTGTAAGACAAGAGTTAATCAGAGGAGAGGAAATGGGATGCCGCCTGACGGACAGTCTCAACCAACTAGAGAAGGAGGATCTCAGTTTGGTCATGTAAACACTGTTATCTATTTATTTCCTTATGTCAAGTCACGGATTGTAATGAAATTTTGCTCTTGCACGTAACGAAGTGGAAGAACAAACCTTCCCTTTGCCTCCCTGGTTTGAGAACACGCGTTGACGTTCGTTCCCTCGAGTGCCGCCTCTGCTGCAATTCCACATCCTTCAGGCTGCTGTATATAAACTTTAATGAATGAGTAATCACAAAGGCAGATGGTTATGCTAATACAGTTCCATTATAGTAACAAATGCATAATTAATGTTGCCATGCCTCATCATCTGCGATGGCGTGGTATATCTTTTATGAGCGAGTTATTGTAAAAGCAGCGATACGTGCTGTTTAATAAGCTAATGCGTCACATGTCGTTACTTTGGTTTGATGATGACGCTCGTGATGAAGTTTTTCAATGTGACAGTTGGTTTGGACTTTTTTCTTTTTTAGCTTGTGCTTACCGAGTGCGGTCCTGTGATCTACTCTCATAAGTACCAGTGGCAGTAGTTTGGACTGTGAGAGCATCTGCAGGTTTTCACAAAGCCAAGGTCAGTGCTTTATTAGCATTAGCTCACAGTGTCTCAACAGAGCACATTCAGTGCTTCCACTGAGGCTGTGTAATAAATCACACCTGTTTCCTCTGCAGCACTGTAGTCTATCATCATTCTGTGCCGGCAAACACATTGTGTCCTTGTATCAGGATTTTTAATTACACCTTTGGTGTTTCTTTTTTATTTTATTTTTTAAAATTAATTTTCACAACAGCTTCCACCTTGTAGTTATCTTTGTAAGTGTGTGAAGAAAGTTTTTCTGTGCATATTTGCAGCCGAAAACAAAATGCAGATAAAGTCAGAGAAATTTGGTGGATCTGCAGGAGTTGTAACAACAGATTAATAGTCGCTTTGCACGCGGTCCACTTTATCTGCTGAATAAAAATCAAACAAGCCGTGAAGTGTGGAAAAGAAAACTGTGACAAAAGCAGCGATTGCAGTGGAAAATTCTATTTTCAATGTGTTTGTGTAATAGACTTTTATGCCCCCTCGCCCACTGACACAGCCAGATATGACTTCGATGACAACTGCGGTATCGCCTTAGGACAGACACATGCACACAAACACACACACACTAACTCCAGAAACTAACCCGACACACATGTGATGCCTGGAAGCAAACACACACACACACACACACACACACACACACACACACACACACAGCCTTCTGATGGTCATGCATATGACCCCCCCTGCCACACACACACACACACACACACACACACAGTCACCCGCTTATGTTCTGCCTGAAGCTACAGTGTGAGATGAGTTGTAAACATACAGATGTCATATACAGGACAAAGCATCCTCATGTCACTTTACACACACACACTGTAACAGCTCATACCAGTCGGCAGGTGTCGCGGTCCATTTGTTGGCCTAAAGCAGCAGCAGCAGCAGGTAAAGCACGAGTATGAAACCTGAGCTAAAACCTAAACAAGTGACTTTCAACCTTTTCAACCCCCAGTGCACACACACACAGACACACAAGCTCTCCTGCAGAAGGCCGAAGAATAAAGCTGCTGCACATTTTTACACATTTATGGAAAAAAATCCCAGAGGCAAAGTGTCTTCTACCAAATTTGGTCAAATCTGCATTTCATGGGTTTAGTTACGCCACTCTATCCCTTCAGACCTTCACTGGGCTCAGCAGTGGTTGCAGGTGACGCACATCGCAACACACTGATGCTCACCGTTAGCATTTTCCTGCTCGGCCTTCAGTTTAGAACCAGCTCTTTACTCTGATGGCATGTCCACTTTAGAGAAGTATTTTTTTTTATCTCAGGGTCCTGTGTTCTTAAAAGGTTGATAAGCGTTATCATTAACAAAGCAAGGTAGCAATATGTGACATCATTTAATTTTATGCATCATTGCTTTGTCATTAGCCCATGCAATCAAAGATATCAGTTATTGAGGCGACGTTAATGAACCATGGGGAAGGTAATTGCGTGGGATTTTAGTGGTGGGATTTTTTTATCCTATTATACCAACCCTCATCATTTCTCATCGAGTTAAGTGATGAGGTGTTTAAGCCCGATAACTTTCTGGTGGTAAAATATCAGAAGTGGCATCTATGTGACTGTTGCAGGGATGGATGTGAGCTCTCATGTGAGCGGGTGGGAGGCCGACAGGATCCATTGTCCTCAGACGGAAAACAGGGAACTGTAAGGGGAGGTGAAGAAAGAAAAGAAGCAAATGATGCGTGAGGAAACGTGGAAGGGAGTGGGGAAAAAAAGAGAGAGGAGAATGGTGATTGCAAAGGAACACGGGGGAGGGAGGGAGAAAACGAGAAATAAAAATGCCATAGGAGAGCTTGAGCGAGGCCATTTGGAGAAAGGAAAACGGTAAAGAACATGTTTATTTTCTGCTGAGAATAAAGGTAAAGAATGAAAGAGAAAATTACTGAGGAGGACGGAGCAAGTCGTGACAGACTGGAAAAAAGGGATGTCAAAGAGGAGAGGGGAACACAATGTGGAGGACAGTGAGGAAGGAAAGGAAAAAGAACAAAGTATAAGGACAAAGAAGGGCAGATGGGAACAAACTGAGTAGGCAAAAAACAAGATACTGGACAAAAAAAAAAGTGAATGAATGAATAAAAAGGGGAAATAATAGCTGTGAACCAGAGGTGAGGAAAGGAGGAGAAAGCAAAGCAAAGGAATTGAAATGAGCTAGATGAGAAAAATACAAACGACCCAAGCTGGAAGGAAAATGGAAAAAAGAAAGAGGTCGGCAAAACGCAGCAGAGGGGAAAGATGTGATGAATGAGAGGAGCCAAAGCAGAGGTGGAGAATCATCAGCGGTGCGATGGAAAGCATTTACAGAATACAGTATATTCTGGATATGATTGGGTGCAAAAGTTTACGCCGCCTCTCTTTGAAAAGACAAAAGGAGTTTCTCTAACGTATGATCGAGGGTTTTAAAGACGTCATGATCGACAGCTGAGATTTCAAGCAAATTAAAACACGTGACACATGTCTAAGCAGAACTATGAGTTCAACGTTCTTTGTTGAAGCAACAAAACGCTGCCATAATCTGCCTCTTCCAACAGGAAGTCGTGCAGTTTGACATTAAGGCTTGAATTAATGATGGTTAATCTGGGGTTATTGCGAATACTGCTTCACAGGGTGATTTAAAAACTTGACAATAGCGGTTTATATAGAAGCAGAGGGAAGTAAAAGTCGTCCATTGACATTTCAGAAGAGGAGATATTTGGAAACGACCACTGAGTGATTGCTGCTAACAACTATCGAGTGATTGCGACTTGACCTTTTCCTTCCACGCCGCAGAAACGCTTTAATGGAGCAGCGACGCATTCCGTCTCCGAGATTTCCTCCTATCAGACATCGGCTCCTCAGAGAGACGAGAGCGGAGGCGTTTCCTGTCTCCTGTCAGAATGCTGAAAAGTGCATGTGTTCAGTAAGCACAGATCAACATATTTTCATGAGTACGTGTGTGTTTGTGCATTAACGCAGCAGGCAGCCCAACAACAAAAAAACTGCCATTTATGAGGAGACGGCAGCATCTCTCCAGAGAATCGAATCAAGCGCTGAATTATTTCATTTCCTGTCAACATGAAACTCACAGTGTGTATATACAGTAAGTGTGTATGTCTGGGCGCACATCTGTGGAAGCACACTGGCAATTTAATGGTGTTATTTGAATGTCTCATGATGCCTTGTAGATTCTGTCAGATTATTTCTAGATGAAAGCAACAGTTCTGGATCTTTCTGTGTAATGGGACCAGGATCACCACAGAGTGTCATAACATGGCTGTACAAAATTGCACAGGTGTACCTAATAAAGCGCACACTGAAGGTGCGGCCATTTCCAACCGGTTTTCACCGCTTCACGTCAGCCTGAGCCCCCTGACGGCTCCACACGGGTTTAAATGTGACTTGAAATGTTCTGTACGGTGAAGGCCGCTCGCAGAAATGCAACGCATCAAGTTATTTCTGAAGATTGACCAAATTCTCCATGTGCCTTGGCATTGAAGTACCACAAATCGCTTCTCTGCTTTGACCCCCACATTCTCAGAAATTACACACTTGTTGAGGTGGGACGTGGTCACCATCATCGTTTGTAGCCAGAAAAGTGCAGTTGGGAGTTTGAGCGCAGGAGTGAAAACACGTGTCTCTCCTGCATGTGGACATGTGTCCACAAACTCACGTTCAGCTGTTATGAAGCAGGAGCTGCAGCGATTGAGGTCTGAACGCCGCGGCGCGTATGTCAGCGCTCTGATGAGCCGCCGCCGGCGTGAAAACCGCAGACAATAAATGAAAAAAACAAGCAGAGAGGAAGAGGGGGATGAAGACAGAAACGAGAGGAGGGTCGACAGTCACGTTCCCACAAGACTGAGCTGCAAATTGAGCGGCAAACACGTGCGGCCGCTGTACCGTTTGCCCCCTGACCCTCCGTGAAGAGGGATTATTTCCCCGCAGGGATCAGCACCATTATTGTATTTAGTTGGTGTTATTTTCCTTGTAGGTTTAAAACCTACCGGGTGCTCCATCTCCACCAGAGAGGTGCTGCAGCAGCTTTTATAAAACAAATAAACTTCACAGCCCTATCGAGCAAGGTTATTACTATGCCTGCCCTTTCACATCGACTTCTCACTGTGTTTTTGATCAATGGCTGGAGTTTGGCAGTAATGGAGCCGGGGCCATACGGCATCTTTTTTCTTTTTCTTTTTTTTAAACTGAGACACACACACACACACACACACGCTCTAAATTGTGCACACTCGTGGCCCTGCGAGATGCTTCAGATAAATGCATCCACCAAATGGAATAAATTCAACAATATCAACTTTTTCTTTCAACAGTCCCTGTACCTATTTGTCTGTTCTGGCTTTATCTGAGCTATTTATGCAGTACTTTCTGTGTGTGTGTGTGTGTGTGTGTGTGTGTGTGTGTTTGCTGCCTTATCTTCCCATTGGTGCAAACAGTTAAGCAATTTAATTCAGGAGAAAAACACTGCATTATGTATCTTTTAAACCCAGAAACACTCCATCATAAGAATGAGACATTATTTAGTAATTTATGTGGAGAAGGAACAACCACTTGTTTTATCGCTTTACATTTTAAAAAAAGGTTTTAAAGTATAAAATACATTTTCTCAAGCTTAACTTCAAGGGTAATGATTTAAGTTGAAGTGGTGCTCTCAAGGCGAGAGTAAACATTTCATTAATTCATTAAAAACACACTTGTTAGTGCAGGAAGATTGTTAAATCACAGTCACTACACGGCACACACCGTCCAAACCTCTACGTGGTTGAAGAAAGTCTTCGATCTCCCCTCACTTCAGAGTTATGGTTAAAAATATGAAATCCAGCAGAAATCCAACAGCTAAAACATAATCAGTCAGTGTGTGACACATTTACTGTCACTAAATTAGTATGCACACTTTCTTCTTCTCATCCCTCTCTGTGCTCCACCAGCTGACTAAGCAGGAAAGTAGTAATCTGCTGCTGTCAGCAGTTCGGTGCTTCATGTGCTTCACCTCTTTAAGTTCACAGCGTCAGGTTTTCACAAAGTCGACAATTTAACAGCTTAATTTAATGATCCTCCTGTTTTACCAACGCAGGTTTAATTGAATCTTCTCAAGCTGTGCTAAAACGTGAAATGAACCCGTCACCTGTCAACAGCAATGCAAAGCTGTGTCCCATTGAATGATATTGTGGGTGACTCTCCTAAAATCCATGAATTCATAAGATTTGAATGCATCTCAAAGGAGAATTGAAATTTTTGATCATGATTCCTGGTGATGTCGCTCAGGCTGGATGGATCACCATGACATTTGGTGCAGGCATTTGTGGTCCCCAGAGGATTTCCCCACCAGCAGGTTGAATTTGGTGCACACAGTCATGTCCCATCACGCTGAATCACCGTCACTGTGGTGGTTAGTTTTCACGTGGTGACCAAAACACATGCAAAACTGATGACATCCTCCTCAGCCTCGGTGTTTTCCCCGTCAGACGAGTTCGATCGACCCTAACCCACATACGACCGTAAAATCTTACCTGCTCATCGGCAAACACTTCACCTCTCTGGGTTTTATATAAATCCCTTCTCTCTGGCTGCAGGTAGAGCATCAACTGTTTTTTTTTCCACTGCTGTTTGAGTCAGATTGGCGTTTTCTCCTCATTTTATGATTCACTGCTTTCCTGCACATTAAGAGGATTTTCACCCAGCGTCCAAACACAACACCTGACTTTCATTTGGGCAAACGAGGTCTTATCGGGGGGGACCAGGCTGCTGCTCTCTGTTGTGATTCAGGCTAAAAAAGCACAGGTGTGTTTGTGTACAAATACTGTGAAATGTATTATCCTGCCATCAATCACCGTGGCTGTTCATCCTGTTTCTATCTCAGTGGATACTGTACATTTTTTTATTCATTTCTCTATGTGACATTTAGCATGTCTCATTCATCGTTTGTTTGAATTATTATGGCGTTACGTACATCTTACGTGCTATGCAGAGTTCGTCTAGCTCTCCTGCCTCCACTAAAACTCTGAAGTCATCATTCATGCTCTTATTTTAATTGACACTGCTCATCTCTCCATAGGTCCAGACACATTCATCATCCTGTCGTCTGTCTCCCACCCATTCCACCCTCTCTAACTGCTCACTGTATTATGATTAAACTGATTACACCGGCCTCCTTGTGAAAACTGACTCCACTGTCACTGTTCATTTATCCTTTCATACTTTGTCTCCTTTGTACCTTTTGTCATCATGTTCCATCTATAGATGCAGACATGTTTCTTTCTTTCTTCAGTTCTCTGTGCCTGTCTTCTAATATTAGCATCACCTCCTAATCTGCTTTGGTAATTTGCATTTTTAATAAATATATTAGCATTCATCACCCACATTGTTGCCTGTGATATACAAAGACTTTATCCCTCGTAAATAATAAAGGTTTGTTTTTTGAAATGCACTTCAGAAAACTGCTTTTGATTTTCTGTTTGTGTGTCTGGACTTGATTATCCAAGCTTAACAAGATTTTGTTCGTAGTGAAAACAAACTTGAGCTTCTCAAAGCTTTGATGTTTCAGTTTGATATTGGAGCTTCCAACCACGTCGCTAATCCAGAGCTAAAACATGGACCCCCATGAGAACAAGACTTCCCATTTACAATATTACAAATAATACAAATAATCAACCTTTTCTTTTATTTTCTTCTTCTCACCTTTTTGAATAGGCGTTGAGTGCATTGTGCTCTTACCTGAACCAAGGAGTCACTGGGATCCTGTATTTGGCACCTGCGTCTTCCTCTTCTCCTTCCTCATCCCTGTCGCTATCATCAGCATCTGCTACAGCCTGATGGTGAAGCGCCTGCGCAGTGTCCGCATCCTGTCCGGCTCCAAGGAAAAGGACCGCAACCTGCGGCGTATCACCAGGATGGTCCTGGTGGTGGTGGCCGCGTTCGTCGTTTGCTGGACGCCCATCCAGATCATGGTCCTGGCTCAGTCCCTGGGCTTCAACCTGAGCAGCTTGTTCACACTGGTCCTGATGCACTTCTGCATCGCACTGGGCTACGTCAACAGCAGCTTGAATCCCGTGCTCTACGCCTTCCTGGATGAGAACTTCAAGCGCTGCTTCCGCGAATTCTGCCACCCGTCGCCCTTCCGCCTCGACACCCAGCAGTCCGGCAGGATGAGGAGCATTGCCAGGGAGGTGGCAGCGGCCTACAGCTGCAAGGCTGGAGATGGCGGGGGGCCTGGGGGCGGGACACCTAATCCCGCATGACTAGGCGTGGAGCTTCCTCTGGTGGGGGTAGACCCCCCACAGAGGAGAGAGACCCAAGGGACTGGGAACTCCAACACAGAATTAACTCAGATTACAGCTCTCTAGCGGCACGAGCCCTCCCGCCCCCCAACTAGAAGACTGGCCTGGGGCGGGGGGGAGGGAGATGAGGAGGATGGAGTCGAAAGGAAAAGAATTTAGGAATAAGTGAAGAGGATGAAAAAGCTAGGACCTGTAGAATGCTTATATGTCTGGACAAAAACAGAATACTATGAAAGATAGGGTGGTAAGGGTGGTGGACAACTGGGTACATGATGCTAGAGGGAAATAGATGTGGAAATAGCTCAACCTTTTGTGGATCTTGGAACAACTATGGCCCCTCATTCCACTGAGGCAGAAAGATGTTTTACAGCCTTTAGGAAAGCTTCAAGACTTACGTAAGGAGTCCAGTTGTCTTGAGGTGGATGTAAACACAAAAGAGGTAAAAGCATTATTTGACATTTATTGGCACTCCAAAATCAACAGCCTCGTGAACAGAAACCAGATCTGCCAACCGAGGCTGATACCCAGTCGCTGCAGAAAGATGCCTGACTCTGCACTTGGGTATGTGAAGGCTGGGGTTGGAGCTCGACATTTGGGGAGAATTTATAAACAGCAGGGGGATTAATTGAAGGAACTGCTGATACCAAATCTTTGAAACCACCATTAACTGCTTCGATGCTTGTAGAAAGACTGTAAACGTTGGAGGCATGTATCCTGGCTGTCTGCTGGTAAGGACTATGGGCCGACGACTTGCCAAGAAAGACTAAAGAAGTGTGAAATGGATGGTGAACTCTTACACGACATTTTATTGTTTCTTTATCCGTTGATGTTTCAGTCTGAAGAACTTTATATCATCAGTGGTGGGAGGCAGGGGACAAAAACCTCCTGTGGTCCATACGGATGTCAGTGTGGGGTCTTCATTGTGATGGACCCTTTTTCAAGTGGACTAGTAATATGCTGCTGAGCCCGTATCAGGACTAAAATGGGCACACATACGTTTAATGTGATATTCAGAGACTGTAGACAGTATATTGGATGTAATATGTGCAAACAATAGATGGCAAAAGGAAGAAAGGATTAATGTGCATCAAGCTACTCCTGAACAGCAGTTCTCAAGCTGTGTCTGTGGACCCAGAGTGGGTCACATGAATGTTATTTCTTATAGGAGCAACATTTCTCAATGTGTCCTGAAACAAAATAAGCCTAAGAAATCCTGTCCTGAAACAAGTTTCTTAGAGTTTTTGTGATTTTTTAGAAAACTTTGTATGATCACCTCTGGGATGTTGAACTCTAGAGTTTAAGGGTGGGTGGTGAGATTGTAACCTGAAAGAAACACCCAAATGAGAGATTTGTTTTTGGGGGGCAAAGCCCAGTAGGGGGTGTTAACCCTGTTCTTCTTGCTGCCCACAAGCAAGTCGAGGACTTCTAAAGTTTGGTGTAAACAAATCTTACAAAAAACACTGCATTCGTAGTAGCAGTTTCAAGTATTTCCTTCAAGCTCAAGGAAAACTGGATTCCTTACTGTACAGTACATCTGAAATACACATTTTTTTCTCCAAAAAACAACCAGGTGACCAACGGTCACCAGTTTAGTTTTCTTAATTGGAATAAAGATTACAAAAACAACCCTGGTATTTTGACGCATGCTTACAAACAGTGTCACACAATATGCCTCGTCTAGGGTCTAAAACAAAAGATAGCAACTGTACCAGCTGAGCCAACACTGCAGCAGATACATTAAAAGAGAACTGTCCAGTTAGAAAGGGTCGTTACTCCGTCCATGAGAGCAGATTATTAAAACCCCCTGCTGCATTGTAGTGTAGACCTCCAATGGACGTAGAGATTATGACGGGAGCGAGTGAGAAAATCAGGTGACGTCGTGTTTAGAGCGACAGAGGTGGAGGATGGGGTGGCCGACACGCACACACCTTATCTCATTATTGAAACCGTCGCTACGAACGACCCCGCCTACACGTCTATTACTGTTACCATGACAACCCCGGTTCTTAATGCCTGATGCCGTTGCTCCCTTGTGCATTTTTTTAGAGGGGAAACATGTACCCGTGTGGTCGTTATGGTTGGAAGACGCGCTGAAACTGAAGCCCCTGGGGAACACTTGGGAGTAGTGATGATTTGTGTTTCATCAGTTGAAAACGCTGCAGTCGTCTCCACCTGCTGCAGGAAAATGAAATGTGTTTTTTTTCCTGCAGTGAGACTGTGATACCATCTTGTGCAAAGGTTAGTGGCACTTTCATCAACACCCGTGACTTGGCATATTGTGTGCACTCTTCACAGTGAGCAGTAATGCATTTGAACTCACACTCTAGACTGATGTGTAACAAACTTCACTTTTTTTCAATTATAGTAAAGGTCTTGATAGCCAGCAATTAATGCTCTGTCTAATTTGATTGTTATTGTCCCCAAAAAGCAGTGGATTGAGATTACCACTCAGGTATTGAATGGATTAAAAAGCCCTCTCAGTCAATCAGGCAACTAAATTTGACCCAGTGTCTTGAGGGAAAGCCGAGCATGGTGAGATGCTCGCTTTCAGCTTATGCTTCAGTTTCCACCAAACACTTGTGACTGGGCGTTTTGGAGGCAGGTGTTTTCACCTGCTGTTTTATCCCAGCTGTGCAGATGGGATGGGTTTCGGGGTCAGGTTGGGGTTTGGGAGCATTTTGCTGGTGAACTCTGGGCTTCGAGGTATTTTGAGGTGGGGACATTTACACTGGGCAGGGTTTGGGCAGAGGTGTTTAACTGTGGAGTAGATTTGAACTCCCATAGCACCACAGTGGCAAAGCAGGAGGAAGGGGTCACAGTGGACTGACCCCACTCCAAGGGACAATGGGGCTCTCTCTCTCTCTCTCTCTCTCTCTCTCTCTCTTTCTCTCTCTCTCCTTTTAGTGTCTTAAGGTGGAGGTCGGCTCTGAAACAGAAATCACATGTGATATTCTGTCAGTCCTGGACAGTTTTGGCAGCATAAGGACAATTTAACCAACAAATATCAAAGGATATGGTCAAATTATGTCATGCAAAATTTGATATGATTTACCTCTTCTACATGGTTCCTCTTCTTCTTTGTAGTAAAATCAGTCATTCATTCACTTTTGCCGTTAAATTTCATGTTTGTTCAGTGAAGCTTCATCCTCTTTCTCAATTTCTGGGACTGAGTGAAGAGAAATATGATGAAGTCTTTGTTTGCACAACTTGAGAACTCTGGATATTTCCACTGTTCTGATGGTTGGACTCAGTTTAAACTGTCCAGGCTTTAAGAATTAACATGTGGATTCTGTTTTAGGATTGGTTCCACTTTAACCTTATATTTGTGTCTCTTATTTTTACCTTAGTGGTTTACTTGGTTTAGCTCTTTATTTTGAATTCATCAGTTTTTCACTTATTGTTTTATTTTTTCATTAAGAGGATAACAAGTTGAATCCATTTGCTGTCTGTACAAACCTGTAAACCTGTATTTTTTTTTAAATCATTTTGTTTGTCTTCCTAATTTCACCATCTTTCTTTTGAGAGGAACGATTCTATGAACTTACATTGCCTTAAATATCAAGTGAAGTCTGTTCCTGAAGCTCGCTCTCTGGCTGGATAAAACGTGTTCTAGTTTTTAACTGGTGCTTTGCTGTTAGTTTATACTAGTCCAGAACTGTATTCATAAAGCCTGTGAGAGGAGGACGTGTCAGGGCCAGAAAATAATTCACTGATTTAGTTTCTCTTTGATATGAACTGTTTCTACACCTTGACTGGATCAGCGCATCAGCCTTTCATTGGGTTTCATTGTTAAATTCCACCTCATTTAGTTTCTGAATAAATCAAAATCATTGTTGTCGTTCATTAATAACAACTGGTTTACACAGATTAAACAAAGGGACAAGATGATTTGTTTTAAAACAAGCTTATTTCAGATTGGCTGGCATGAATATGCAATCTGCACCCAAGGTGCATTAAACTGAAGGTAACCATAGCAACAACACACATCCTCTCTCTGGTGAAACTAATATAACCATGGGTTACACTGAGCCCAAAACAAAACTTGTACCTATCGATGATGGCCCAAAACTGCTTTGTAAAACATATTTAGGTTGTCATGCCACAAAAAGCACAATAATACATTTTGCAATGATTTAATATAGACAATAATGCACACAGATTGTACATTATTTTCTTATATTAAGACTCACTGTACATGGCAAATCCCCAGATTTCCCTCCCAGCTCACTGTTTCAAAGTAAAAAAAAAACAAACTGTTTGCTGGGACTGAAATTCTCAAAGGATTAAAGAAACAGGAAGTGCGTCTTTAAATTGTTTACTCAGATGTTGCCATAGTTTTTTTCAGTATGTAGTCGAGCTTTGTGAGGCTCATCCATACCACTTGCACTCAGACAGACTGATGTGATTTTTAGCATCGATCATGTATTTTTGGCAGACCTCTGGTATCCATCACGATGACGCCTGTCCGTTCTCTTCTCAGAAAGCTTTATGAATACCGGTCGTCTTTCGTACAACCTAGCAGACATTCTGTAGAAAAAAAAAAAAAAAAAATGGCCGGAGCGTCGAGGACAGGGCTCCGACGTGATTCATCTTTATGAAGACGTGCCATGATGCAGCTGTGAGGCTCTTTGTGCTTAACCATCCCTGTTTAAAACTAAAGATGCGATATTTTGTATGACTGTTTGGTGTGTTTTTTATTTTATTTTGTAGCACATGAAGAGGTCTCCAAGACGGGGCGAGATCCAGTGCAGAGTGAGCGAGTAATTACACTGTCGATTAGCTCTGTACAGACGTTCTGTTTGAATATTACACATGTACAAGTATAAAACATGGTTCTGATCGTTGTTTACTGTCTGAGCTCTTTCTCTTGTTATTCTTGGTGTATAGATTAAAGCTGTTTCCTCGCCAACCACAACGGTACGAATCCTTACCTCCGTGCACCCAAGTGCAGGGAGATTTCCTTTCATTCGTTTACATTTTACAGACCACATGAATGTCAAATTTAAAAACCTGTTGAAAAATCCAAATCTAGGAAGAAAAAAGAGCATATAATGTTGATGTTGTTATTATTACTATGATTGCTATCAAAAGAGAGAAAAAAAACAGTGTTGCATTAGTGTTTTCCTTTTTGCTGTGTGGGAGACTGTCTGGTATCTATCTATGTATTACTCGTGGACTGCATTTTGCTCACTGCCTGAGTCATGAAATGAAACAGTTCTCAATACTGGGAAAAAATTTTAAGAAAATTTTCTCCAACAAAACCTCGTCTCACCTTTTTTTTTTTGGTTCGCTTCGAAACCGCAAATCCACTCACACAACGTGTCTGCGAACACAAAACCTGAAGTCGTCTCCACACTTCTTATCTCAGCTTTTGGAGACTTGAATAAGAAAATCAGCTTGATGCCTAAAATGTTATGAAATCACAGTTTGAATACATTGGTTGGAGGCGGAGCTGTTTGTATCACATGACTCCGGCTGTAGCTGCATAAACTTAACTTGTTCCCGCTCTGCAGACGGCAGATGGAAACTACCATGCTAGCTGGCTTGTTGTCAATGCATAGAGACTTTTTGCTGAAGCTTGAATTTTGAATTGTATATTTTTCTCTTCATATGAAATGACTAAATAAATGATGGCCATGTACGACTCATTGTTTTATTGTTTGTGACTTTTTCTCATCAGGATAAGTGGGATCTCTCAGCTCACGGTTTGGTGGGACTCACAATACAGCATTTGTGGTTCTTGCTCAATATTTACTATTTTTGCTTGATTTATTTAATTATGACATTAATAAACACTCTTCCGCACTCACTGTCTTCAACTAATGAATGGAATAATGTAGTTTTACAGGCAGGAGATATTCTGGGCAGGTTCCGCGGAAGATTTTAGCCAAAATGCCCCAAATCTCCAAACACATTTTCTTCAGTAAGAATCTTATTATTAATTATATTATTAAGTTATTCCATCATGGAGAGAGATCTCCTCATCCTTTCCTATCAGTCCTTGTTGTTTTGACAGTGAGCTTTCAGACTTGCATCAAAGTGAACTGACAGATACGAAGGACAAACGGCTGCAACAACTGGAGGAGGAGGAGGAAGAGGAGGATTTACCTACCACAGAAGTTTGTGTGGGAGATCTAAATCAATCAAACCTGTTTATACAACTGTCATAACCCACCAGACATCAGTCATAGTGACAATAAACAGAATCTGTCTCTTTTAAAAGGAGTCATGGTCTTTGTGCAGCACTGTCAGCGTGTTTTGATTTAATATTAATAGTTTGAAGCTGACGCTGCCTCCCACGCTGCACACACAACGTCGTCAGTTTAACGCATTGTTAATCCAACATTAGTAAATTGAATTGACAAAGAGCTCAGCAAATTTTCTGAGCTTTCCATTTTTCTAAATGCAGTGCAGTTAGATTTCTGTGAATCAGACGTGTACTTGTGTTTTTGTGGCCTAAAACTACCTAAACATACGCACAGATGTTGAAGGTACCAGTGCACATCTTGCAAAGAAATAATGCGAATGACTGAGAGTCATTCCATGTGATCTGTGGTGTTCACTGAGCGTGGGACACTTTGGTCCCTGTCGTCAGAAACCCAACAGTTGTTGAGTTTCCATGATATGCAAGAAAAGGAGATAAAAAGGATTTAAAAAAGTGTCTTTTGATCCAATATCAATATAAAAAAGTATTGATTGGTAGATCTATTTCTTCTCCCATGGGCCAATGTGACCATTACATTCATAAATGTCTCTCATCCATTTGATGAAATGATGGAAAGACCAAATTTACATATTAACCTCTTGACCTTTGACCTCCACAGGCAAATGGGGTGGGGTGCCAGCTCTCCATTTATTTCCTTTGCAAAGACTGTGACTGATGAGTGTGCAGGAATGTTGCCAGAATTGATCTGTGCTGTGATTTGTAGGGGTTGTTGGGGTCACCAGCACATTTGCTACACGTACTGTGGCAGGGCTATTGTGACCTTTGACCCTGTCAACCTCAGCGGCACAAACAACTGCAGATGAAAGATTTTTGTGCCTGTGCTGCTTCATCACTCCCAGCAGGTCCATTGAAAATAAATAAAAGTGGCCCAGAACAACGTCTCCTGTTTTACTGCCACTTTATGAAATTGCTGATTCAGATACAGATGGAAAAAAAAGTTGTTTCTCAACCCGTGAGAATAAACACTTTGTTGCTCCAATCATGTTGATTTTAAGTGTTTATCCAAATATGGAGCACTGGTCTTTGTGCGTTTCTTCTGTTCTCAGGTTGCAGATGAACTGTGGTGGGCGTGGTCATACAATCAGTGAGATTCACCTCACCTGGTCTGGCCTTCATAAGCTGGACTCATTATGTCTCCTGACTTTCACCCTGTTTGGAGCTGGAATTCAACCACAAAGCAAATCTAAACATTAACATTTGTCAGCGACACAGTTTGAGCTTTAAACTTCTCAAAACTGGAAAAGATCCAAGCAAACTGGACAAACTGTACGATCATAGGTGAATGGTGAAACTAAAGCTGAAATACCATAAGTTGGTTTACAATGGAGAGCAGCATTTCTGTCCTGAGCAATGTAAAGGGAAAAAAAACATAAACTTTTGTTTTGGCTCCCATTTTTCATCAACTGAATAAAAGACTTTTTCTAAGCACATGAAAGACTTATTTCTCTCAAGTGCAAATTCTGTTTAAATCCATGTTAGTGAGCAAGATAATCCATCAACCTGACAGGTGTCACGCATCAAGCTGCTGATAGCACAGCATGATTATTTCACACGTGCGCCTCGGGCTTTTCAAAATAAAAGGCCGCTGTGAGATGTCAATCTGTCAAACGTCGCAATGCTGCAGATCAGCCGCAAGGGAGCGTGCGGCGCAGAGCGGCGTCTGCAGAACCAAACGTCCATTATTCAGCCATCGCACGTCTACGACGGTTTTTAAGAGTTTGGCATCACTGAGAATGACCCGCTGATCATGATCACCTCTCATGATGGATGAACCAGAGTCATGAGTCATGAAATCAGACCGCTGAGAACGTGATGTAATTGACAGCCCCATCACACTCAACAAACATTTTTGATTTGTGTTTTCCTCAAGTGTCTTTTGTAAACTGGCCAGACACAGTGGTCTCCACTGTCATTTATCATACTGGGGTCTTGTTCGTGATACCTTCATTCTATAACTGCAGAAGTAGGCTAACTGTTAGCAAGACATGTTACCATAGCCACAGAGTGACAACATTGAACTGTGCAGTATAAAGACAAGCTTGCCCCGCTGTGTCTTTAAGGCAGAACGGTGAGAAACCTTTTTACCAACACAGTGAAAACAGAAAACAATAAAAACATAAAAAGACATGCGGAGTGGGAAGATAAATGAGAAGTGCTTCATTGTTCTAACCGTCCTTGAACACGCTGTGCTCCCCGCAGCAAAGGTTGTACATGTAATCCTCTCCTGCAACATCACATGACCCTGCCTCTGTTTGAGAACGGTAATGGGAAAGCAAAGTTGACGACACGAGGCAATTACAGCAATACGATTACACTGATATCATTTCCAGGCAGCGGTGGAGGTGGGGGGGTCATCACAGTCGTCATCGTCCAAATTTAAATTCAGACATTTAGAGAGATGCAGCTGATGCAAACCTCACATCTGTCTCTGACGCCGAACATGATATTTTATTGTATGTATGTATGTATGTATGTATTCACACACCATAACATGCACACGTGTGTTTGTGACTAACGAGTAACCATGCAATTAGCAGGTCTACAAATAGAAGCAGCTATGACCAATAAACAATAATTAGAGGCAGAGGAGAGAGCCAGAACCATTCAATTAATGCTGCGCTGGCTTCACTACAGCCAGTTTCATCACTCATTAATTATTTTATCAAACATTATTTGTCCAGGGAAATTTGAGTTTCTTATATTGCCATTTTAACACGGTAGCCCTGAAGACAGTAGAACAATTAACACAACACAAAAACAACCAAGAACCCATTTATTGATTGTATCAGCATTATTAAAATACACTTGAAAAGTGAAACTGAATTCCCACATCGGTGTGTGGCAAAAGTTTTTCATTCCTTTTACTTCCTCCAGTGTTCGTGAGGACAAATAGTGCCGACGATCTCATGAATTCAAACCACGCATCATATAGATCACTTTTATCTTCAGTATTTGTTGCAGGGAGCAGCTCTATTTTGTTCTCGCAGCTGTGGTGTGCTCGGAATGTTTAATCAATGTCTAATCAATATCTTATCACGCTGAGCGATGCGTTCAGGTGGTTGACACGGCTACGCAATGCAAGATGTGGCAATTAACAAATGTGAAAACAGTAGTGATTGTTGGGCATTATGAAATATGATCCAAATTTAATGAAAGCTTTGCAGTATGTATCCATATTTCCTCCACCGCCACATTACTGTTTTCCTTTAAGTGGTGCAGTTCAGGACTCCATCACATCCAATGGCCACAGAGTCTTGTAACGATCTCATATCGGGGCTTCATCCTCGGCAACAGCCACATGGCCAGCAGATGAGCAATGCTGGAATTTCCCAATCTGCACCCGTCTGCCCGTAAACAAGGACAGCAGCATCCGCGGTGCAAATGAGCAGGATTTTTTAAATGACTAAACCATAAAGCTCTCTCTGGTCTGCAGCTAGAATACAGATAAAAACACGGCTCACATGATCATTTGACCAGGAAGGATTTGCAGAGAGCTGCTCGCTCAATGAGGAGCGTTTCCTCGCCTTCCTTTGGTGGAACGGATGATGATGATGACACAGCAGGAAGAACTTACATGAGGAACTGTTGTTCAAAATGTGTGTTTGAGCATAAACACCGCATGTGAGCACACTTGCCTATTCACTCAGCACACAACGAGGCTGGTTGAAGTTTTTCAGCAACCCCTGCAATATATGGGACGGTGATGTTTCTCCTTCTGTTATCCTCCATCTCTGTGGGCCTTTTCTTGTTGGTTTTCAGAAAGGCCCAACATACTTCAAAGGTCACAGGGTCATTTAACTCAGTGTAATGGTTCATCCTCTGGAGATGTGGAATGAAATGATCGAGGCTTGTGTATAACGCTGACGTGTCGCATCCTGCACACTTGCTATTTGTCGCAACCCTGACAGAAAGGTCAGGGGAGTATCCACAAATATTCAGATACACTGATCATAAATAAATATCCACAGAATGTTTCATGGCAGCTGATGTGCGATCAGGCACTGAGTCAATGTCTTTCACGGACAAACCAGCTGGGAAATGTTGCGATGTGGAGAACAGATGAGTAACACCTCCTCCTCTTCCTCCTCCAGCAGCTCCTCTTCAGCATCCTTTGATGGAAGCGGCTCAGCTGCCATCTGCTTGAGCGGAGCAGCTCTCTGGCCCACAGCGAGCTGCTTTGTTTGGACCTGGGCAGAGTGCAAGAAGCCTGACTGGTGTGAATATGAAGGAGGGTGCTGCTGAAAGGAGCGTGTGTCCTCAGCTGGCAGTCTGTTGACCGAGGAAGGCTGAAAACAAAATGAAGCCTCCGTTCGACACGGCGGCAACAGATTGGTTCAATTCAACACTCGCAGTAAAAAGATCCTTCAATATATCAGTATTTCCTGTTTCTCCTTGAGCACGCTGGAAAAGGCTTCAGCATTCACCACCTCAGAATACCACATTGATACCGTACAACAGCGACTCACCATTGTCACGAAAGCATTTCATTTAGTGACTGAGTTGAAAAAATCTTTTAAGCGACCACTTATCCCCGAAGGAAAGGCCTCGTATGGACTGATCGATGGACTAATGGCTTACAAGAGAAATCCCGTTGTATATGAAAGTTGCAGCGCAGACGGCAACCTGCTCTCCTAGAAATTTATACGACCACCTTGTTTTGAGCTTCAATTTCTTTCTGCACGTTGTGTAAATGTGGTTGGAGGTGGATGGTGAGAGTGCAAAGCGCAGGACTTTGACACCAGGCTTCATATGCTGAGTGCCTCCTTTGTTTTTCTTAGGTTTTACAGGCTTGAAGTTAAACTTCTCCAAAGAAACACATGAAAATATCTCTGTGAATCTTTGCAGAGATGAGTGTTATGAGTAACCATATAAGCATTAAACACGCAAAGACACAAAAAATGTCACAAGGCATCATGCGTGGATGTCAAATGACCTGATGGGT
The DNA here is from genome assembly GCA_016785225.1 of Psettodes erumei. NCBI lineage: Eukaryota > Metazoa > Chordata > Actinopteri > Pleuronectiformes > Psettodidae > Psettodes > Psettodes erumei. Next base: position 1,935,984 of record JAFBJZ010000969.1, read on the forward strand.
TGATTGAACATCTGTCAGAAGCTGAGTGTGGTTTTGGGCAAATATCAAATACTAATTTATCATTAATATTTGCATCAAGGATGATCAATAAATAACCATAACCATTAATCGTAGTTACTGTGTGTGCATGCAGATCAGGTCAGTCGTGCTCATCCATACCCGACACCAGAATTTAGATCAGCTAACTTCACTTCTCCATTAGTGGGTCTGAGATGTAGTGCGGCTTTAATGTTAATGCAGAACTGTTCCTGATTGTATCTAATGCTTTCTGTTTGAGCTCTCTGAGTTCGTCTCCAGGCTGCCTTCATTGAATCTCAAACAACAACTGGAGGTAATAAATAAAAGGCGGGGGAGGGGGGGCAGATCAATAAATAGAGTCTGGTGGTCCAATTCCAAAGTCCAGGGCGTCTGCACTCACAACACACACACACACACACACACACACACACACAGGTGAGCGCAGGGAGTGTGCAGACACTGGAATGAATAAAATATTAGTCAGCAGCAAACTGACTGGTTTCTGGTTTCCTCCTCAACCGCTTAAAGTGTTTAAGGAACAAGGAGAGGAGCAAGAGTTTCCTTTTCCTCTCCAGGTGACACTTAAAGCATCGGTGCTGCAAGTTCAGTGCAGCAGCTGGTTTGGGTGAAAATTCAGGCGTCTGTGAAAATGAATGATCTGACTTCAGATCTGAAATCATCCACATATCACTAAGACTGCCCTGCTGGGACAAAATGGAGCATCACAGTAAATCCCAGGAATAAAACAACAATGATTAACCATAAATAGTGATACAGAAAAGATAGACGGTTGTATAATATTGTTCCAAAACAAAAAAAAAAGAGGACTTTCCTGGCTGAAATGACATTTCATTTAATTGAGAAAGTCAACAGGGAGCGGGGGGGGAGGTTGCATATTAGATGTGATTAGATTAAACTTCAGCAGTGGAGTAAATGTCAGTTATATAAACATTTCTGTGAGATGTCAGCGGATTTGGAAAATAGAGTTTACACGTTTAGTCTGAGGGAGGAAAGCTGCACGGGGCGTTCACGGGGAGAAGGGAAGTACAGAAGAAGAAGAAGTTTAGAGGATGATAAATGTGGGAAAAGAAAGAGGAGGATGCTTCTGATGATTCAGTGAATGCTGTGATTTCATGGACGAGATGATGGGAGGAGGCGAAAAGTTGAGGCGAAGAGGAAAAGAAGCCAAAAGGGCAATATGTGGTTTGTGGGCAACTTGTTTTACTTTGGGAGATTTGTGTAAATTGTTTCTGGTTCCACTTCTTTGGTTTGGTAACCAACAACAGCCATTCTCTGCGTCCAGGAAGGGGACAACATTTCTGACATTTTTTACAACATAAAAATTAAATAAAAAAATGAAAATAAAATCTTTTGATTACAGAAACATTTTAAACAACCAGTTACTGCAAAAGATAATGATTTCCCCATCGAGAGGAAGACGGGGAACGGGCAGATGAGATGTCGGCCATTCTGAGCCTTTAATGGACCTTTGTGAGAGGATGGGGGGATGATGACAACAGGGGGAGGATAAACATTACATTGGAGGAGTGGGTGGTATTCAACATCAAGCCTCAGAATGGATGCTATTAGTCGATAAGTGTAGGAGGAGGAGGAGGTAGTGAGGGCAGGGTCGATGATGAAAATGATGAAGAAAAGGCTGTTTGGAAAGATTCGTGGAGCTGAATCGTGGGGTTTCAATGGAGCGGGGGATTAATTTAATGGATGTTTGGAAGAACGGGCAGGAGGGCTGGGGCCGTGGGATCCAGGTCTATAGAGGGCGAGATGAAGACTGATGACACATGCAGGGTTTCATGTCAGGATGGAAAACAACGTTTAGAATAACGCTGACGGACCGGCGGGATATAGAGGAAGTTAAAGTAGATGATGTTAAGAGAGAAAAAATATCAACAGAAACACATTTTTCTCATTTTTATCCTCCACTGTTACATATATATATTAATAAAACCACACATTTTCACAAAGGGGAGGCATTTTTCCAGTCCTCATTACTTCAGAAAACTCTTTGGGGGTTTATGTTATAAAAGAAATCAGGGTCAGGGGCCTGGAGATGCGCAGCACAGCACAGGTTTGCAAACTGCATGGTGTGCCTGTGGGAAGAGTGCGAGATGAAAGGGTTAGGTGCACACCGGTGTTCCAACAACAACGGGAAGGTGGTTATTGATGTTTGTTTCACTGACGTGTTCCACTTATCGACACGGTCAGCAGCGGCAGTGGCTGGGAAACGCAGCCCGGGCAGGATATTTTACAACCCCCCGCGCCTGATCGCCCCCGTTTGACAAGCACGGCTCTCCCTCTCGCTCCTTTATATTTATAATATGTCATTAACTCTGATGTCCATAGCAAATAAATGTTCATATATCTGCTAAAAAAATCATATAACTCCCGAAGTTGCCTGAGAATCATCAAGTTTTTGATGAATGAACTGAATTCAATTTTGTTAATGGAATAAAAAAAGGGAGCTGTCATCTGAAGTGTTTATCCCTCGCAGCACACAGTTCATCATCCCTCTCTCTCTCACACACACACACACACACACACACACACACACAGTCATCTTTGAGTGCACGCCTCCAGCCGACCCCTCCGGCCTCGCATGCGTCTCCAGGCGGTGAGGTCGGGCGGCCTGATGACACGCAGACCTGCAGTTCAGCAGGGAGCCGCTTCATTGCGCTCATTTATTTCTACTTTACGACATTACAGCGAGGACTGCCTGCAGCGGTGTCGTGGGGAAGTGGAGGGTGAATTAAGTGTGTGAAGCGCAGCTCACCTCACGCCAACAAACCCCGAGGCGCAGGTTGTGAGACGTGTGCGGCCAACACTGCAGAGGCTTTCTGCAGAGTTCGTTTGTTTTTCATTGGCCTTGTGGTGGAGTTTTCTGGAGTTCAGGACGTGCAGCTGGAGGAGTGTCTTTATAGTTTTGGTGTCAAGATTCCCCGTGTGTCCCACATGTAGCACTCGCCGGCTGCCTGTTTCAGCTTTCCATCTGATTCACGGTGCAACTCCCCAAACACTGAGCTACGATCGGTATTTTTCACCTTGCTCTCTGCAGTGAGGTGAAAATTTTCTGAGTCCTTCCTCCAGTCGTGTACATGAAAATCAAGAGTGTTTCTTGTGAGCAACGTGTCTCTGTTTTAAAGGCCATTAATCCAACAGTGCCAGCAGAGTAAACATCATCCATGACAGTTAGCAGATTAGTTCTTCCTGTAACTGAATGATCATTAATATTCATCCAAAAAAAGAAGAAAAAAAGGATATAGAGGAAAACACCTGTCTCTTTGTAAATGATCTGAAAAAAAGCTTCACGTTTCTAATCGTGTAGTAAAGGTTGATACGTGGCTGCAATGTAGGAGCCTACTCCCAAACACACTGTACAAAGGGGGACCAGTTGCATTGCTGTTGCATATGACACTGTTACTATAGCAACCGAGAGTCCAGGCCAGGCTGAGGTTTGTCTACATTAATAGGAGCAGCGGCAGATGATGAAATGCTGGACTTTTTTTGAGGGGGATAACTTAATTGAAAGGAACATTTAGTCAGAGCGTCATCTGAACAAAGACCACAGTCTGTGTCAGAAAATGTAACGGACTCAAAGTCGTTTGTGTCGACAACAGAGGTGAGCTCTTCAGATTCCATTTGTGACCTTGCTCAAGTTTCATCCTTCAGACTTTTGTGTCAGAAATATTTCATCCAATTCATAAGTTTTGTTAAATGTAAGAGCCTTCATCTTTATAGGAGCTCAATGCCTTCTACGTCCTCCCCCCTCCTCCTCCTCCTCCACCTCCTCCTCCTCTCCGCCCTCTTGCCCTCTGAGGTGTGGAGCTACGAGGCTCCCGAGGATAAGCAGGATGTGTTTGCAAGAAGAGCCTGTCCCGCCTTCCTGACCTTCACCAACGCCGCCTACCTGGCTGGAGTTACCGTGGAGCTGCCCTGCCACTGCAAACCACAACAGGTACATGTAACGAGGAGAAACTGTGTCTTAAAATTAATGCCTGTCTTGACTATAATCTCATTTGAAGCAAATTTAGTCCCATTTTACCTGCAAGTCATCCTAGCAGTGCTTACTTACTCGACACACATACTTCCTTGTCTCCTCACGAAGACAGATGGATTCTGAGTCTCTATCTGAAGGTTTTCAGATGATAGAAAATGGAAAAATGGAAATGGAAAAAGTGGTAAATGCCATGACAAAAAGCGATAAGATGTTCCCTCTGCTCCTCACACATCCTCCACATTTACACCAATGTGAGTTGCTGTAACTTAGGCGGTATTAAGTAGTTACCAGCAACTTCTCATACCTTGAGCACAGATTTGGTGTATAACCTTTTGTGTTTTTCAATCCTAAGAGAGAAACCTTCCAGAAATGCAAACAATATGAACCATATGTGCTCGACTGTTAATCCTGCTCGCTTTGCGTGGCACCAGCTGTGTAAGTGCTGGACTTGTTATCGAGCTGCTTCTCCACAGCGATGCAGAGTTAGCTCCAGAGAGTAAGAATGCAAAAATCAGTGAGTTTAGTGGAGCCGGGTACAAACAAGAGAGAAAAAGAGAGAACAGGAAGAAGTCTGTCCTCCAGAACAGAACGACAGACTCAAATCCGTTAATGTGATTTGAGTCTCTGGTATTGATCAGAGCAGCATTATCGAACGCCAGCAGCCATATTTTTGGTCATTTGGGTCCCTCTGTGTTTCAGGTCAAATCAGTCGTGTGGTTCTTCAAGAAACATCTGGACGGCACAGAGGAGACCAGAGCCCTGACCGATCACCATGGCAACAAGCTGACGGACACCAGCCGGGTCCCTCACAGTGGGGACCTGCGGAGCCGGTTCTCCATCCGCCTCTTCAGTCTGTTGATCTTCAGGGCGGAGCCCGGCGACTCCGGCGTCTACATCTGCGGCTCCGCCCATAAAGACTTCTTCTACGGCTACGACCTGGATGTCCAGGAGGCGCGCTGGCTCAGCTTTGCACCGAGGTGACGAGCGAGACGGGCGGTCAGCGTCCGAGGCTTCATGTGAAAATCAAACACTACAACAGTCAAATTTCAACACTAATGATGAAGAATATGTTATCTGACTAATGACTACAGTGAATTTGCCACTGGCCATCTTCTACAGCCATTATGGAGACATCCCATCATCACATGCTCAATATTTGATTTTGTTAAATGGCTCGAATCTCTGCTTCCATCGTATTTGCGTTGGGGCGTTGGAGACAGAGATAACAGAGGAAACATCAATCCTCATGAGCTTATCCACGTTTTGAAAAACCTGACAGACATTTCAGTCGATTCTTATCAACTTATGAGTGAAAAACTGACAGTGAAAATTTGTTTTGGTGATGGCTAATTCTCTGACTAAAATTTGTTGTTACGGCCTTTCTTTATTGAATTATAACTATTCAATAACTACTGCAACACACTTGGTAATCCGCCGAATTGATGGTCTGACAGGCTTGCTCCAGAAACAACGGACAAGAAGCTGAAGGACAACAAAGGTCTGGGCGCTGCACAGCCTCTGTTCCGGGTCTTCACCAGCTTCCGGCCCTGGTCGGTGTGCGACCGCTGCGGGCCTCCGGGGGAGCAGGTTCGTGTGGGACTCTGCTACGTCAGCTCCCGCTTCCTCCACGTGCGTTACAGACGGGCCAACGAGACGGTCGCCATCCTGCGGCTCGGGCGCTGTGCCCAGGGCTTTTGGACGTCTGAGGCAAGGTGGAGTCGGGGCCAAGTTGGAGGTCAAAAGCTGTCAGGTGACTTGTCAACCGCAAGCCCCGCCCTCCTCCAAACTCCTCGCTCTGATGGCATTTCTCGGGTACAGGTATGCATGTAGATGAGAATACTTAAGTATGTATGACTGCAGGTGGCTCAAAGATTTTGGCACAATCATGAGCACCACCTACAGTTTGTAGTATTCATTACACCAACACCATACAAACAATGGACTGTCAGGTTTATTTGTTAAACAAGTCTACAGGCTTTACTTAGGCACACTGGTGCTACATAGGCTAAATGCTAACTTCAGTAGAAGCTCAACGCTAACATGTTGATTGTCAGCAGGTTTGTGTGATTGGTGAATTTCTAAAAACAATTTTTTTTCCTTCAAAATTTGCCTGTTTGTCAATAGTAAAGTAATAGTTTACTAGTTAAGTAGTTAATACTTCAGTAAAACCTTTAAATGTAATACATCACTGTTTCTCTGTTGCAGTTCTGCCTCCATGCCAGTGGTGGTGCCAGTGTTCTTCCTGAACCACCCGGCCGACCGTGTCCTGACCCTGGGTTGCCCCGGGGCACGACCAAACATGGCCGTGGCCTGGGACCGAGGATCTGATCCCATTTACCGCTCTGAGCACTCAGCAGGCAGCCAGGCAGGCGCCACACCCCCCAGGCTGCTGATTGACACGGGACACCACCTGGTGTTTCAACCTGCCAAAAGCCAAGACTCAGGTACCAATTACTGTTTACTGAGATACACCTGTGTCTATTAGGCGCCTCAGTAGTAAGTGAAACCAGGCTTTTATTTTTTGCTCTTTTTGTAACGTCTCAAAAGTATACTGCAATAACTGCGATGATTTCAGTATTCTTTCCATGTAGGTGTCTACTACTGCTGGCTGCAGGGTCGCCGGGCTGCCGAGATACGTCTGCTGGTCTATGTCCATTTGGGGCGGGGCCAGTCTGTGACATCACACCCTGACTTCCTGATAGCCGTCAACACTGTGTTGATATCGTACGCCGCCATGGTGGCTGTTTTTTGCCTTTTGGTGTTGGGCAGAGCTCGAGTCCAATATGTCACAGACATGGCTGAAAAACACGAGGATTAAAATCCTTTTTGAAACTTGCACAGTTATTCTCAGCCACTACTATTACAAAAAAGATATCCTATAGTCAAACAGTTTATTTTAGGGGACAAAACCTGGAGCTAATGCTAACACCAGTAGCAAGGATTGTCTGTTAATGTGCAAAAACCAAATGAGGCTTTCAAAATCAGAAGGAAACAAAGATTCTTTTATGGGATGTGTGAGTGAAGGGATTGAAGCTAAAGGGCTAAAGCCGACAAGCTGCATTTCAAAAGTGCAAAACGATAAATGTTGTCTTCTGATTGAGATAACAGCGGTGAGGGGTTGAAAGAATTTCTCATCCATCCCATCCGTTTTGTTTTCTGGCATGCACTGAGCAGCAGCAGCTGGTGGACATCCTCTGTGATTTGGAACGAGAATAATTCTCCTTTGATGGAGTAAACAAAAATATTTGGAACTGGAAAATTAGAAAATTGTTCATTTTGTTCATTATAATCTGAGTTTTTTTTCATGTGTGTACTTTCTGCATTGTTTGTTGTGTTGTCCCCTTTTTGTTTGTGTGTTGTGTGTATACGCGAGGGGGGGATAATCACCCAAGTATTCCCGCATGATGCAGCCTCTACATCCGGAGTGTGAAGTGCTCTCAGGTGCCCAGCTTCTCCTGCTGAGAGTCAGGAGAAGGAAACAAAGGAAAGCAGTGAGAGAGCGGAGAGACAATCAAATCCTTTAGATGAAAGGAGAAGAGAGAGAGAGAGAGGCAAAACAAAACAAGTAAGGCCCGAGCACTGATAAACATAAATGAGAGATGGGTGAGTTGATGAATGTGTGGAAAGAATGATGAGCACTTCCATCCAATTATCTGTGCAAATTAAATCAGCTCAACGTACATAGACAGAATATCTCCTTATTATTTGGAAAGTTTGTAATCAAGTAATGCCAGTTTCAGTATTTTTGAATTGGCACAGAAATGTATTAACTTTCTAAACCTATTTTTCCACATATAATATATTACAACAACATTATTTCTTCATGCAGCTCAGACATTCAGCTCGTTTGTGAGGACGAGTCACGCCTGGATCTTTGCAGCGTCCTCAGGTGTTGAAGCGTCTCTTGGAAACCTCGATCCTGCTGACGAAATGCAGCGCAGAGCGGAGCACGATCCGAGGAGGGATCTCTGGCGTTGGGACAGGAGACGTCAGATGGCTCCTTCTGATGTCTGCTCTCCAACCCCGTGAGCCAGAGGGATGAACATACAAACCCGCCCGACCCCTCCGCCTCAGCAGCTTCCAGTCATTTCTGACCTCCAGCAAACTGTGGGACAGAGCAGAATTTGAAAGGAAGCCTCTGGGTGTTTTGGTGGTCACCATGTGATGCTCACATGCTGTTTTGAGTCATTCATTAAGAACCTTTTTACACCAAATACAAATACTCCAATACTCCAATTTCTGCAGTTAAAGGGGTCTTCAAATGTTTTTATGCATGGCCAGTACCTTATGATCTGTGATACAGATGTTTGCTTTCTTTCTGAAGCTGCCTTGTTGACGTCTTTTACAACCACAAAGTAACTTCTTACTGCCACAGATACTGAGGCACCTAATACAACTGCATTACTTCGGTCATGTTAGGTTACAAAATGCGTCCCCTCCACGTTGTTTTTCACAGCGGTGATACGACACTGGACGTTGTGTCAGCCCAGTGCTTGTCTGCTTTGGCTGCACAAGCTGCACACATACGTCTGTGTAGCCCAACAAGAGTGAGATGCACAGATTAAATTATCAAATCAGCCTCTGAGGGCGGTTTTGACTGGGCAATACTTTTTGCACCAAGTTATTAAAAACATAATTGAAACCCAGTGTTTTTTTTCTGAAGGTGAAAGCCTTTTTGCTGAGGTGCAGGGGCTGTTATAGTCTTTCCACATGTTCTTGAGCGATCAGTCCAAAGTTCTCCATCTGATCTGATCCATTTTAGAAATATTACAGCACCTTTGCGGTGGAGGTGAATGGGACATGCTGCCTTGTTGCCTCGTTTGCCCAGGTAGCTAACTTTTTGCTTTGTAGCTGGCAGATGGAGAGAGGAGAAGGAGGTGGGGTTAGACCACACAGCACAGCCATTAATCAACTTGTTAGCGCATCCAGGCCAGCGGTGTAGCATGCCGACTGTCTGCTGGAAGATAAATGAACAGCGACTGGGTTCTTAACCTTGTTTTGCCTCAGGAATACAGACAGAATATTTAAACCATTTCTGCAGCAGTGACGCGACCTTGCCTGTTGCTGCGCTCCGCCACCAGATCAACAACAAATCACTGCAGTTGTTTCCGATCCAGCCAATTGAAGTGATTAGCAAAGAAAGATGTGAACGTGCTTACTCTGAGGAAATAACAGAGCAATAACAGAGCATTCCCTGTGGAGAGTTTGAGTAAAAACTGTTTTTATCATTTATCTTCATTCCTACAACCTTTGCATCTTTCTCTCTTGAGGCTGCTACTTCCAAGTTTAAGAAAGAAAAACATAAGAAAAACGCTGTGCAATGCTTTTTATAAGTTTGGACATTCTGACGCTCCTCAGATGGAAGAACATGGGTTAAAGACGACCACAGTGCCTGAATGCTCAAAATGAATGAATTTTGCTGGAGCAGTGTGAGGATTAAAGACATTGCTCAAGGGCACCTCAGTGGTGATGAAGTAAAGGGGTCGATGGAGCTGCTGTGCTGCTGCAGAACCATTAGCTGTTGTGCCACATCAACCCACATTTGTTTTTTTCTCATGGAAGGCTATCACATTTAAGTGGACAGAACACAAATACAAGGTGTGAGTAGATCAGGAGGGTGTAAAAGTGGAAAAGGAATAAAATCACGTATTTTACTGCTGCTGCTTTTAAACTGAAATGACATAAAGACTGGATGCGAGGCTAACAATTTACAAGTCGATGCATGCAGCCCCCTGTGGAGAAGATGTCCTCAGGCTGTGAGGAGGAAACATGCCGTACTTCTGAAGAGAAAAAGAAAATGCAGAAAGTCCGTATTAGTGCGCAATGCTGAATAAAACACTATTTTCCACTGTTTAACGTTTGTCATGCAAATGTTCACATTAATTCTTTTGAGGATTTTGAAAATACTTGATAATACATGTGCACAGTATTTTCTCCCTCAGCCCTCGATTTGTCCATCCAGTCTGATAATTTACTGTTTTTCTCGCCTCCACTCCAGTACTGCAAGGGAAAATCTCATTTCATTTGTGGTGCTCAACAGCATTTAAAAATGGCATTTAAAAGTTCAACAGCAATGTTCCCTACAGACGAGATAATCCACAGAATACTGAGAACAAGCTTCCACAGACGGGACAAGACTTCATGTGTTTGATTAAAAAAAGTAGTTCCAATTAAAACTGTGAAGCCTGCGGAGAATCCAGAGCATCTTTTGGGAAGACGCTCAGCTGTTGTATGTTAAAATCAAATGTGGTTTTCACGGCATACATGAGTGCTTTTTCATAAAAGTAGAGAGTGGATGGGAAAAAGAAAAAAATAAAATATTGTGATCTATGCGCTTATGGCTCCCGAGGAGCACTGAGTGAGAGAAAATCCCACAGCCCAGTTTGTAGAAATGGATCTTCATCTGCTGTGAATGTAATTTACTGGGTATGAATGTGACCGCAGCTCTCCGGCTCTATGTTGATCATCGGCCTCCAGTTTTTCCCTGGAGAGCACAGAACTCATTTCCTGCATTACATACAGTACATTATGTACGGTGAAATCCCGTGCTACCATTTCAGTCATTAAAACATGCAGCTGCAGTAACAGCGCGCACATAATAAAGTTTATTGCATGTCATTGTAAATATAAAGGGAGTTAGCTAAGTTGCTAAGTGTAGAGAAGTGTAAAAATCCGTAAGGCAGGGATCTCATGTTACACTACAATGTCAACGTCTAATTAAATGAATTAGACAGTTTAATAATTCAAATTAATCATAAATCTTTATACATTTTCCAACCGCTAGCTGATAAAATACATAAAAATTTCACAACCTCATTTTATTTGAATTCATTAATTTCATATTTGCATCTTGGTACACATTAAATCATTTATTTTTTCCAATTACCCTCATGCATATGTAATGAAACGACCAATTATTCATCATCCAATTATGAATGATGAATAATTGGTTAAAATATTTTTTTTTAAAAGGAAGCCCGGCTCTGGTGCACGATGAGACACAGATGTGAAAAGGAGCGAAATAAATTTCTCCCTGGACTCTTCCTGGGTCCTGGTCTTGATCCTGGTCCTGATCACCCTGGAATCAAGAATGAGTCTTTCATCCCTAAGTGACCTTCAATCATATCTGAAGGCGCCTTCCATTAAAATCTCACCAGAGGCTTCACCCCTTCCTGTTTCATTAATTCCATGATGATGATTGTCAACATCTTTTAATTTCCTGTCTGTCATTCACACCCTCTTTCAGTTTAACCTTCCATTTGCATTTCCTCTTGTTCATGTCTACACTTCATTGGACCTCTCCCGTCCTCTTATCCACCTTTTGTGTTTATCTCATTTTTATTTCTTTCACAGAAGCTGCTCCTCTTGTCAGTTAATTTTATCCTTTACTCTATTTTCAATTTTTGAACTTTTCTACCGGTACCTGTGGCATCAATTATTCTGAACTTGCCACAGTGGGTGGCTTCCTCTCTTGTTCTTTTCCCAAAGCAGGATAATTAACCTCAGTTCGACACCGTCTCTCACTCTTCTTCTTCTGATTAGTTGTGTTTGCATGTTTTCCTCTCTCTAATTTGCTGCCTCCTCTGCTGTGCTGCAGTGCTCAAAGTCAAACACTGAACGAGGCGGGGGGCTGCAGCGTGTGACGGAGATAAATGGCTGGAGGTGGAAAACACTTTGTCCTCTTTCTGCTGGCTACAGCTATTATCCTGAGCTAAAACAGTGCAGTCCAATTAGAAATAAAACTTATTTTCACGCTTTTTCTCCTCCTTCAACACGTTCCTTCAGGCTCATGAATCTGCTCATGCCATCCATTTATTTAGGTTTTTTTCTCACTGTATTTTGTTTCTTTGTCATATTCAGTAAAAGTTTTAGTGCATTTTTCTTCTGATGCCTTCACTGTCAGTTTATTTCCATCTTCATCTGGAGCCGTTCTTGCTTCTTTCCCTGTCTCTCCATTTCTTCTCTTCATCTATTCGCTGTCACATTGCCTCCATCACTCTCTCACACTTTTTTCCTCCTTCCTCCTGCCCGCAGACACTCGGCTCATCCATCCATTTTTACTCGACTCAAAGTCCACTTTATGAAAAACGATCCATCAAAACGTCTCTCCTCTGTGGCCGTCCATCTTTTTATCTTTTTTATTGTTGTTCCAGTCGTGGGCGACGTTCCCAGCGATATTTAAGGGATCCCTCTGGCATTTATGTCCTTCCTGACAATTTGCATCTAAATTAAACATTGTGATGAGCAGCAGAACACGAAGAGGTCATTGATTAAGCTTTGGTTATTTGATGGAATGATTGAACCTGCAGGGCTGAGATTGAAGATTGTTACGTCTTTGTGGATGTTTTCAGGCTTACTATTTGAATTCCTTTTAATACATACATATTTGTATTTTATCCTATTTTACTATAACAATGTACAATTATTATCCACAAAGAGAACATATACACTTTTCTGTATTTATGTCTGCATCTGTCAGGAATTACTCTAAACATCTACTGGCCAGATTTCCATGAAAAATGCCATAGATTTTTAATAATCCTTGCATGATGAGCTCTAATTATTTTGCCCCCCCCCACCCCAGCCTTTTTGCTAATCACATTTAGCAACCTTTCCAGCTCAGAATGTAACCCTGACATCAATTTTACCCCATATATATATTTTCTTTTACATAGCTCCAGTAGTTTTTCATCATTTCCTCCCTGTTGCTGGCCTGATATTTTTTCGGTCAATATATAGTTTAATTTACAAATATTCATAGATATATATAAATAAACAGTATTATTTGAGTGTGCGTAGGAGGAAGTGTGATAATATGTGTGACAGACAGTGATTTGTTCAGAGTGACTGAGTGTGTGCGTGTGTTTTTTCCATTCAGAGTTGGGGAAATAAATGGGCCAATTTAACCGAGTATTGATTTGAGAAATTGACTGAAACATTGTAGAGCATTGTTGAACACACACACACACACACACACACACACACACACACACACACACACAAATAAGACCGTGCTTATTTGTCAACACTGAGAGGCGCAGGTTGGTCCACACATTTAAGGAGACTGTTAAAGAACATTTCAGAGGTAAGTGATGAAGAGGAACATCTCCTTATCACACCCGGGTGTAGTGAAGCTGAAATGACATGAAATGTGATTTGTTTTCATTTTGTCCTCTCGGCTCTTCTCAAGGCTCAATTTTAATGAGCGATGAGAGTCTCATGTTGGAACCACAGTCTTGGTCAACAACTTCTGGGCAGTTTGCAATAAAATTTGGTGTTGTTATAAAAATCTAATTTTATTTTGAGAACATTTTTCAATTTAAAACAATTCATAAAAATAGATTACATTCAGTGGATGTCCAGGAAACTAAAAATGGACATTTGACTGTGATGCCAGACGACATTAAACTGCTTTTTAAACCCAAACCATGATTTTTCCTTCCCTCAGTAAGTGCTGTAACCTACCAATTTAAACCAAACAACATGGGAAGGATTAGTGTATGCACCGCACACAAACATGAAAGTGTAAAGTCATGTTATTTGTGCAGATGTGCCCTCATCTGTCAAACACAGTGCTCTGTGGAGCCCTGTTTAGTATTCCCCTCAGTCACGTCTGCCACCTCATACTCAATCACACACACACACACACACACAGGGCTGCAAGTTCTAGTGGTAATGACTTATCGCTTCTATCATAGGCCACAAATTAGAAGAACAAATAGATACAGGCATGCAGCCGCATACTCACGCACACACACATGTGCACAGCTGACAGTCTCATGTCCTTGTGCAGGAGGACACGTGTTACGGTCGCGCCGGTCCAGTGTCACGGTCACATTACATTAAGGGGAAGTGTTTCACCATCGCACCAAAGTGGCATCAGGTTCATTTAGACCACGGACAGGTGGATGCTGCGTCTTCTCTCAGACTTGGCCTGTTGCAAAAGGACGTGGCCTTCCTAACGTGAGCTTATGCCACTTGAATGTGTAACAGTCCTTCGTGTATTTTTCATTACAAAGACTGCAAAACTGTCCCGTTGTCTACTGGGACCCAACGTCCCAACATCACAGAGTCAGACAGCTGGGCCGTACCGGCAGCACATTCACTGTGTACCTACTGCGCAAATGTGTTGGTGACGTTTCACGATGAAGTTTCAAGAGAGGCAATATTAGTAGTAAAATTAATTAATATTCTTTTATATTTTATTTGTTGTGTATTGTAGTGAATCACTATGAAAAGATCCCAAATGAAATAATAATGAAGACAGGAAATGAACCAGCATGTTAGCACAAGAAAAATACAAAAAGCTGGATGACATTTTAATGAAATATACTGCAAAGACACTAAAAACCACAAAATGTCAGAACTAAACTTCATCCAGCAAGTAAACTAAATGTGAATTTATCTTTTGCTGTAATAGCAGCATTTTCCAGCCCAGAAACAGTTCACTGTTGTGAAGAATTGATCACAAAAAAAACCCCCAACTAACCTTTCGCCAACCATCTGCAGTTAATGAGCCAGCAGTGAAAAATGATGACCGGTCCGTGCCCGTTGGTTCAGCGCTCCAGACTGAGCCATCAATCAGCAGAATTAACAGGGTTTCTGTAACATAAAGATATAACATTTATGTATTATGCACCCTAATGCTACAAAGGATTAGGCAGACAGAGGAGGGGAAGTGACACGGGGGGAGAGGAAGAAGCAGGAGAGGGCAGGAGGGTGAGTATAATGGGTTTGTGTTATTAGCAGAAAGGAGAGAGAAGAGATGAAAACATACGTGGAAGGGACGGGAGGAACTGATACGGTAACGTCCAACGGGTGGAAGCCCGGCCCGGACGGTTCCCATAGAACAGCACATGCTGGTGGATGGGACATCGACCAAACGAGAGAACAATCTAAGTTGTGTACAGACATACCTGCTTATAGAAGATGGTTATTGAGGTAGTTTCTTATTTAGAGAGGAAGCGGAGACGCGTCGTCCTTCCTAATTTACACAGTCACTAGTCTGCGTTGGTTCTCACCGTGCTAGCATCGTGGATTTACACCAACTAGCGCCACCATCAGGCCAAAATGACAGTTTGTCCAGTTTATAAATTTGCAAAGCTAATTACATTCCCATCAGCCTCAACTGCAGTTACTAAGTTTAGTTCTAATTAACAATTATTAGCATGCTAAAAGGTCGGCTTTGATTCTATGTTAGCGTTGTTAGCCCAGGACATGCTATTGCAATATAGAGGAGGCTAATATCTAAATTTCTTGATGGAAGAAGTGATGAGAAAAGACGGTGAGGAAAGGAGCAGGAGATGGAGGGAAAGATGGCGGACAGTTTTATATCTGTCGCAGTATCCATCCAAACATCAGAGGAGCTGCTCCGACTCTCTCTCTCTGTCTGCGCCGTATCTCTCCCTCCATCTTTCACTCTTCACCACCTCTCTCTCCATCTGCCTCCCCGCTACGACTCGGCCTCTCTGTCCCACATAGATCAATGATAACATGTTTAACCGACAGAGAAGAAGAGGGCAGGAAACGGTGACATTACTTCCTCGACCAATTTAAACAAAGCCTCTGCAGCTCGCCGCAGGTCATACAGTCACGGTATGTAGATTTGTTTGTCGACCAAACACACGCACACACACACACGCACACACACACACACACACACACACACACACACACAGGCACACAGGGTCAGTCATGCCATATTATTATCTTGTCACAAGAGCTGAGTGTGAATGAGAGAGGCTCCCGCTGGGTGTGAGAGGGAGTCGGACTGACAGCGCTGCAGGATGATGATGGTGTGATGAACTGGGTCCTGACAGATCGTTTCGCCCAGGCTTGTGTCTCACCGACACCGGCTGACACTTGTGGAGTTCTCAGGCACTGCTCTTGGATTTCATGACACGCTTGGTGTGTGTAGTCATGGTTTCATTTTCACATGTTTTGGGGTCTTGGCTTATTTATCATCTTGGGGGGGTGCCGGACATCTCAGCTTCCTCCCTCCCCTGGCTTCAGATATTGCATCTGTACTATTTAATACAGCTATTTGCAGTTTTTCGTAGAGACTTTCTTTAAAAGAAAAAGAGCTATAAAGATGACGCATCTATTGTACCTAATGTTAAAGCTATTCAAACATATTTTTTTATTTTATTGAAATAAAAAGGACTTTACTTTATTGTTAGTTTTCAGATATTAAAATAACTGTACTCCTACAAGCAGCATCAATCAAAACCTGACAATTATTTTAAGACACTAGTTGCTCCTGAGCTGATCCGTGGGAGTTGATTTGATCTCAGTACTGAAGTGTGTTGCATGGAGACTTTGTCTAGACGTCCATTAAGTGCTTCCACTTTTGGCAGCCAGCTTGCAGTGTCTGTCAATCTGAGCCCCGGTAATTAACTTTCTCTCTGTCTGTCTGTCTGTCTGTCTTTCTTTTGCTTTCTCTCTCTGTCTGTTTCTTTTTGACTCACCCTCATACACTACCCCCCACCTCTTTCTTGCGATTTCTCTCTTTCTCCACCAGAAACTGGAAGAGATAATGGAGAATGGAGGGTCAGAAAGGACTGCCATCGATTTAGAGCCGAGACCTCATAATGACCTCATAAACACACACACACACACACACACACACACACACACAGATTTGGTCTGAGTGAGTCACACTGATAGCACTTAGCTTAGCATTGCTCTCCAAGTGAAAGGCTGTTCAGGTGTGACAGACAGGAGAAAGAGAGCAGTCAGACTGATATACAGACGCCCTCCATTATCCACACAGTATCGTTAGCCCTTCCAATAAACTGGATGAGTCCTTATCGTTTCTGTCAGCTAGGAATCAGCATGAAATGATAGAAATCAGAGATCAAACAAACAGTGAAAAGTGGGCCTGGCACAAAAGCGACATTATCCTGTGGTCATGAGATTCTGATCGTTTTCATGCTGAAAATAAAGGATGATCTTGTCCCCCCTCATTTGGAATTTCATAACCCACTGGCTTGTAAAACCCTTCAAAGATCAAGTGATCAAATTGATAATTCAGGGTTATCGCTCACAGAATGGCTGTTTTGTTTTTCTTCCCCCAAAGATGCTCTTCTATCCACAGTGATGGGATATTCACTTTTTCTTCTAAATCATCCACACTTCTTCTTTTATAGAAACAGATATAAACAGAATTAGCAATAGTGAAAAATATCAATTTGTGGCTATGCAACCTTTTTATCACCATCAAATATTAGGGAGCAATAGCATGGAGGATGACGTTTGTCAGAAAAATTAAATTATATTTTAGTGGACTGTGTCTAAAAGACCACAGTATTTTTTTGGTGCATAGTTTGCCTGAAAGTTCACACTAATGAAAAATAACCAGATATCATCCATACAGCCCTGTGTCATCAGCCTAAATGGATGTCAGCTTTTTCACAACACTGATAAACTATCTCTGTCTGCGGGAGACTCTCAAAGAAGCCATGGTGACGTTAGTAATGTGTCTTTTTTTGTGACACGCCATAAACTCCATTCAGGCGAGATTAGTGTCTGCAGGTATAATTTCATCTCTGCGGCGGCGGTGTTAATCTTGTCTGGATCGGCCCGCGTCTGTGTTTCACCTTCAACCTTCACAGCACTTCAGCCCCAAACACCTGCTGCAGTCAGAAAAACTCCAAAGCTGTTACAGTTGTGCCATCAGGTCCTGATGATGGAAGGACACACTGTTGACTGGACGCCACCAGCACCACTTTGTCAACCCTGCTTCCTGTGTGTTACATTAATACCCTACTAATTTATTCTGTCATTTACGCTGTGATGGGAAACTAACAGCTGTCTGGATTATATCTAAGCAACAATAATAAAAAATCCTGCACCATTTGCAACACATATTGCATAAAAAGACAGATTATACCATACAGGTAGAGTTAAATAATCTGTTTTTTTAAGACAAGCAAAGCAGGAAGTCCTGCTTTTTTGCTAACTGGATCAAATTGATTCAATACATCATCCAGCCCCTGTCCAAGCCCTCATGATTTTCATTATATTTGATGCTATTTGCACCTGGCATCTTTTCAGCAAAATCAACTTTATAAAATTGCATCTTTTTTTACATGGCACTCTGTATAGTCTATTTTTGAGGCCTGAACCCAGTCTGTGTCTTTAAGAGCCAACCTGTCCAAACCACAAATGGCGCAGCCACATTTGAGACCAGAGTCAGCCTGAGGGGTTTTATGCTCTATTTTATCCATTACCAACACCTAGCTTGACATTCTGTCTCTTTCCTCTCCCATACACGTATTATCCCTGAGAGAGTCATCATGTCTGAATGCAGCTCCAGCAGACAAACTGCGTTTCTGTATGTTTGTTTTGCCTTTGCATCAATTCAGACTGAGAATCAAAGATTTCATACCACAGTTCACCGGTCTTTCATCTGCATCATCAAAAGACATTAGATGTTAACTTGTATTTATATCTTTTATATCTATACATGACTGTGTGTGTGTGTATATATATATATATATATATATATATATATAGTTAGTACTGTAGGGCTTTATTTCACAAATCCTTATTCTGACACAACTATCCACAACAAGCAGCTACTTGTCCATAAAATGTCTATTTTCCAAAGGCATGTGTGTGATTTAGTGAGTGTGCACTGCAGAAAAAAGGTGGCTAAATATACAGTTTAGTACTGCATTTAATTTCCGAGCAACAAGCTCAGCCTGAGAGTCATAATTTGTGAAAAGGTAGGTTTATCAGAGGTTTCTGCTGTTGGAACTAAGTTGACAAGTGCACTGATGCAGAACTGTGCATTAAAATGTGCCATAAAGTCAAAGTATGAGCTAAAAGGGTCAGTGGAGCTGCAGTGTTGCTGATAATTACATGCACGTTCATTGCAAGTAGCAAGTCTGCTTCAGAGTAATTAAGTCTTCTCCCAGTGGGAACTTTTGGTCCGTGTGTGTCATTAAACTCTGCCTCTCCAGTATGAGTGTGTATATGGCTGCGCTGGTTGCTGATTGCAGCATGAAGTTGTGCCGCAGTCAAAAATGTAGTTGACACAACGGAAATAACAGAAAGACACTGTCATAAAACATGCAGAAATCTTATTTTTCCCTGTAGTTAAGGAATATAAATGCACGTTGAGATATTACTGTGTGTGAGTGTGTTTGTGTTTCCTGTTTTGCAGCAGTGGTTGTTGGTTTCATTTCCTCTTCTGCAGCCCAGTGTCAATCTGACTAACTCTTCAGGTCTGTAGGTAGAAGAAAAAAACAGAAAACAAGCTTTCTGTGCCTTGTTGAATTCATTTTCTCTGAACTGAGCTGGTGTTGGCTAACATAGGGGGACATCTGGCCTTACGATATAAAAGTGTAAATTTGATTTTCTTTCTTCCTTTTCTTTTCTTTTTTTATTAGCTTTTCTTTCTGCCAAGTCAATTTGACCTAAAAAAAAAAAGGCTCTGTCTTTATTTGTCATATCCATTTACAGAACTGGTGATGTGGCACAGATTTTTATTTATATGTAAACGGAATGAATCTTGCTATAACTGTCACTGTCCAAAGCATCATCTTCCTGCCTCATCATGTCTGTCTTATTTCTTATTCTCGTTAAAAACACTGAGAACATTGAATTCTCTGCTGGAAATCCCTCTTTAAATTTATCTCCTTAAGATGTTTAAGTTTTTCTTACATCATGAAATTTACCCGGTAGTTAGTATTTATTTCCCTGTTTCCTGCCTTGTTTGATTCTGCTGCAAAAACTCCACTGAATCATGTTGTGTTGTTGATTAGTCACATCTCTGTAGGGTTTTTATTTCCTCTGTGTCATCCTTTGAGACAAACATGTGATGAAAATTAGCTTGAAATCAAACTCAGTGAGAAAGACTCGGCCGTTCTTCTGAAAAATGACTAGTCCTACCCCTTGGGTGAAGCAATTAAGCCATGATTCCTCCAGTGGAACTAATCACTATGAGATTATGGTTGCATATCCAGCACTCAGGTGGTGATTCCTAGCAGTGTGAAAGTGAATCAGAGTATCGCTGAGACAAAACAGCACACGCTCACTGGACCTTACTTGGATGGGGTTATTAAATAAAACAAAAGACAAACTGCAGTTAGCTCGGGCTCTATGAGGACAAATCAAATGTTTGGAGCAGAGGGAGCAAAATGCATCCTAAATGAAACGGCTGGTCAATATCTGTCTGCAAAGCACACACCATCTGCATAGCCCCACAACTGCTGTACATCAACGGCTTGAAACGCAGCTTCAGTGCCCCCCTGTGGTGACAGAAAGCACTGCAGAGCACATGCAACAAGTGGCAGGCTTAGTGGGATTCAGCGTCGCTCCACAACAAAGAAACACTCATGTTTGTCTAGTTCTAAATATTTTGGTCCTATTTTTACTCATATTGACACTGAGATGTTATTTACATTTGAGCTATAGCCCCTTGATGTTGTGCAGTGTGTTTTTTTTTTCATTTTGCCCTGTATTGTTGTATCAGTGAGATCTACAATAAATCAAGGCCTTTCTGAGTGTTTTCTCGTCCCCCACACACAAAGTAGCAGATATGCTTTAGCTTGTGGAAATGCATTTGACTTCGCACCTATATCAAGAGGAGATTTTTGTGCTGCTAGATATGATTCAGAATCGTATCACTGATCAAAGGTTAACCACTGATAACGAGGCGGCGGTAGTGACTGAAGCCAACTCTGGCTGGTGAAGGGAGCTGTGTTCTGACAGGGGGCGCTGGACTTCAACTTCAGCCCTCTGATCACCAATGATACAGGCAGCTGATTAAAAGGAGGCGAAAAGGTCAAAGGTTGCATTGTCCTAACAGGTTTCCTGTGACCCCAGGATGATGATAGGAAAAGAATGAAAAGCAGTGACATGAGATTGTAAATGGAAAGTGATTCAGAGAACTCACTGAGGACTCCTTTATCCACCACTCATATGTTAGTGGAAATAAGGCAGAAGGAAAATAAGTAAAAAATAAAGAGCTGGGCCAGTAAATCTCACTGGCAGTTTGATATGAAAATAGATTGTTTGTGCTGAGGACTACTTCTGTATGTGAGCAGTACAAGTATCAGGTCCTTACACCCATGTCTGAAGGGCCATTGTGCAAGACTAGAAGTCCAATGGGACATGTTGTTCAATTGATGTTCAGAGGTTGAAATGTAAATGTGTGCAATCCATTCTCCAACAGTTTATTGTTTTAATCATTTATTTGCCTGAGTGACTCTCCCTCGCTCTCTCCTTGGTGTTTGGCGCCCCCTCCTGTTGCTGCTGGACCATTCACATCTTATGAAGCTGTCGCTCACCAAACGACATCATCAGCCTCTTGTAATTGTTCATTTAAACTAAGGATACTATGATTTTTTTTAACTTATTAAAACAAACAACACCATACATAAATCATTTACAACCACAAATATAGTCTCAGGGGGTGATTTTATGGATAAATAAGTATGGATCATTTTCTATTTTGTCCTTACAGCCCTTATATGTTGTTACGATTTTGACATTTTACTTGGGACATTAGGTCTATGACATTAAGCCTTTCCAACTTCGCATTTTCAACCATGAGGCAACATGGGAAGAAAAATCAAGACCAATCGTTATCTTAATATAGTACAATTATTGCAGTCAACATTATCCTCACAATGCTGACATGGACGTATGAATGGATGGATCCAGAGAGAGAGAAGTGGATGCTTTATTAATTAAGTTTACTTAATTAAGTTAACTGTAGAATTTGGATTCCTGGAAAGAAGGGACTGTAGCTCTCTCTTCTCAGAGAGAGCTACAGTCTGTGAGAAGAGAAGAGAAATAAGTTTAATAATAAGTTTAATAAGTTTTATATCCTGCATCTATACTATTAAGGAATCTAAACATTAAAATATTGGAAATAATCTTTACATCATAATGTTAGAATAGCCTTTCACACAGGCCTTTTATGTTGTGTATTGATATATGTACAAAATAAAATAATCCATGCAAGAACAATAACTGATCTTAATGAAAAAAATATTAGTGCATGAGAGTAGATAATAAAAAAATGTTCAATCAATAAAAAACCTTGGTCTGGTATTTTAATGACTCTAAGTGTTGTATTATTATGCTCAATAAAATTTACAACAAATAAAAATTATTATGTATATATAAAGTTTTATTATAGAGAACTCCGGCTCTCCTCCAGCTTGGATGGACGTGAGACTCCGCGCATGCGCTATGCCGCATCTGTCCGCTAGGGCGGTGATCTCTCTCTCTCTCTCTCTCTCTCACACACACACACACACACACACACACACACACACACTGGGAAAAACCCGAGCAGGAGGAAAGCAGCAGAAGGGAGGAGGAGGAGGACTCCTTCTTCTTCTTCTTCTTCTTCTTCTTCTTGTTCTTCTTCCGACACAGCGGCGGCAGGATATTGGAAAAATTAAAAATTTAAAAAAAAAAAAAAAAAAAAAAAACCACGCGCCGAACCCCCCCCGCCCCCCTCCCTCCCCCGGTGCGGAGCGGCAGAGGAAGAAAAAAAGAATCACACGGATGTGCCTCCGAAAGCGCAGCGGATACCGCCCTCCGGACCTTATTAATGCCAAGATTGTGAGTATCTGATCGGCTGCAGAAACGAGCTCGAACACGGGGAGGAGGGAGGGGAGGAAGGGGGGCTGGTTTCAGTTTAATCCCCCCCTTCTCTGGTCTCGGAGTCAGCGGCGGGGCTTTTCCTCGCTCCACGGCGTTGAGGAAAAGGTCGGTCTCCGTGATTCCTTCCTCCCCCCCTCCCTCCCTCCCTTCTTTCCTTTCTTACCTCCTTTATTCCCTCTCAAGCACGGGCGGCAGGCAGGCAGGCGGTGTGTCGCGGGGGGGTGAGGGGGTGAGGCGGTGGGGGGGGGGATCCGGATCCGGCGAACCCTCGTCTTGTCTCCTTCGCGTCTCTTCCCGTGTCTTTTAAACGGTTTCTTGAATGACAGTGACTCCAGCGGGAGTGTTTCAGAGCCGGGCTCCGACTTCAGCTGCTCTCTTTCTCCCCCCCCGTTACATTAAATAGGACGCACGAAAACTGAGGAAGGAGTGAAGAGCTGTTTCTTACTTTGAATTTCCTCACCGTTAGATGTCTATCTCTCTTTCTTTTTGAAATTGTCATGTCTAAGAAGTTAGCGAGTTTGGGGGAAAACGACAGTGAACTAACCGTTAGCCAAACATTTCTGCTGTTGCATTCAGGGACATGCATGTAAGACAGCATCAGTTGTAAAGGGTCCGAAGTAGCGTTTAAGTTTGTACCAAACTTTATTCAGTTGAGCGGGATCTTTGAATTATTGTTCACTGGGCTGAGTTTCTTCTCATCTCCATATTGACCCATCACTTTTTCTGTCAACCAGTTGCAAATGATCTTTGTCCAAGCTAGCTAGCTAGCCTGAGCTAGTTCTTTAAGGTTGGCGCGTTTGCCACCTCGTTAGCCTGCAGTGCTGGTGTCTTGAGAGCTATCTTTTTTTTTATAGCGCTAATCTGAACAAGCGCGCCATGTAATCTTGTTGAGTTGGTCGCAGAAATGACTTGAGCCCAAGTTCGCCACCAATTCTCGTTTCTTCTTAGATATTCTTTGATGCGTCAATTTTTCTGTCTGATTAGGAAGTGGTGAGGCAGGTTTAAAAAAGGATGGACTCTGTCCTAGCTAGCTAACTATTTCATTTTATTGTTTTTTGTCTTTTTAAGGTTATTGAATTTGCTAGCTCGCTAGCCTGCAGTGTTGGTAGCTTGAGAGTTAGCTTCTGTTTATGAATGCTTACCTCGGCAGATCCGCCATGAAATCTGCCAGTCAACAGGTTACCAGTTAATTGGTAATCATTCGAATAAGATTATTGATCATTTATCAACAGCAAGTTATGAGGAAAATTAACTGGTCTTGTGACTTAATATTACTAAACTAACTCTCCAGTTGGACAAAGAACTTTGGAGGTGATTTTTCTCCATGTGTATGAAAGTCATAGTGATTCTTCTGCATCTTAACACAGTGATACAACCAACTGTGAAGGATTGCTATGGTTTTTATTTATTGAAAGTTATTTGGAGGCCCACTGCATTGTTGAATGAAACACATCACATCTGGCTACTACCTGATATGCTACACACTGTCATCATGTCTGATCCAGCTGCTCAGATCAGTGCATCTGTAGTACATTATGAAACCAATGTGGGTCTACAGTTGTGTAGCTCAGAATTGTTTGCCAGTAACAGAAAGAAAACATCAGTGGTGACAGATGTACTTTAATCTTCGGCCAGTGACCTTTTTTTTTTTTTTGGCAAATTTAAAGCATTGATTTAATGCCTTTAATATTAAAGGGGTACACAGATTTACCAAAGCCAAGTCCATTTAAAGGTCTTGGGCAGTACTGTTGCACCAGTGGGAAGAAAAATTAGTATGAAGCCTTTTCTAGCTCCAGAGGGAGATGTGCAGAGTCCATTAAATTGCATCTTGAGACAACATTGGCTCAGGCTGAGAACTACTGAATTGAAAATTGAGGAGAAACAATGTGTTGAGGCAAATTAACCACTACTAGCATACCACGCCTAATGTCGCTCAGAATTTCTAGATATCAGGCAGTGTTGTGGTTAATGATGAAGTGTGTGATGACTCAATTCTTTTTTGAAGACAGAGCAGTTGAGAAGTGGCTTTTTTGGTTTTGGTCTCTAGGTGGGCTTGACTTTGAACGTTATCTTGTCTCTGGACCTGAGTTTGACACCTTGAAGTCCCTGGAGAAAACAGTGAATGTTACTGGGACATCAACAAGTTTCTTCAACTTTAAAAAAAAAAAAAAAATTAGCAGTGGTTGCTGACATGTTCCACACAGACTCAGTATCCCTTTGCTTTTCCCACAGCGTCTTAGTGGTTTGTGGGTTGATAGTGACCTTGCTGTAGTCGATGGTATGTTTATGTATAAACTGACAGTATGACGTTCCTATACAGCAGAGCAGTGGTAGTCCTATTATATACATTGCCCTGTGTAGTATAACTTTGGTATAACAGTCGTATTGTAGCTGGGATTGTGCTATAATTCCTATTTATGACCATATAAGGTGTAGCCTCTGGCAGGCTCTTTTAAGAGGAAGAGATGCAACAAAAGCAGAAATGAATGTGCCACTACGTTAAAGTCTACTTATTTACTTAGTAATTATCTGAGTGATGCCCCCTTTTATTTTCTTTCAGCCCCCCCGTCCCTTCTTTGTGCGGTAAATGCCTCTTCATGAATCACACCGGATGGCTTCGGGTTAGGGTATTGCACAGGAAGTCGCTTGCAAAATCAGAAGCAAAGGTGGAAGGAAGTGTCAGGTTTTTCGAAAGTACGGCTCTTTTGCATCTCTTCTCAGTTTTCGGCTCAGTGCGTCTGAGCATGCAGGACCGTCTGCTATCACATGTCACCATCCATCCCCCTTTTATCCTCCTAAATCCTTGTGTTTCGGGGTCCTTTCCTGTCGCTGGTTTGAAATACACGGTTCTTAAAAAGAAAACTCAGGAAAGAGAGGTGAGATTTGTGTTTCTGTGACGGTCATCAGTGTAAAAAAACTTTAATAGAAAGTCATATCTCTCCTCTATATGATCTTTTTTATGTGGCTTTTGGCATACATGGCAAAAATTGGATCGTTGAGCGCTGAAAGCAGTTGAAGGCGTAGCCATGGCAACACAAGATAAACACAATCGTCTCTGAGAAAACGAGGTCTGTGGCTAATTTCGGGGTTGCGACCCTGAGTTTAAGAAAACGCACCCCATCTCTGATACTGACTTATACCGAGCCAGGAGTCGAGAAGATTTTTTTTCTTTCCTTCTTCTCGCTGCCAGTTGGTACACACTTCCTCTTCCTGCGTCTTTCTTCACTGTCTGTTGCTTGCTTCCTCTTTTTTCCAAGTTGGTCATCACCTTTCTTTCCCGAGTGTCTCTCTCTCTCTCACACGCACAGTATTTCTGTCTCTTATTCTTTGTCTCTTGGTGTGTCTCATGAGTGATGTGTGTGTTTAGTGCCTGTGTGTGTGGTTGCTACTCTTTCAAGTGTGTGTTTTCATTATCATCTCGTTCCTGTTAATGTCTGGTGGTTTTTCTGGTCACTGTCTCGCTGGTTTGACGTCCAAAAACTTCACACCAAACCAGCATTCCCATGTCAGATTAAAAACCTAAGATCTCACGAATGCCAAATGTTTGTCCAAAAACATTAGGCCCTATTTTTAGTTTGACCACTGCACATTTTTGAGGTGATCCAGTGGGATTTTTTGAAAGGATCCCATCAAGAGGTTGTAGTGTTTTCTCAGCCCATAGAGGACCATGTCATTCTTCAAATAACATTGTGAACCCATCAAAAAGTCTCCCGAAGTGGAGTTAAAGTGATGTGCTGCTCCTGTGGCTGCCTGCAAATTGGAAACAGGCTGTAAAATCAAAGCTGAACAGGCTTCACGATGAACGATCGGTGTCATTATTGATTCATTTGTCTATTAATTTAATCATTTGGCCAAGAATATTGTTCAAGAAAACAATAACTCCAAAATCTCTGTCTGTTGATTGATTGATCAAGTCAACAAATAGTTCCAGCTACAGTTAAATCAGGCAACAAGTGTGCAACAGAGAAAACTATACAAATCTTAAGATTCACTTTATTTGCTCAAATAAAAGAAGTTACTTCTATCTTGTCTTGTTGCTGGTTGACCTGCATAATCAGTGTTTTTGGATGGCATCAGATTGATATGTGTATGTGACACAAATCAGATCTGACAATACTGTTCTGTACTATGTTGTTGGCCATTCTATAATATAGAATATAGAATGGCCAACAGCATCGCCCATATTGGCATATGTGTTGAGGAGAAACCAGAAATGGGTCACCAGAGTGCCAAAGTTCCTGGTTCAGTTCTGACTGGGAGTCTCTCTGTGTTTGTTTCCTGTCTTCTCTCTTCGCTATCAACTTCCAATAAAGGCAACAAATGGCAAAAAAATAAAGAAAGCTGTGTTTTGAAAAGAAAAGAGGTCGACTTTACCGCCTTAGGCACTGTCATTACTTGACTGGATGTCAGGGTAATGAGGTTCTTCAAAATGCAAATTCACCCTCACATTGCATGAATCAAATCAAAATCCAGGGATGGTACGAGGCCCCTCATTGTGGTTTACACAAGCAAGATTATACTTTGAGTGTCCAGTCGTTTGTATATTGTGCCGATGCAAATCGAAAATTTCCTTCTATTTTTAAGAGTCAAAGTTAATATCTGCTAATGTTGTCTAGTTTGACAGCCATACTTGTCAGATTGGAGTCTAAATTAGTCTTGTCTGGTTTCCCCAAATAACTCGTTAGCATCATTAGCTTTCTCTATTGAAAGTAATTGGCGTGATGAGCAACAACCTTGCCGCTAATCTCGGTCTCATGGTTCCAATGTGGAATTCGAGGTACTCACTTGAGGGGGGATTTCAAAAGGACAATGAACCCTGGAGGTGAATTTCTTTCCACAGAGCAGCCGTTGTTCAGAAACCTTACAACTCCAAGCTTTTAGAACTGAAAAGCTTTGCCAAGTGCAGAGTTTTTTGCCATTTGCAATTTTTGCACAACTGCATTACAATTGCTGGCCAACACAAAATGACAAAGTCTTCAATATTGTGAAACTGTTCCCGTGTTTTCCTGTATTATTCTCTCATGTTTTGGCCCAGGGTTGGTACAGTATTAACTGTGTTTGTAATGTTGTTTGTTCCTGGTTGGGTCCACTGTCCCTGTGTGTCTTAGCCCTGATCAACCCCGGCAACATGCAGTGAATCGGTCCAGCATTATGTGACACTTGGTCTCGTCTTGGTTGAATGCTTGGTTGGTTTTGTCCAAGATTCGCCTGTGGTTCAGACCTGCATTGGTCCAGAATTCCCTGGTGTTGAGTTCTGGATTGGACCCTGGACGCCTCAGTGCAGTTTATCGGCCAGGCGCTGATCCGACACCTGCTCTCCTTTTCCCCAAACCTGGATAAAACTGCAGCCAATGACGAGTCATTGAACGCAGCTGAGAATCACAAGAATCATGAAACCAAAGGGTTCTGTACATAATGTGGATCGGTGACACACACACACGTTTTCTTACCACTGCTTTAAATTTGGGTGAAAACTTGCTTCATGATGATGAGAGTTTTTAAATGTTTGCCTGTCTGTGTAATAGATGGAGGATCCACCGATGATGGAAGCTCCTCAGGGTGACGGGTGCACACACACTCACTGTGGCTTTTTTTCTCTCCTGTGTGTGTGTGTGTGTGTGTGTGCGTGTGTGTGTGTGTGCGCGTGTGTGTGATGCCTGTGCTCACCCATGTACTTTCCCCTTGGTTTTTGTGGGTGTTATACATTGTGTTTGCTGTGCGTGCATGTGTGTGTGTCTGTGCGCGTGTGTGTTCGGTTCATTTCATCCACACGCATGCGTCTGACGGTGTATGATTTCCGGGATGCATTTGTGTTGTACTTGTGTGCTCCCGTGTGGCATATTTGTGTGACCGCGTGTTTGCATGTGCATTTGTGCGCTCCCCCCCGTGTGTGTGTGTGTGTGTGTGTGTGTGTGTGCGCGTGTGTGTGTATTTATAAAGGAGAGGTCCGAGGCAGAAGGGGGGATGACATGCATGTGTCCGGCCTGCTAACATCGCTGACGACTCGTGCACTAACCGACTGCCCGCCCTCACGACATGACGGACGTACTGGTAAACCAACTGCACCTCAAACACTCTTTGTTTTTTCCTCCTCTCTCAGCTTGTCTTCTTCCCCTCCCTCTAAACCTCTAAACCTGTAAAAATGTTTTCTGTAAGTGGCGAAGAAAGCCCGGTGGAAGTCGTACAAACTAAAGATCTAATGGAGCTGGTGCAGAACAGGCGCCGCCTGCAGGTGTACCTGCAGATATGGACGGGAACGTGTCAGGTGCACGGAAACGACACGAAACCTGGCTTTCTCGCTTCTGACTGATTTCGTCAGTGATCCTGATCAAACCGACGCGTATCGATATAACCGTAGTACGGCTGGCGTTCTACTCTGCCACGCCGTACGTTTGAATGTTTCTCTCTCTCCTCCTCTCGTTCGCTCTCCTAAATTAAACTGTCATATAATTTCCACACGTCACTGGTGACTATATATAACTGCTGTCAGCTCGTCTTCCTCCTATCTGCTTGTCATTTCTCTCTATCTCTGTCGTTTCCTCGTACTCTTTCAACCCCCCGTCTTCTTATCCTGTCCCTCCCCATTTTCCCTCTTCGTCTCCTCTCGCTCTCTCTCTCTCTTCTTTACATTCCTATCATCCTTTCCTTGAATGTTTCCTTATGCAAGCTTGTTGTGAAGGGCCATGAAGTGCGCCGTTTGTGTTCACGTTGGTCATGTCGCTCGCTGCTCCTGGTAGTTAGTCAAACAACGTGAAGCCGGCTTACAAAACTAAAAACAAAAAATAACCGCGGTTCCCAGGGTTCATTTCAGCAAAGTGTATCACGCAAGTCCGTGATGTGAGGAGCTGGAGAAGACAATCAATCACATCTGTTCAATTTTTTTTGTTTGGTTAGTTTGGTAAGTACGTTTGTGACAACAGCTTATTTTGGATTCCAAACTGTTTCGATTTGCACTTGTGAATGGTTTCTTCTCCGTCGCGACGGCGTGGCCGCTGTAGTATTTAGACACGTTTTCCAAAACGACGAACAAAATGCGATTTCTTAGAAACGAAAGTAAAATAACGAAAAGCTGCTGGTGGCCATCACAGCAACCCACAGGGTTCATCAGATGATCCAGGAGGGTCCTGAGTTTCTTCATGAGATAACATTGAGGATCATGTTTAAATAAAGAAGAACAGAACTCTACCTGTGTCTAACTGATGATTATCAAACAAACTGAGCAGCAATACGTTTTTACGTGACAGCGACGTATTCAACTCATGAGAAGTCAGAGGTTTCCTGTTTCCTGTCATTGTGACAGACGTCTCTGATTAATGACTGCCAAGCAAACCTGCTGTGTGATGCATCATCCAGCCACGACAACTCATTTTAAATGTGCACCATTCGCAGTGCGCTGCTGCCCGCCTCTTCCTGGAGTTTCGTAATCCTAGGGGTTAAATTCCATAAAGTTGTAATTTCAGATGACGTTGGCGGAGGCGTCCTTTATTTTCAGGCAAGGCGTAGCCCTCACCCATATCTGGTGTCAGTTGAATATCTCATTCCCAAACAATGGCCCGCTGAAGTATCACCTCCATCCTTCTTCTAAGAGAAGCTGGCTGCAGGACTTCACTCCTGTTTGGCAGCGTTAGCGAGCGCTGAGGGCGGGCGCCGTCGCAGCTCAACGCAGAGGTGTTGGATGAAGTCGAGGCTCTGCACGGGCAAGTTTTTTTCTGCCATCAGAGCGGGAAAACCCTTTCTTTATGGATCTGGCTTTGTGCATGTGGGCACAGTCATGTTGAAACAGAGAAGCCCCCCCCGAACTGTCGCTACCGAGCTCCGCTACTGGCTGAACCGGCAGCTGAACAAAGGCGCCCAAACTACGAAAAACAGCCGCCATGCCAAAAGTAATGGAAAAAGTGTTGAGACGGTGTACGAGCCTACTCTCAGCAGCCCTGCAAACAGCTGGCCTCCTTTTTTTTTTTTTTTTACTGTCCCTGCCATGAAAGAACAAGGAGAGCGACGCCGCAGTGCTGTTTAAAAGATGGTTCTATGTGATGCGTGGACGCCGGGGGCGTTTCTGTAGCTTACGGGGTACACAGTCAGACTTTTCAAGTCTTGTGTTCGAGAGAGAGAGAGAGAGAGACTATGACAAGTCTAGACTGGACTCCGGTTGTGTCCAAGTTCAGAGAAAGAAGGAATGTAAATGCTGGTTTTTTAGCTGCTTTTCCCTTTAAGCCATAATGGCATGAATAGGCCTTTGCACTCATGATGATCAGGGTTGGGTTGTTGGTGTGTGTGTGTGTGTGTGTGTGTGTGTGTGTGTGTGTGTGGGTCTGATTCATCAAGTTTCAGAAAGAAACGAAGAAGCCCTGTGTGTCACAATACCTCTGACTCTGCCCCCCTCTCTCTCCCTCTCTCTCTCTCCATCTTTTCCTGTCGCCTCAGACTGCTTTTCGTCTCTCCCTTCCTCCTCTGCTGGAGTGAAGGTGCGTTGACTGATGGAGTCCTCGTAGCTATTAGCAAAGAGAAGGAGCCGTTTGTTCTTTTGTCCCGCCGCCGTCCGTGGTCGACCCGCCGCTGAATCGTCTCGTCTCCGGTGAGCTCCGCTGCCGCGCAGAGGTCCGCTGAACCGGGTTTGGTTTGACTTTTTGTGCGCTCTTTAAAAACGTTAGCGCTCAGCAGCTCCAGCTGTGCCGGTGTTCGCTGGAAAACTTAGAAAAGCCAGACTGAATGTGGCTTCCAAATTTATGTCATTTAATAACCCCAGCACGGCTTAATGAGGAAACTCTCCGCTGTCTCCGTGATTAAACTCTTTCAACACCCCCTTCGATAAACTCGAAAATGCACCGTCATCAAGCTTTAAACAAGCTGGTGTTCTCAGTTCCTGAAAAGTCTTGGATGTGTAGGTTGTTGGGTTTTTTTGCCTGAGTGGCAACGAAGAATTTTTAGAGATTTTACATGTTCCAGATCAGAAGGCACGCAGGCATTGGCTGTAGTTTGTTTGATTCCTCATCTGTTATCTCTGTACAACAAATTGTGTATGAAAAAACAAACACTTAAATTTTGCAGAAAAGAAGTTCAGTTCTTTTGGAAACTTAACTTGCATGTAACGCGTGAATGCCAGCGGGGAGTTGCGGTGCATTCGAGGATGCTCCGACGCCAATGAATGAAGAGTTGGATTTGGCAAAGTAAATATTTAAAGTATTCAAGGATTTTTGTCAGATTAGTTTTTGGTCAGTTTGCCAGTGGATTAATTAGCTAAAGGTTATTGCGTTGTTTCTTCTGGGACTGATTGTCAGCATTGTGAGTGGCTGCTCTTGTCCACAGTGATGCAGAAAGTGCGTCTGTTGTCTCACCCTCAACCTTTTGCTTTTTTTGTCCCCACGACGTTTGGATTTAAGTTGCTGAGTTAAACGTCTGTGCACGAGGCGGCACTAAGGTTTCGCGCAATCGACTCCCCAACTCGTACCCACCGCATAGGAAGAAATCTGTCCGTACGACCGGTTCTTGCATGAGGCGTAGTGTGTGTAAAGGGTCATTCCACCACAAATTACAAGAAAAAATCTTTTTAATCCCACTAAATTTCAGTGTCATGCAGCCATGGAGGTTTTGATGCGTCTCTGAGACTCTGCATCTCTTACAGTGGAAGTCATTCCTGAAGCCTTTCTGGACCCGCGTGTGAACAGTTGTGTTCATTTATCACATTAAGCGCTTGTTTTTGTTGTGTTCGTGGGATGTCAACACCCCCTTGAAATGAGCATGTTGCGGCTTGTACAGTTGCAGCTGCCTGTGCGTGTGTGTGGTTGTGGTGGGAGTCGACACGTGTGTGCACAGACGGGGACACTGGAGTTTCTGCACGCATGTCTAAGCAGTAGCTTTATTGTGCATGTGTGTGTGTGTGCGTGCATGCAGACAGGCGTGCCCATATAAGGAGAGGCGAGGGGATGAATTTGGGAGCTGATATGTTTTGTCGGCGCAGCCCTCTGGTGAAAAACCTTGAGTCTGTCACCGCACAGTGCTGTGAGGTTGGATTTATGGACGCACTTGTGTGTTTGTGTGTGTGTGCGCGTGTTGTAAAGTAGCAGAGAGTTTTAGCGTGAAAGCGAGGGAGCGTGTGTGACATTTTGAAAGAGAGACAGATCAAGAGCGAGAGGAGCGGAGCACGCTGTAAAGTGTGTGCGCTTGTTTAACCGTGCATTAGAGAAAGCTTTAGTGGCATTCAGCGTGTCAGGGCAGGAGGTTCTGTCAAAGCTCCTCTCCGCCGTTAAAACATTTCCTCTCTTTTTTTTTTTTCCTGAACCGGATCTGGGAAGTCTGACTCGCTTAAATCCACCTGCACCATAACACGGTGACAGTGGAACCTGCAGAGCAACCAGAGGACGACTTGTGCGCAGCCTTTACCTCCGGTGACGCCGCAGCAGCCTTCGGACCGGCAACGTTCACACGGACCACAACAGAAACTGAGAGACAGAAAACGCAGTAAGAGGCAACAGTGACGAAAGGAGTTTAAGCTGCAAAACTGAGCGTTTAATTAATTTTACACCCCCTCAGCTGCTGTGGAAAATAAGATGCTGTTGATACACAAAAGGCAACGTGAAGACGACAGAGTTTCTGTGCCACGTTGGGGAAATGTGCGCTATAAACTGAAAAAGTAGGCGGATTAAACTGTCATCACGATCAAATGTTCTCTGCACCTCAGATGTAAAAAGAAATCAGCTGGTTTTCCATCTTTTGTGTTATTTTATCTTAAAAGTCTTTGAGATTTGCACAGAACAGGATATTAGAAGATAAACTGCAGTTTTCTGCAGCTTTGTACTGCGGCTGATTTCAGTCTGTGAGTGGAGGAGTCAGACCTGAAGCCGGGGAAGACACCTGAGGGTGTTTACCACGCTGTGATCGCGCCTACAGCATGAAATCATTGACAAACTTGAGAGAACATGACAGAAATTCACCTCTGAGGAAACAGTCTGACGGGAAGGAAGTGTAGTACGCCCGGTTGGACGGCTGCCTCTTTAAATATCTCAGTTCCACAAAACGCAGTGTTGGAAAAGATCAAATTAGTTGGAAATTGTCCGGTAAAAAACATTTTAATCAGCCACTGTAGCCTGAGGGAAAGATCTTAAACAAATGCTTCAGTTAACAAAAACTCTGGGGGTGTTATAATGTCAAATATTAAACCTCAAGCACGCGGCGGCCATGTGTAGAAACACAAAGTTTGCAGGTACTGTGTACTGTACTGATACAGACATTCTGCACCGGTGCACGTTGCAAAAAAACAAGGGTAACGCAACTTGTCAATAACTTGATCCAATCAAAGATCCGTGCGTAATACTGCCAGTGTCACTTTCACACAGACAGAGTTCATTAAAAGGAGTTTTTCTCTGGATTAAGTATTAGATCACCTAATGTGATAATTACTGTTACTGCAACATCCGGATGGAGACTGGAAATAAAGATGGCCGACGCGTCTTCCCGCTGTATGAAAACGAAGCTACAGTATCTCGGGTTCAGGCGCCGCAGCGTACTGAACTATGCTAGTTCGGTCCGCTAACGGGGAGGGGGCGGGGTTTATGACCTTTGACCCGCCGTTGGGAGGGAGGGGCGGGATCCAGATGTTTTGGCTTCACTTTTAGGGGCGGAGCTGTGGTGTCCTCCATCTTTACGTGCAGTCCTCGGTCATGTCCATCCACTCGTCCCTCGTTGTTTGCTTCAGGACAAAACCCAGAGCTCGTTTGCTCTTGTTCTCGCTCTTTTATTTCATCTCTCCATCTCTTGATCTGCCGCACACACACACACACACACGCACACACAAGGGGGGGGCTGTTGGCGATCAGGTGGTGAGATTATACAGCAGTAATCTCTCAGATTAATACTTCAAGTGAGCGCTTAATTACTTAAACCCCGCTGGCAGTTGCCAGCTGTGTGTGTGTGTGTGTGTGTGTGTGTGTGTGTTGCGTGTTGGTTGATGTACGCGCAGCGTCACAAAAGCCCTGCCAGCGTCGCTCTGTCTGAATTTATTGGCACGGTGTATGTGAGTCCATCTGTGCTGCCGACGCACAACGCACCGGTGCAGCGCAGAAAAGCGATCGCGCACCCTGAGTGTGCCGATCAGTGCTGCTACAACCTGATCGTTTTCATTGATACGTCATAGCGTGGGGAAACTCCCTCTGCGGTTGGACTGTACATCGGTCCACCAGCCGCCTCGCCCCGCTGCTTCAGACCAAACTCAGCAGATAAGGATGAGATAAGAGAAACGATCGGTCGTCTCATCGGGTTAGAACAGACTTGGACGCTCCTGACTGGTCCATTTCAGTGTCTTACTGTGTGTGTCTGTGTGTGTGTAGCAGGGCGTTGTGAGAAAACTGCATGTGTGCTCTGTCAACTCAACAGGATAAATAAAGGTTAAAAAATATTTACAGAGATGGAGTTGAGACGATAAGGAAGTGACCTGCTGTGTGTGTGTGTGTGTGTGTGTGTGTGTGTGTGTGCGTGCGTGAGTGATTTCTAAGTCTTTCTAATGTCATCTAGTTTAATCAGATTAACACTCCAACTCAAATCCTGTTAAACACAAACACACACACACACACACACACACACACAAACACATGGAATAAAGGAGGAAGTGACATCATCTTTCTTTCTTTCTGTCTCTGATAATTAAAATACTGTTAATTATCATTCCCATGTTCCCATATATTCCCATGAATTGATACGCACTTACACACACACACACGCACACACACACACACACACACACACACAGAGGCAGAAATCGGATAGCTCTGTTATAAAAGATAGTGCGGGTGATAAAAGAGAGGAAGGAAGTGCTCTTCTGTCTTTGCTCTGCCAGGGCAGGTAAACGATGACATCACTGCAGTGTGTGTGTGTCTGTTTGTGCAGTGAACACACACACACACACACACACACACACACACACACTGTACACCTGTTAGTAGCTCCACAGTTGGCTGCCTTGCTCAAACACACATTAACAGAGGAACACACGCACACATCAGTTCACTACAAAGAGTCCTGAAGCCCCGCCCCTCGCCACCCCCAACCCCCACCCTTTTTAATTAACCTCTGATCAACTGGCAACTGTTGTCGTTTTAATCTGTTAAATCTGTATTTTGTATCCTGTTTCATTTTGTTTTATTTTATTTTATTTTACCACCACATTTCTCGGTCTCACTGCGCCACTTTGCTGTCACCTTGTCTCAGTGGCCGACTGTGGTACTGCAGGCCATGAGCCCCCCCCCAGCCCCACCCACACATATACAGTGTGTTTCTTTTTGTGTGTGTGCATTTGTGTTTCTCTGTAAACTTGTGTGCACATTTGTGTTTTTTTCTCATTGTGTACTGTACTGTATGTGTGTGTGTATATATTTACAGTGTTTTTGGACATATATATGTGTGTGTGAGATGACACACATATATCTCTCATACATGTGTGTGCGTCTGTACAGTACGTGTGTATCTGCCCCTGTGGCTGTGTGTAACTCTGCCTGGCTCAGTTTTCCAGAGTACAGAGGAAGTTTGAAATATGGGAAGGATATTTTTAAATGTTTTATTTTTTTATGTTTCTTTTTAATGTTTAAATGCTGGTTCTGAAACATCCTGGGTGTGTGTCTTTCGGTGTGTGCGCGTGATCATCTTTGTGTGTTTGTGTGATCACAGCTCAATCACATGATGCATCACATTGCCTGCTCTGTCTCCACACCCGCTCTCTTTCACTTCCTCTCTTCTGCATGCTCTCTCTCTCTCTCTCTCTCTCTTCCACACCGTCTCTTACACTTTTAATTTTATTAAATCTTTCTCTTACATCATAATTTACCTCCTTTTTATTTTAAAACTCTCCTCCTGTCTGCTGTTGTGGAAAGAGAAGAAAAAGCATCTTGAATCATTTTTTGTTTTATTTTTTGCGTACACTTTTATTATTACTCGCCCTGGATCTGGCTCCAAAGTAAACGCCGTTATGTTCCATCTTTTTGTGCAAACACGTTACGCTGCGAGGAAGCGACTTCACGCCGCCGCTTTGTTTCGCTGACAGATCTCTCTTTCGTTCCCCTCCTCCTATCCCATCTCCGTTTACAGTCTAATTATTCTTATTATTGATGGCATGGCCGATAACCGTCTGAAACCAGCGTACGTGGATATTTACAATCAGCTGCGAGCTTGTAGTCGTCCTCTCACTGTAACAACGACACGGACGCACACGTGATCGCCGCGTTAGCTGCGAATAACCGCGAACAAACGGGATCACGTGACGCCTGTTTTCTGCCTCTGGACCGACACCAGTGGTGCGGCCGGAGATCAGGTTCTGTACGTTGTTAAACATCTGGAAAAGTTCAGTGTGCCTCCTCCCGGCTGGGCTGACGATCAGCTAGTGATCGCTGATTGATTGATGCTGAAAGTCGTTTTGAATCATCTGTGGTATCACACACGTGATGAGCTCATAATATACATTATTCAAGATAAAGCGAAAAACAGTCGGTAAAGTCACATTTCAGAGTTGTTTCATGTCATGTGTCATTTCACCAAAAGATGAGTGAAAAAGAAAGGATCTAAATTTGTCTCATGACCCCCCCACAAATTTATTTGTGACTTGACCCATAGTTTTATTTGTGTGGCACATTTCAACGACGGTACGATTAGGTGCTCTTTGCATAAAATATCAAAAGACATCAAGTGTCAGAAAAACAGTGGATTGAAATTAAAAAGATTTAAATCAAAAATATAAGAAATAAAGGAGTAAATGTTGTAATGATGAAATGAATAACTATTTGTTTTCATAAAAAATAGACTTAAAGTTTGAAGTTTGTTATAGATATGTGGAGCTGGAGTGTTTGTACATGGTGGTTATCAATACTTTTACTGCAGTAAAAGATCAGACTACTTCTACCAGTACTGTAAATGCTCTCTCTCTGTCTCTCTCTATCTCTGTCTGCGCAGTACACGGGTCCGATCCCGGCCGAGCGAGGGGGCGAGCTGGCCATGGGGGGAGGTCGCAGCGAGACCTCGGCACTGAGCGGGACAGGAGGGGGGCGGGGCATGACCACTACCCAGAATTCCCAGCGGCCCAACGCCTGCTGCTTCTGCTGGTGCTGCTGTTGCAGCTGCTCATGGTAGGTGACACACACACACACACACACACACACACACACACGCACACAGACACACAGACACACACTGCACCGCACACAAACCTGGCGCCTCGCAGGTTTGCCGTCGACGTGCGTGCTGTCACTCAGCAGGTGTCTGAGGCTTCCTTCAAGTGGCTTCATCTTGTGTGTTTTTTTTTCGCACCGGCATCAGAAGAAGGAAACACAAGCCGCCCGTGCTGACCAATCGGGTTTCTTGCGGTCTCCACTACATCCTCTGTAGCACGACACATATCAGTTTTACGAGGTACACATCAGGTCAAGTGGAGGTCGTGGTGTTTTGCGGCTTTGCTTGTCGGATATTAATCTTTACATTTACTTCCCATTCACTCTGGCTCCTCCTCTCTTTTCATTTTTGCTCTTACATGAACACAAACCCTCCTCATCTGGTTACATGTTCCTGCTTGATGTCATGAGAACCAATGCGATTGGTGCCAAGACGCTGCTAAACTTCTCAAGTTCGTACAGCACTTGTACTAAACAATGATTTTATAAAGATGGGAGAAGAGTGAAGCCGAGACCTCTGGATCGCCCCCTGGTGGCCGGCTGCAGCCCACGTCATAAACCCATAAACCCAGCACCAGTTTTTTGGGACGCGCCTGTTCACCCGCTGCATCCACAAGAATATCTTCACCATCTTCATCCATCAGTCTGCTGTTTGCACACTGACTAAACATGTGCCAGCAGCCTCTTTATTTTAATATTTGCTGCAGTGTTATGATTCAGTGTCAGACATCATGACATGTCTGTTGGCACCAACTACCAGATTTCCGCACCCACCCATCTGACAGGTGTGGCACATCAGGCTGCTGTTACACACCGTGCTCAGATTCTGTGTTGTTCAGCTGTGTGCGCACGTGCTCCGGGGGGAAACTTCCCAGAAAAGTTTTCTAGGTGTGTTTTGTTTTTTTTTTTCCCTCTGTGCTGGAAAGTCTCTGATTAGCGGTGGGAATTCTGATTCTTATAAAAGGTGGCCTGGAAGCAGAGCGAGACTGTCCCAGCACAGTATTTAGGAGCCGTTTGTTTTGTGATGTGTTGTCTACATGCGCACACAAAAACACTAATAACACACGCGACAAACCTGCTCACAATCACACACAATGAGTCTCAGTCAGCCGCTCGCTGTACGGTGATTGGGCCTCTTTGGTTCCCACAGGGGAACTAATTATTTATAGCACCCGCTCTCTGTTCGTCTGTCACACACACACACACACACACACACACACACACTCACACTGAAGGTGTAGGCACCCGCAGCACCTGCTTCACCCTGCTGTTAACATAACTGTGGTTAGTGTTGTCATTAAATGGAGTGGTAATATCATTGTGTGTGTGATGGTGCATGTGTTTATGGTTCTGAGAGCAATTACTCTCCTGTCAGCGGTGGTGTGCGTGTATGTGTGCGTGTGCGTGTGTGTGTGTGTGTGTGTGTGTGTGTGTGTGTGTGTGTGTGCGTGCGTGTTTCCTGTCTGAAAGCCGTTTTATCATGTCAGTCTCACCGTCAGGAATGAAGAGGAGAGACGGAGGCGGCGGAGGAGGAAGAGAATATCACAGGACACCAAGATGGAAACCATACCAAACTGTGAAGCTTGGTCAGTCTGCGGAGCTCGCACACACACAGACACACACACACACACACACACAAACACACACTGGGAAGGTTTGATCTGCTGCTAAAAAGCTGGTGTTTTGAGTCTGTGTTTGTTTGCAGGACATCTTGATAATCAGAGAGCAAACAGGTTGAAAACCAAACAAATCTGTGACCAAATCTTTGCACTGTTTCCGTCCTCAGCACCAAACCCTCAGTGGACGAGATCCGGCTCTGGGCTCAGTCCTTCGACAAGCTGATGAGGAACCCGGCGGGCCGCAACGTTTTCCGGGAGTTCCTGCGGACGGAGTACAGTGAGGAGAACATGCTGTTCTGGCTGGCCTGCGAGGACCTCAAGCAGGAGATCAACAAGAGCGCCATCGAGGAGAAGGCGCGCTCCATCTACGAGGATTACATTTCCATACTGTCGCCGAAAGAGGTGCGTCAGCCGCCACTGCCGACGGCCTGACATCTGAAGTTGTGTTTTGCTCCTTCATCATTTCGTCATTTAGCATGTGTGCGTAGCATGTCGCTAACATCTCCTAAATGCACCTTCTGCACTTCGCCACATCTCAGTCACTGTTGATTAAACGAAAGCCGATGAATAAAAAACAGCGGTGACTGTTCGGTTACACCTTTTACATTTCGACGCTGCACATTTGGATGTGTCCATTTGTCAGCCGTTACACACTAAGCTGCTCACTTTAAAAAACTGTTCGACCCAGTGATTATTGGAGCCTGTGAACTCAATGTACTGTTCACACACACACACACATTCCCTGTGTGTGTGTGTGTGTGTGTGTGTGGAAATGGGGGAAGCATTGTCTGCTTAACTGCTATTTTTAACTGACTGCGTGTGTGTGTTTAACAGTGGTTGCTTTATTTAGCTTTGAGTGCTGGAGGCTTGTCAGGCTCCATCACTGGAGTCTGTGTGTGTGTGTGTGTGTGTGTGTGTGTGTGTGTGCGTACGTGTTGGCATGTTGAGACACTGCTGTGTTTGTATGTACAGTTGTCTGCATGTGTGTGTACAGTGTGTTTACAGGAAGCTATAAACTGCTGCTCTCATCACCTTCTGGCAGTGGAGGTTTTTTAGAGACAAACAAACACACACACACACACACACACACACACACACACACTAAAATAGAGAGATATCCAGACGTGTGAGTTTGGCAGAGAAGATGCATGCCTGACTGTCTGTCTGCACGTCCGACCTTGGTACGAAGCCTATCTCTCTTTGTGTGTGTGTGCGTGTGTGTGTGTGTGTGTGTGTGTCGTGTTTCCTGACATTAGAGAAAGCTTGTCCTCCTATAAATATGCGCTGGTTCTGCGGCCAGGGGGGTGGGGAGTCTCCTGACCAAGTGTGCGCTCGTTCCCAGTGCTGTGTGTAGTCGTTCCTCTGTGGACGTTGAAATTTCAGCAGGAGCACGAAACGAAAAATCCTGATCCCAGAGCCACAGAAACAAGAGTCCATGTCTGCCAATGTTGTTTCTGAGAGCAGCTCTCACTTCTTAAGCCTGAAGGTGAAATGAGTCAACGGACAGAGCGGTTTGCTCACCAACCTTCCCGAGTCCCTGCGAGAAGATTTTCCACTTTTCTTCAACCGTCGCCACCGTATTCAAAATCTAAATTGGCCTTATATTTTATTTTTTCAGTTTATTAGTTGTAGATTTTAGTCTGTGCTCCTCCCCCTTTGGAGAAGCAGGCTCAGCCATGTACTGCTGGTACAGGGTACTCTGTACTCATAAACACATGAAAGCATCCCTGAAAATAATCCAGACTATCCCTTTAACGCCTCCTTCCCTTCCTGCAGGTGAGTCT
The DNA here is from genome assembly GCA_016785225.1 of Psettodes erumei. Taxonomy (NCBI): domain Eukaryota; kingdom Metazoa; phylum Chordata; class Actinopteri; order Pleuronectiformes; family Psettodidae; genus Psettodes; species Psettodes erumei. Next base: position 1,977,190 of record JAFBJZ010000969.1, read on the forward strand.
GGACGCTCGGGTTCGAGAGGTGATCAACAGGAAGATGCAGGACCCGACGCCTCACACGTTCGAAGACGCGCAGCTGCAGATCTACACGCTGATGCACAGGGACTCCTACCCACGATTCCTCTCCTCCAACATCTACAAGTCGCTCTTCACGGCGGGTCGCGCACCTCCTCCGAATCCTAGTCCCGCGCTGCCCCTCCCCCGTGTCACTGCTCCTCCCGCACACTCCTCCAGGTCCAGAACTTTCCATGTGAATGGTCAGACTCCTCCTCAGCTCTCTTCTCCTTTTCTCCTCATCTCTCCAGTTACTGCCAAGACTTTCTTTTCTCACCTCCTCATCTTTTTAAGACGTGCTGTTGCCAAGACCTCCTCTCTTCTCCTTCCTCCTCTTCTCTCCAGTTGACTCCTGTCTTCTGTATTCTTTCTCGCCTCCTCTCCAGCCAAGTGTCCTGAAAGGTCCGAAAACAGGAGAGCATCAAGGCATTATTAGCAAAGTCCAAGTTCAACATAGAAAACATGGACAATTAAAACAATAACACCTTCAAATTTTCACAATTTGATTTAGTTCAGATGAAAAAACTCTTAAAGAGCAGTGAGACCATTATCAGGCAGGAAATCTATAGTCATGAAATTTTAATTAACGTTGGCTCAAGTTTGAATGTACATTACTGTTACATTACTGAGCAATTCATTAATTTTTTTTCAAGGCTGATATGGATTTGTGAATAGAAATATAGTTAATGTAAATACATTTTGGATCAGTTTGAAAAATCCCTAGAGGTTCACAAGCAAACTCCACCTGCTGAGGAACACTGTTAGATTTTAGACAGTAAGTGGACCATCTTTTTTAAATCATACAACAGTATGTCAAGGTTCACTTACTGACTTTTCCAAAGCTTTCAACCACATCTGACAGTCTTCCACAGGTGGCTGGTGGTTGCACAGTTTGAATGTTCAGTGCAAACTGAAAGCTTCAGATCAGATTAGCCTTTGAAGTTGATGAGTTTAAAACCCAAACAGTAGCAGCAGATCTTTTTTCTTTCTTCTCTCAAACCACCGAGGTTCCTTTTTAATTTGATGTTCATTAGATGTGTCAGCATCAGGCTGAGTTCTTGCTGGTTTCAGTTGGATCCTACCCCCTCCATCCTCTTCTCCTCCTTTTGTTCACCTGGACGACGACTGGAGCAGGAAGTGATCCGGGGTTTTTCTTTGGGATATCATCTACTGTTACGTGGAGATGAATGTTTTACTGTGGGAGATTTTAATGCATTTCAAGGGGAGAAATATTCCTATGTGCCATGGATTCATAGTTTTTTGTTGTTGTTGGTTGTTTTTTTTTAACCAACATGCCCCTCCCCTCCTTTCTTGGCTGTCCAGTCGCCCTTAAGAGCCTATATAAAGGTGGACGTCCCCGACCTCCGCCCCACCTCATCGCCTTGTTTTCCGTCCTTCGGTCGCCTCTGCTCGGGGACTGACGGAAAGAAAAAGAAAAAAGATGGATGTCGTCTCCTTCCCTTTTCTTTCTCTCTCTCTTCTTCCCCTCTCTTTCAACTGGAAAACACAGGGTGCTCCCGCTGCAAACGACAAAAAAACCCCAACGTTCTTTTTATTCCCCCGTTGTTTATTTCTCCCGCCTCCTTTGCTGGATTAATCATTACACTCCTGTGATTAACAAACGGACCAATGGATGGATGTCACTTCCCTCCGACTACTGATTTACAAACAGACAAGACGTCTATTTTTTAAGCGAAGACTCTTTATGGAACATTTTAATTATGTTGAATTTGTTTTGTTTTTTTGATTTTCTCCCATTCTCACCCATTCCTGGATTTTTATTTTTTTTTATTTTTTTTTTAGCAGGAAGAGGAGGATTCCTCTGAGGCTGTACTGATCCCCACCCAAAGCAACACCACAGACACTGCAATAAAACACTGGAGTTTTGAAAACAACACACACGCACACACATTCACACAGACACAAAGTTTTGTGTTACTATACTTCTGGGGGGAACTTTCAATAACCTATCAATACACTTTACTTCCCGTACAACACGTGAGTCCTTAGCGAGATGTGTCCAAATGAACTTAGCAGAAAAGAGTTGCCTCAGGTTGATCATGTAATATGACAGAACTTTAGAGAATCTGTGCTGTGAAACCTTTAGTAAAGTAAGTAAGACCCTGATAATGACCCATGCAGTTATGAAGAAAATAAAAAGAAGTGACCAGTGTGTCACTTTACACACCGCCAAGGACGTTGATCATTATTGTAAAAAAAACAAACAAAACAATAGTTTATCTTTATTTAGGGCAAAACACCCTTTAAATGTAAAACTTGGATGGTTTAATTTTGGATCTGTAAGTCTTTTGGTGTTTTATATATATAAATATATAAGCTAGGAGGTCTAAGTTGTCCTTACAAGTATAGTAATACAAACACACACACACACTCACACACACCAGGGTGGCCTACCTGGGCACTGCTGCTGCTGACCTCTGCCTCTGTGACCTCTCACCTTTGACCTCACCACTGTCCGCCGCCCTCTCAGGCACCTGCTCCTGTCCGGCAGCAGGAGGCCACGGGGCTGATCTGTGGTTGGTCAATTCAGGAAGGGGAGTGGGAGGAAATCCCAGGTGCAAAAAATATAAATATATAGATATAGATATATTAATGACGAATAACTAATAAAAAAATGTATAGAGAAAAAAAGATACCTATTATGTGAGATGGGGCACTTACACCCACAGTTTCATGGGAAATGTAGTTTGAGGAAAAACAAATGTTTGTAGTTGTCTGCGGAGGCAGAGACAACAGTTAAAAAAAAAAAAAAAAAAGATACCTAGGTCTTAACCAGACTGGTCACTCAGAATGCATTTATCTTAGTATTGTTAATGTTATTTATTTTATATTTTGTTAAAACTGTGATTTTAATTGTACATATATAAACGGAAACCCTTGAACATCCAACAAGAGGTGGCTGTGTTTGTTTGTTTGTTTATTTGTTTGGTGTACTTTATTGGTGTTTATACATTTATTAATATCTGTTATCAGAAGTTCAGTACAGCAGTCTCTCTTCAATCTCTCTTATTTTTTTATCACCCCACTGATACTGGATTTTTGAGACAGACATCAATATTTCTGAGTTTAATTGAGTTAAATTGTGTGCAGGGGCTTTTTTAGGCAGTGACACCGTTTAGAAATGAACTCAAGCCTAGTTATTGTAAGTTCTCAGTACTTGTGCGTATGCATCACATTAACGCATATTTTCTACCAGAGGAATAACATGACAAATAAGTGCTGAGAAATGGAAACGCGGTGACGTCACTAAAATGACGTCCAACAGGGCGTGGAATAGGAGGTGGTTTTTCTCACCTGGACTTCTGCCTGCTGGAGGTTTGAGGTTAACCCTTGACTGCAGTGAGCAACTGCACACACACCAACCACCTGTGTAAATACCAGGACATAAGCAGTATGACTCAGACAACCACACACTCCCAGCGGTAAACTAAAACAGAAATGTCTTCGTTAGTCTGCTTCTGCTCTCAGACCGCTAACATTTTCAAAATCCCCGTCATGGAACGACAACAACCTCCGAGCTCGCGGTCTGCACGCTAAACGTGGTTCTGACAAAGATTGGCATTACGCAATCGCACAGTTGTGTCTTTGTTTTCTTTTCAGGGAATTAGCTGTTTTACGTGCAAACGTTTCACCGAAACAAATCCCCACAGCCACAGGTGGGACGTAGCGCCGCCGCCGCAGGTCGTCGCATCAAGGGCTTGGCAACGCTCAAGACGACTGGGATTGTTTTAAAGAAATATAAGGGCGTCTTCTTACCCGAAAAAATATCAAATGTGCAGCCAACATGGTGAGCTCGCTGGCATTGCTATAGTGAGAACAATGTGATCCCTCACTGGCTTCCCACCCATTCACACTAATGAGCTTTTTTTTTTCCAGGTACAGTTCTCGAATTTTAAACTATTTTTGTCCCACTACTGCAGAAGATCCGTGGAAGGTTCTTCAATAATTGTTTGCGTACAATCTATTGTTTTTTACTGATACATTTTTTTCTGTTGTTAATATATTTATTATTAGGTTACAAAGAGAACTCTGCAGGTTGTTGTTTGGTCTGAACTGAAAGTGAACATGAACTGAGCAGAGAAAAGACAAAGCTGTTGGAGTTGACTCTCAAAGTGTTGATACTCCCAACAGTCAGTTCCTCAAGAAAGCCAGCACACGCACACACTTTGTAGTGTGTGTGTGTGTGTGTGTGTGTGTGTGTGTGTGTGTCTGGTCTTTTTCCACAGTTCACTGTAACTCGATCTGTTTGTGTTTGGGATAAATTCTCGATGTGACACATACTTACTCATACCTCTATATTCTCCCTCCAACACACACTCCCACACTCTGACAATTCTTCATCTTTTCCATCCATGCCCCCCACCCCCCCCCCCTCCAGTATTTTCCAAGTTTTCTGTCGATCTGCACAAATAAACGTCGCTTTCAGAAGTTTATTTGAGCTGTGCAAAGTGTTCAGGTGGCTTTTTGTTGTTTCCTGAACTCTTACTTCTTTAGTCACTTTAGCTCAGCTCTACTTAAGAGTCAAAAGGTTCAAAAAGATTGATGCAAAAGTTTACTCCCATCTGTTCTTTGCATGAATTATTAGCTTACAGTAAATTACACACACTTATAGTAAACATTTGTGGTATTAAACAAAACAACAATCAACAACTGTAAACTTGCTTGTTGTTCTTTTCTGTATGAATAAATAGTGAGCACTTTTCCCAGCGCAGCCTTTTCTTATCAGGTTAGCTAGGTAGCTGCTAACGCTTACAAACGCTAAACTATTAGCTTATGTTTTGATTTAGGAATCTGATAATTCACAGTAATGCCCCGATATTTTCCTATATATAGGGACAATATAAGACATGTTCCGAGAAGCATATTTGAGTAAAGTTAGGTCGCTTATGTTGAGTTTTTTTTGTTGTTGTATAATTGTTAGCTTAACCTAGTGAGTAGTTAGCTGGAGGCACAGAGGGGTGACTAATAAACCCAACACAATTAACTTAGCACTAGCTAAAATAAGTCCAAACTTCCAAATACAAAGTTCTTTACAAATTGTTTAGAACTAGTCTTTGCTAACGTAGACTTTGGACCTTGACTCCCACTTTATTCTGTGCTCATGATCATGTCCTTTTTATCAATTCAATATCAATATCAATCAATCGACATTTTCCATCGTTTTACTGTCCTCCACCGAACCCTACATGTTACAGATTTGGTCAAAATCCAAAACGGCGTGGTCAGTATATTGTCTGATTTTGCTGAAGCATATTTCACAGAGTGATTACGTTTCTCTCCATATATCTTTTCTACTCTGTCAGATCCGGCCGACCTGCGTTCTGTCTATGAACCTCCTGACGTCGGTCTGTTTTCCATCCAGGAGGAAGAGACCTAACAGAACCAGGTAGACCCCCGACACCCCCTCTCTTCCATGCTCATGTATGGAAAGAGCTGAGTGGTGTTTCCACAACAAACACCACAGGAGCTTTCTCACTTTCTCACCGCCGCTCGTCATCTCTGTCGACACCGAAGCATTGACCCCGATTTTTTTTTTTTTCAGCTCTAAATCTGGAATGTCATCAACAGTGATCATGTTTACATATCCTGTATTAGTGACACTTAACTCCAAATGGGGCTGCACGTGTCACGATTAATATTCTGCAATTTTACCACTTATTGCCATTTACCTTATTCGAATTAAATCAACGCTTCATCCTCACCATCTGTCCCATAACACAAGAATTAAAAACAATACAGAGATCTGATCTTCATTCAAGAGCAACTTTTAATAGAAATGTTAAGCGCAAAATATGTGGCAGCAAACATGGCAAAGAAAGGCACATCCACTGTTTCCACAAGGCCTAAGTTTGATTCAAATCTGGCTTAAAGCTTCATCTAGCATAAGAAATAAACTCTGAGGTGGTCAGTACAAAACAAATCAAACCAATAGACAACATGAACTGGCACATTTTCCCCAAATATATTACAGCTTCTCATTATATATATATGTCATATATATATAGAAATTATACAAAAAAAAAACTAAATTCATTTTTTAAATCCAAATTCAATTCACTTTATTCAGTTTACTTCATGATTGGATGATTGACGTGTCTTCTTCAACAGAACTGAAAGACAGAGAGAAAGACTCTGATTAAACTTTCAAAATTGATCAGTACAAACTTCTCAGCGAGAAGAGAACTCCAAGCTGTTGCATTAAATTTGATATAATTTCAAATTTCTAGATGTGACACTAGTGAATCGATGAGCGTTCATGAGCTCCCACCACATTTCGTGAACTCTCTCTGGAGTCTTAGAGTGCCGAACCAACAAAACACAAAACATCGGCTTCTCAAATTAGCTGATTCACCTTGACCTGGAGCCAGGAGCTAAATAAGGGAGGGGGCAGAAAAACGGCGAGGGGAAGGAGTGCGGGGTGAAAAGGACAGCGAAGGAGGTATGAGATGTAAACAAGAGAGGAGAGAGCTGAGAAAAGTGAAAGGGGAAGGACGGGGAGAAGAGATGGAGACAAGGAATGAATGAAGTAGCAATAAACTGATGTAGAAAAACAAGGGATGAAAGGAGAAAGAGAGGGGGGGCGGTTCTAAACGGAGCAGAAAGTTTGAGCGGCGAGGAAAACGGAGGCGCAGTCTCTGCTGCCATCTTGTGGTGAATCTGTTACTGACGCTTGATCGTTTTCCCTCCACACACTGAAGAGTTGCTACTTAACTTCGTGAGGGGACTTTCCTTAATCTCCCGTGTCTGTTTGTTCTTCAGCGACTCCTACATTTCCCACAATGCCCTTCTCCCAGGACTGATGATGAAACGTGTTTACGTTCAGATTCGGTGCTTATTTCCACAGCAGAGGCATCAACCTTTAATGTTTTTAATTCTTCTTGTTCTCCAAAACGTGGTGATTGGAGGACATTTCTTTTTATTTGTACGTTTTTATATACCTGCCAGGATTGCTATATGTCCTATGGTCTGATCTGTGTATTGTAAGTGTTGTATTTCCTCACCTTCCATCGGTTGCCGCAACTGTTGCACAACACAAAGGTCGTCATGGGCTCGTCAGCGCTGCGCGTCTGCACCTTTAACACACGTTCACCAACAAGTTAGTTAAAAAAAAAAAAGAGGAGGTTTTCAGTCTTTGTGTGTGTGTGTGTCCACACCTGTGTGTATGTGCAGCTCTTTCCGTGACACTTGCTGCAGATGAACATGTCCGTCTCCGTTCCCCCGACCTTCGACAGCTGATGCTCTCTGATGGACTCTTTGGTCAAAGCCTCTCTGATCTGCTTCAGCTCCGCGCTCGCCATCTCCTGCACGAGCATACGCACACACACACACACACACACACACACATGCACACACACACACACACACACACACTTCAAACCCTTTGTCCGAATCGACCAGCTGCATTCGAGCGTACAGGGTCAAATATTTACAGAGATTAGATTCTTTGACACTTTGGTATAAAGAAAACGACGCCTTCGCCACACATCCAGGGCCGTTACACCTGAGATGAAATGCCATTTGGCTGCCAATCAAATCATACAAGCCAGTTTGTGAACATGCTGTAGTCTGCCAAATAAATCAGCACCATTAATCTGCAGTCATACAGACAGGGATTAGTGTTAACGCTCAAACCGCCCCTTTTGACGAGGGTGAGGCTGAGACAGGTCTCTGACCTCGGCGGTCATGCAGGCGATGCGTTCGGGTGAGATGTTCCCGCACAGGACGTTGCGCCGCAGGTCGGGGTTCTTCTGGTCCTTCAGGTTCGAGATGCGGCTCCGCAGGCGGGCTTTGTATTTTATGTCCGTGGACTTGAACTCCTGGAAGATCTGTGAGCGCAGCGAGCGGTCAAGGACCACACGGGTGAATGCGGGTCCACATAAATGTACCTGCGTCTGCACGAGGCTCAGGTGTTTAACCAACAGCCTGAAACAACACACGCTGGCGACACACTGGGATTAACATCTGCCACTCAGGCGTGATATGTTTGACTCATTCGTGAGCATCCTGTGGTGAAGTAAAAGCTGCGGGTGAAAGGATATGTTCTTCGATTTGTGCTGCAAGATGCTCGCAGTCGACTCCGATGGTCTTGTAGTCGTCTGAAACACACACACACACACACATTAGTATCATTTCTGTGTGTGTGTGTGTTGTTATGAGCGGCCACGCTGTCTCCTCACCGTCGGCCTGCAGCGCCGCCACCAGCAGCTCTCGACATTTGTTCCGCACGCTGTCGGTGGTGACGGGGGCGGGGGGGAAGGAGGTGATGTGAGAGGAGAAGGTTGGCGTGGTGGGGCTGGTGGGCGTCTCCCCAGACATCTTACTGCTAAGAGGGAGAGATGAGTGAAACTCGTTAAAAAGGAAAACTCCACTTTGGGTCTTTTTCCTCTCACAGCGACGGCTCCGTGCGTTCCACCTTTTCTCGCTGCTGCCTGAGTCCTTGGACGTGGACGACGACCTCACAGGAGAACCGTCCTTCTTCTTCTCCTTCTCCTCTGACTTCCCCTCTGATCCGTCTGTGCAAACAAAACAAGACATAAGATCAGCCCTGAAAGCAGCAGACGCACAATGTCTCATATGTGTGCGAGCGCTTATTGTACGTTTAACATATTGATTTCTGAAAGGTATATGTGTCATAACATACAGTACGAGAAGAAGCTGTGTTTAAATTGATATACACAACACACACCGAGAAGTTTCTTCCAGGACTTGATGAGAGCTTTGGCCAGAGTCTGAACCTCTTCATCTAAACTCTGTTTCCTCACCGCGTTCACTGACATCCCAACTCTGGTGGACTACAGACACAGAAGAAGAGAGCGATCAGCAGCAAACAGAGACAATGTGAAGAAAGCACCAGAGTTCTCTCATATAATAACAACATGTTATTGTGTTGTTTGTTTGTTAGACATCCAGTCCGTTGTCATGACAAAAGATTTGGTCTTTAGCTGGAACAGAAACACGGTCACAGTCAGAATTACAGTTAAAGCATTTAGTTTCACAGACGACACACAAATGTGATCTATAAAAACAAAACTGATCCTGGTGATGTTTGTTCACTCAGACATTAACCGGTGTATTGGTTACAGTTCCACACTGGTTGTTTACATAGTTACGGTCAAACTAAAAGCCTGGCAAGTTGATAAGTGTTTTCACTGTGTGTGTGTGTGTGTGTGTGTGTGTATGTGTGCGCACGGTTGCACTTGTAACCACACCCATCAGTGATGTCACAGTGTACAGACACACTCTGGAGTTGACCTCCCTGGGTGCCCATGCTTTGCTTTAACATACTTTATATTGATCCTGATGACCTGTCATGTTGTGTATGACTTCAGGCGCACTCGTCCGTGTGGTTGCGACTTTGGTGGAGGGGCAGAGTGAAGTACCTGCAGGGTCTCCAGAGACATCTTGATGTTCTTCAGTTCCCTCAGCAGGTCGAGAGCACCGTCCTGTGGACCGAAACAAGGACACGTGACGACCTTCATTTCAGCTTCTCACCCTCATCTTTTTTCTGTTAGAAACAGGAACGATGATGCACGGGATTCGTGTCTGATGAACCGGAGGGAGAAACGTGTGTGGGAGTTCATGGAGGTCAGTCAAACCTCTTTACTTTCAGGTTGACTGGTACTTTCCCTGGACATCATTATCTTAAGTCCACCACAAATCAATGTCCATAAAACAGGAAATGCGCATTGGTAAGTCGGCACACTTTAAATTGAACAGATTTGCCAAAATCTAGACAAGTAATGGCTGATGTTGCCAATGTATCCTAAATAAAAGGAACACAATAAAATATTTTCATTACGCGCGAGACTCATGGTTTCTTCCGCTCCCACCACTGCTCAGCCGTCACCCCGACACTCCCAAGCAAATGTTCAATTTCTCCCAGAAAGGTTACCAAGAGGAACGCTGGTGCCGAGAGGTGTCGCTCACTCCTGCTCCATTATTCATTTGTCGCAAAGCAGCATCGATGCATGACATCAGGAAATTTCATTTTTGGCAAAGTGAACCCAACAGCTGCACAAGTCGGAGGGAGGGAGGCTGGGCGGGGGTGGGGGGCTGTCTGCAACAGTTGGTGACACAGCAGCTTTTAAAGAAATCCTTCCTCCTGAAGATGGCATGACATTGTTAAACAGAAGAGGAAGTTCTGTTTTCAGAGAGGAGGCCAGAGGAGCGGGAGGTGGGAGGACGGGGTGAGGAGGAGCAGGAATCAAACGCAGTGAAGGAGAGCCGGCTGTTTAACAAACTGTGTGTTGTATTATTCATGCAGCTTTTCCCACTTTCTGCTGTGACATTTAAAACCAACAACATCACCAAGCTTCAGTGAGGCCAACACCATGTTTCAGTCCTCTGTGGTAACTTTCCCAGGCACAAAGCTCAGGACTGAAACTGTTATTGTTCACGTGTAACTGGTTAGAAGCAGACATGAGCCCAGTTTCCTCAAACTGTTATGTTTGAGGGGGTTTGATGCTGATGTGACGGGACATGGCCTGAGGGTGTGGAGGTGATGCAGAGGGAGGAGGGTTCAGGTGGCAGGAAACTTTTACATTCATATAGCTGTCATATCATATCAAGTTTTCTTTTTTCTATGTTTTCTTGTTTGTAGGAACTACTGTACCATCCATGATTCAGTCAGGCAATAAGGGAAAAAATATTTTAAAATATTAATATATAAAATAGTTTCTATTTATTTTTTTTACTTCAGATGTTTTTGTTTCATGTCTGGAAATTTAACTTTCATCATTTATTTATCATTTATTAAATTGGCACCCAATGTTGAAAGTCTCACGATCATGACTTTGTTTTATAATAATTTCCTTCAATGTAAAATGAAAAAAAACACTTCATCACTTTAAATATTTATTTAACTTCTGTCTACTTATAAACTCCATTTAAAAAATGAATGACCTCTGAAGCTCAACTGAGGAATATTGACAAGATAATTGATTCCAGGTGCGGATGTTTGAATTGGCAGCTGCCTGACCAATCCCTGCTCCGATTTATAACCAAACTATTTCCCAAAAAAAAAATCACAAAAACCGCAGCAGCAGCAGCAGCAGCAGCTGTAGCATCAGCATCGTTACCGTGTGCGAGCTTTTCATCAGTAATGGTGAAATGCTCCTGCACAGAGCAGCGCGGTTTAAACCCCCTCGCCGTGTTTCCAGAATATTCCCCCCCTCTCCGGGCGGTGAAAAGGTACGAGCTCATCACCTGATCCCCGTTTTTCTGCAGATGCAGCAACTGCGCGTTGCACTCACCGTGTTCTTCTTGTGCACCATTTTATCCAGCTTTTTGGCGATGCGCTCCACTTCCTGGTTTTTGGCCATTTTTCCAGCGGATCCCTCAGCGCCGGTTCGGCTCCTCTGCAGCGGAGAAAGCCTCCACCGGTATGGAAGAAAACCTCCCTTTCCTTCGCTCTCTCCCTTCGCCTCTCTCTTTGCACGGTCCGTCTGCCTCCTTCTCTCCCAGCTGGCGCCTGCCTCTCGTTTGTTGTTGGTGTGTGGCCCCGCGGAACCCTGGGAGATGTAGTTCCAGCCCGGAACCAACCTGGCCGGGCCTTGCAGGGAGTTTGGGAGACATGTGTGGCTCGAGGGGAAATGCCCAACGTCATCCTGAAGGTGTTTTGACTCGAAGATGATTGTGTTCACTTTTTAAAAAAGTTTGCTTCCTCGTGTCAGGCTTTTGATGAAAACCAGTAACTTCTCCTGTGAAAAAGTAAAAACACAGGTGAGTGAATCAGACCAGGTGAGCTGCTTGTCACCACAGCATATACACTCACTGGCCACGTCATTAGGTACACCTGTACAGTGTTACACAATCCAACACAACATCTCTTTGAAGACTTCTACGAAGTTTGTAGTGTTTCAGTTGTTGTTGTTTTCACTGTCGGAAAGGTCAGAATTCTACTTTGTGTGTTTACTATCCAGATCACAGTGGGAGGTAATGTTACTGGAGAGCATTATGCTGACAGGTGTTCCTAATATTCTGATCCTCTCGTGTACAAACGGGGTGGACAAAATATTAGAAACGGCTCTCGATGTTATGCGGCCCAGCACTGCACCACTGTAAACTACAGCATTAAAATAGAAAACATGCAGATAAATGAATACCTCTCTGACACTGTCAACCAACACTGAACATTATTGTCACTTTAATGAACTGGCCAGTGACTGTATACCATGACGCTGCCAATCCTGACATGCATTTACTGTCTCCTTCCTCTAGATGTCAGCGTTGTAAAGTTCATTTGTACTGTATGGCTGGTGGTGTTCGGGAAATGTGTGAGTCCACACTGTGAAATAAACCGTATATTTAGAAACCGTTTCATTCCACATAAAGGAAAAGAAGATTCTGCACACGCTTACCCTAGTAAGGTTCCTGAGGTACATATGAGGTGTCAGAAAATGATTAACAGGATAAATAAAATAAAAACCCAAATTTGAGGGTTTTTCCTTATGAAATATTGGCTGTTATGACCTCTACCTCCAAGAGAAGCAGCTTAAGAAGAAAAAAAATCTCTCATTTGGTTTAAGGGCTTCCAGTTTATTTTCACATTAAACTCAACATCAGGGTCTGTTTACAGGTGTTAGGAAGTACAGTGTTACTCCACATGACTTTTGTTGTTCCTGTGTAGTGTCTGATCAGTTGCCTCGAGTAACTTACGCAGCAGCGTGCTTTCAGTTTGAATGTGAAATCAAGAGCAGAGGAGTTCAGAGAAATCATCGTCTTTGTTTGAGGCCATCAGCTTTGAGGCTCGTCGCGATACCCAGATCTCTGACTGAACTTTCAGCAGCTGAGTTGCATTGTGGGTAACGTTGATGCCAAGTTCTGGCGAGGAACAAGAGGAATCTATAGAGTGAAAACAGCTCTCTGGTTCTGCTGCATCTGATCCGTTTTAGAAGCGTCCAACAGCAGCGTTTCAGGAGCGTCGCCTTAAATCTGTTCAACATCTGTCTGAGGTGTTCAGGTTGACCTCGCCTCGTTTTGGAGGCGTCCTGAGTGCCACTGCTCTAATTTCAGCAGAAGATGCTTCCTGACAGATGGAGCGCATTGATTTCTGTCAAGAAAGAGCAAAAGTGAGTGGAAATATCCCGTACATTTTCGTTTAATGCACAACAGATTACATTTTTAAACAAACCTCTCCAGCTCTGCCTGCCAGTGACAGCTCGCTGAGAGTCTCCTGTAGTGGTTCTGTCTCCCTCTAAATTTAAATCAGACTGTCCTTCCTGCGTTTGAGACGAGTAAATAGTTCTTGGAGAAACTTTGGGGTTTTTTGTTTTTTTGTTTTTTTTTCCTGCTGCTTGATGTCTGCAGCCAAAGAATCTCCTCCAGCTGAGGATCTGCAGAGCAGAGCTGGCAGCCACATCAACAGCTGCTGGGTGAGATAGCTGCCAGTCTGGGGTGTGTGTGTGTGTGTGTGTGTGTGTGTGTGTGTGTTTACTGCGGGTCGGGACAGCTTGGAGGTATGAAGAGAGGGACAAAAAGATGCACCGGAGAGAAACTCATCCAAGAGTCGAAACAAAAGCAGCTTCTTTTCTTCTTCCCCCATTTCTTTTTTTTCCTCTCATCATCCCTTCTGCTTTCGCCCCCCCCCCACACACACACACACACACACACACACACACGCACACACACACACACACACACACTGTACACTCTGCTTCACTTCTCTCTTCCATGCTTCTTTCCCCGACCTCGTCAACTCTCCACCCTCCTCCTCTGTCCTCCTCTGTCCTCCTCATCTCTACCCATCCTATCTAATCCTCTCTCTACGAGCCTCTTTTCTTTGTCGTCCACTCACCCGACAGGCTCTCCTCTCATCTCATCCTTACTTTTCCTGTTTCCTCACCTCCCTCTTGTCCTTTTTTCCTCCTCTCTCATCATCTTGATCCTACTGCTTTTTCATCCCCTTCTCTCCTCCTCATCTTTCCCATCATCTACTCTCTCCTCTTACCTTCGGAGTCCTTGTCATCTCTTCTTCGTCTTTTGGTCCTTTTCTCCTTCCTCTTTTTCCTATCGTATGACTTTGACTAATCGTTCTTATTTCCTCTTTTTAAAATGATTTAAACTTTTTGTAAGGTCCAGTCAAACAACCTGTATTCTATCTTGCAGCAGATCCCTTCACGTCGGTTACCTGTGAAGTCACTGAACCCCAATAGCCTTCAGTGCATTACCCGTGTGCGGTGATGAAATCAGCCTCGATTCCAGTGAAGTTTTGGTGGACTCATTTACCATCAAGGAGGAAGAAGGTGCCAACCTCACACAATACTTTGGCCTGCTCTCTGAAAGAAATAAGAATAGCTCCATCCATTCAGCAGAGAGGACACTTCCCGTCTGAAGTCATTACTAGGCAGTGACTCCATAGATCTAGTGTAAGTAGAAAGGAGACTTCCTGGTGCTGAGGGTCAAAATGAACAACCCGGGATCAAGGTGAGTGGGCACTTCCTGCTTCGGATAGCCAATAGCTGAGACTCCAAAGATCCAGTTAAAATAGAGAAATGCTTCCTGGCGTCAGAGGTGAGTCTGAATGAGTCCATAGATCAAGAGGAGAGGGCGCTTCCTGTGTTCAGCGGTCGTCGATAGTGGGTTTCATTGAGACACACAGAAGAAACATAGATCTGCTCCTGGTAGAAGGAACAGTCCCTGAAGTCAAAGGCTAATCCAAAAGTCTTCATAGACCCAGGACAGAAGAAACTGGATTACTTTTATTGGATCTGTCTTCATATGCAAACAGTAAAACTGTTCTGTTTTTGTTTTGTTTGTTAACGTCACTTCACCTGCAACATTTGTGAAGCTGGTTTTCCTTCTGCTGCTAAACACTGTTCAGAAAATACATGTCAGACCTGGGAGGGCTGCAGGTTGGGCCCTATCTTGTCCTTTCTTGTTCCTTCTCCTTCTGATCCAGGAAGTCAGAGATGGATTCTCACCTGCTCACTGATATAACCCATTTGAATTTTATATATTTAGTTAAAACATGTGGAACCCTGTTAGAACCATGCCTGGGCTCCCTTCTTTTCAACACTAAAAGCTCTTTCTGCCGCTCGAATTTCCAACACCGTACTTTCGAACAGCCACCAACACACAACATCTCTTTTAATCGTTTTTCTTCAACAGCTACAATTTCATCTGTTTCACAGTTTATCCTTTCACATTCCAGATCAAAGCAGCAGGAGGTCACGTTATCCACAAGAAAATATGGAACCGGCTTTTGAAAATCTAACACGTGCAAAACCGATACGTCTCGAGCAGGAAAAGTTGTTCACAATTACGAACAAGTACCATTGGAAAAATAAATTATTTTTAAAATGTTCATGCAGCTTTTGTATTGAAGTTATTGGAGCAGCACAATGGTGTCGTTACATTGCGGAAATGCGGCTGTAATCGTCGAACATCAAAGACGCAGAAACAGGATGAGGAAACGCGAATGTGCAGCATGAAGGGCTCGCTGACATCTGACTGAGATGGGGATGTAATGACACATTGTGAAATTTGTCTGAAGTTAAACACATTAGCAAAGGTGCAATAATCATTATTCATAAAAAAAATGGAGTTTCCAAGTGGCCACTAGAAGAACTGCAGGTTAGGACACCTTGAACATCCGTACCACGAGCTTAGGATGGTGGTGAAACACATCTTTCAATACACAGGTTGTAATAGAGGACGATGAACCCAGGCCTCGTTGGTGAGATAGGAAAGAGTTCAAGATTGTTCACGTTTTTGTTTTTGATGTGCAATTGGGTTTGGATTGTGTCCCACAGCTTTGGAACGTATTCATAAGTAAATTTTACTGTCTCTAATCCTGCAAGTCAAACTGCTGCTTCAGCTGCCAGGAAGTTAAATGACTCCTCTGATTAAACATTAATTATGCACCAGCAAAGATGAGCCAAAGACATTGCAGTTAACATTTGTTCCATGTTTTTCCCTTTATGTATCTGATCAATCCAACTTGTGTGAGTGTGTGTGTGTGTGTGTGCGGGCACATAAGGCTGCGCATGTACAAATGTGTAGAAGTGTGTGTGTGTTTGTTTGTTTCCCGTGCTGGTTGCCAACATTCCAACCAGGAGACAGGAAGTCAGGAACAAGGTGGCGATGAAGATGATGATGTCATCATCCTGGGACAGAGAATGAGGCCGTCGGTCCCCGTGTGGCACAGGCCCGGCACACGTCCGGTCCTTCTCGAAGAGCCAGTCCACGAGAATCGAGACGGGAGGCACATGTGAGTCCGGAGCGTCATGACGGGGACCAGCAGATCAACAACGTAGGTGTCGACATAAACTCCTGACAAACTGCCAATGACGTCAAGGAAAAAAAACAATCTGAACACACAGTACTGTATTTCATATTCAAGTTTCCTGCCTCTTGTAAATGCTCATTTACAGCAGTACAACAATGTAGAAATATACTCCAGTATAAGTAAAAGTGCCTGCATGTGTGAAAGTGCAGCATCAGCTTAATGTACTTTGGTACCTTTAGCACAATTTGCTAGTTTTGTCCAATGGTTTCCTACCTGCTGTACTCTGAATCTAAAAAATGTTATGGAGTACAGAGTACTTTCTTTTCAAATGTAATAGAGTAGAAGTATAAAGTTGCAAAAAAAGTCAGAAAGTACCTCATGACTCAAGTAAACGTCCTGTAAATGAAGATATTGGACCGTCACAGAGCCGAATGATGTGCTGTTTTCACATTCATGTGCTGAAGGTGGAAAGCTTCTCTCTGATAACCGGTTAATTGAATTTTACACTAATTAATTAAACTCTCTGGTTCAGAAAAAAACACATCAGATAGTAATTATCATTCAAAGCAGATTTTGTGAAACAGACCTCCCAGCAAGTTTTCATGCACATGGCGCACGTTGTCCCGCAGCAGAACCGCTGCCATAAAATCTGAATTTATATCTGATTTCAGTGAGGAACGGTTTTGGGAAGTTGTGTCACTAAAACTTTAATGTGACACTGAAAATGTGTGTTGATTCACGTCAACACGTGTGTTGCCGTCTGTCAAACACTCTCTGAGTCTTATGACACAACATTGTTTTTCATTCGCTTTTATTGTCAAAGGATTTGTCCTCATGAATGAAGACAGTGCTTTGTACCATGAGTGTGTGTGTGTGTGATTTCCTCTTGGCCAGGTCACAGCAGGACTGAAGTCCGCTGGTCTGCTGCTGGACCGTGTGTGCGTGTGTGTTTGTGTGTGTGTATCTGTTCCGATGTATATGTGTGTGTGTGTGTGTGTGTGTGTGTGTGTGTGTGTGTGTGCGTGCATGCGTGTCTTTTATGAGTGTTTTATGATGTGTGTGTGTGTGTGGGAAGGCACCAGCAGCCCCACTCCCACACACTTCCCTGTGCCCCCCCGACATACAGTATACACACACACACACACACACACACACACACGCAGTGCTCATAAAGACATAGTGTCTACATAGAGTCAAAAAACGTGTCTTTTTGCATTAATTATGTATTTACTGTTGTGGTTTTGCATTTTAAAGCTATTAACAGTATAACTGCATTTACCATAACGCTTTGGTGTCTTTTGGCTTGACGTTTTCACTGGGTTCTTATTCCTACATTATCCAGTCTGAGTTTTGGGGCCACTGCGACTATAAAAGATCAGGGAAACAAACATTAGCTGCTGGTGAACGAGGCCCCCCCGAGTTCACGTCCTTCACCGCTCTATATGAACGTCACACTGTTTCCTGCTTTAGCATTGAAAATCGACATCGGACGTAAATCCAGTCCCACAATGTATGTCGACGTTATTCCGAGGAGACTGGGCTCACCGTGAGCTGAAGGACTCTGCTTTACGGGCATTGTGCTAGAACCAGATGATGTGCAGCTGCATTAAAAATAAAGACATTAAAGGGGAAAAAAATGTCCATCGTCAGCAGAAAATTTCAGTGTCATGAAATTCAAAATAAATGTGTGAGGTCTACATGTACACACGCACACACGTCTATCTTTAGAGCTCGAGTCTTCACTCTTGTTGTGTGTGTGTCTTCTTGTACCATTAACCAGAGTGCGTGTGAGTGCAGTGTTAATCCTCTGGGGATCAAGACAGAAGAATAGCAGCAGCTCTGCAGCGATGTGAAACCGAGAAAGTGTTCGCTCCCTGCTTCTTCTTCCTGCCCCCCCACCGCCACATCCACCACCGCCACTTCCCCACAATGGGACTCAAGGGAGTTGAAACGTCTGCCCATCTGTCCGTCACGTCAGTCAGTCCATTTTTGTTTTTTTTTTTACACTGTCCATTCTGTTGAGTTCAGCCATGATGGTGCAAGTCAATACTTTTCAAAAACCTCAAAAACCTCAAAAACCTCACCAGTAACAGCACAGTGAGGGTCATGACACAGACCGGACAGAACAGATCTTTTTTTTTTTTTAAAAAAAAAAAAAAAAAGAGTTTAACAATTTGAGAAGTATTCTTGTTCTTTTTCCTGCCACAGGTTGGATTGTTAGGTTGTCCTTGCTGTAAGGTCACCAGGCAACCAACTGAGATTTTTTTTTTTTTTGCCATTTTTACACTTTGGGTTTTTGTTTGGTTTAAATGAACAAGATATAACGTGTCTGATAGTGAACTTTAGAGTTGCTCTGTAGCTTAGCTGTTAGCTTTGTACTGAGCTAGACTGGCCATTTTCCCACTTGTTTCCAGTCTTCATGCTAAGCTTTCAGCTAACTTTGGGTGTAGCTCTGTATTTACTGGACAGACACAAGCCTGGCAAGTGGGTTTTATTTAGATTTTTTTGTGCTGCAGTGTTGCCGAAAAAAATCAGACAGGTTGTGGAGATGACACACCATCCAAACTCCTTTATTTAGAAGTCAAACTGGAGCCAAACTGTGCCTTAAATAATGTAATAATCCTGCCCCTGCGGTCCTACATGTCAGCCTCAGCATCTTATCTCCAACATAACCGATCAGCAGAGCTATAAAAAAACAAAAAAACAACTATTTAGAAGAAACAAAGCGTTTTTTTTCCCCAGAAGTCAAGAGAGAAATTCAGTCTTAAAACAGTTACATTAAACCGTAGTTTTGCCTCTTCTTCTTCTCTGGTGAATTACGTGCAAAGCAACAGGTTGACGTCCAGCTGGTTTCATAAGGTAAATGAGTCTCTGTCACTTTCCATCAACATAGTCACCAAGTAACGGGCTTTGTCCTTCTTTCAGCATGCCTGCCCTCATTATTCTGTGTGTGCGTGTGTGTGCGTTTGCATGCAGAGTTAGATATAGGTCAGACTCGGGTGTATGCATGGCTTTGTGTCTGTGTGTGTGCGCGACTCTGAGTGTTGAAAAGGCACTCTAATCTTCATCCGTGTAACAAGTGAAAACAATGAGAACACACACACACGCACACAGACACACACACGCTCCACCCTCCTGCTGCTCTCAGCATCTCCCCACTATGGCGGCAGCACAATTCCCAGAAACTGCCCTCCATCCAAAACGTGAGCGCACGCACACACACACACACACACACACACACACACACACAACCTATAGATTCCTATCGGCTGTGTGTATAAGTCAGCACAGCACGTTTTACACGTGTGTCGACTTGTATTTACATTGTGTATGAACTAAGTGCAGCCGGACAATGGTGGGACACAGGGAATGTCGCATGTCTGTGTGTGTGTGTGTGTGTGTGTGTGTGTGCGCACGTGTGTACATTGTTGATGACCACACACACACAGAGGGGATGAGGGGATGTATGTTTGCTTTTCTGTAAACCTGTGTGTCTTTTGTTTGTGTTTGTTTTGCTCTGCAGTTGGAATGCACAGTCAGCAGTTTTGGGATTGTTTTTTTGTGTGTTTTTGTGTGTGTGTGGTGATGAGTCCACACTCCCTCTGAACACTTCACACAATCCTGTCTCCTAGAAAGCAACTAATTACAACCAATGTTTAACAGTGAACACGCTTTGAGGGAAATGTCACTGTGCCTGCTTTGTGTTTTATATTAACGCAATGAGGATTCGTTTATGTCTTTGGCAGGCCAGAAAGATGTCAACACTGATAATGTCACAGACAACATATTTGTGTTCTGCCAAAATAGCTGAATCTTGCGGTATAATATCATCCCTTGTGCAGCCTTTTCAGGCTCTTTTATGATTCTGTTTAGACTCTTGCAGGTTCAGGTTACTGCTTGACATCTCTGCAGCTGTTAATAAATGTAGTTTTTAATTTATCCCGATAAAAAATTACCTGTGAACATAATCAAACTGTGTATGGAGGTAATTTCCAGGGGACGGGGTCAACACCTGGGTTGGTATTTGCTGTCAACTAGCGATATGTCAGATTTTTGCAAGCCGTGTCATGCTTACTTGTGTTAATCATCATGAAATGAATTAATTTCGTGTACATTAATATACTCTTTTTTAAATGAAAGTCAGCACAACTTCTAAACTGGCAATTGCAACCCAATGTCATGGCAGTTTGTGACAAATTCATGTACTGATCTGTGTACATACACAGGAGATTTCCTCTCATTTCTCGGGATGGACCCGAGTGACTTCAACAGTATTTTTCTTTTTTTATGGTTCTGTTTAGAGGTTGGGGAAAGATCATGATCTGGTTTAATACAGAACAAATCCACAGTTTATTTACACTTAACCCAAACCACCATCTTTCACCAACCTTAACCAAAGTATTTTTGTAGCCAGACCAACCGATGGGAGTTTGGATGTGAACCCTGGTTTCTGCTGTCACAGTCTGCACGTCCACCATTCACCCCAACCTCATCTGTTTGATTCCACTGCTGTCATGGAATTTCATTAGTAAAAATACATTAATGAAATACATTAATTTGAAAGCAGTGCTGACCATCACAAAAAGGCAAATTTGTGCCCATGTATATAAAAATCAACAGAATCCTTGTTGCTTCTATGAACACAAACTGTTGTGTAGCGTTGGTGTGGTTTGTTGCGGATGAAGTGCAAAGTGTCTGTTCTGGGACACGGACGAGTTACAGATGTGAAAAACACTCCCGGAGCTTTAGAAAGAATAACTTCATTTGAATCTTTTTTTTTCCGCCCTCGTTCAAATGCCACTTTTAGCTTTCGGAAGTAATTGCATCACACGGCGCTGCATGTGTTACTCGAGTGTCTTACACACAGACACTCACACATCCAGTCAAAACGCAGAATGTAACACGACCACAGTGCACAAACGCACATATTGTATTTAAACCACAACACAACATGCACTGTACACACATTCCCTGAGTGTGCACGTTCGTATAGTCACACACACAGAATTTTGATGCCAGCACTCGAACATGCATGCTGCCCTCTCTCTCTCTCTAACACACACACACACACACACACACACACACACACACTGCAGTCAGTGATCCCCTCCCTCCGTCTTTAACATTTTCTGAATAGTTGCAGCGACCACAGAATACTTTCCCAACTTCTGTGGCTGACTAAACTGGAGGCTCTGAGTTTGTTCGCCATCTCTCCTCCTCTTTCTCCCTCACATCCCTCGTTTTTTCTTTCTCTCCATCCATCACTTCCATACTGTATCCCATTCTCTCCATCCATCCCCCAGTCAGCTCCTTTCCCTGTTCTGTTTCCTTCTTGTGCCTTTCATCGATCCTTGTAATTCCTTGCTTCTTTGCCATCTTTTTTCTTCCTTCAAAATGCCCATCCTCCTTTCAGTGCTCATTTTCTTTAAGTAAGTCCAGGGTTTAGGCATTCCTGATCTTCACAAAAATAAATAAAAGAGTCTGAGAAATGTATTAATCCTTTCACAAGGGCTTGTTGTTGTGGTTACTGCCAGACATTTCAAGGTTCGATCACAAAAGGAGGACAAACACAGTAATAGATGGCAGCTTTCACCATTTGGGGAATTCTTTAATGAACAAATATTTGACGAAAAACTTTTCTGAAAGATGATGGCACATCCAGCCAGCATTTACAGGCATGGTCAGAAAAGACTGTAACTGTAAAAGATAAATGCTGACTGTGATGGATTAACTGTCTGCAGCAAGTCTGTACAAACTGATTTTTATAGAAGTGAACTGAAACCACAGATGGCTTGGAAAGAAGAAAATCAAAATAAAAACTTACTGTATGCTTTGGAAAATGTTCGGCAGTAAATCAAAGTACACATAATTTTAATTAAATTAGGTAAAACATGCAAAGACACCAATTTAATCCTTTGAGGCAACCCACTACACACTGCACACTGAAGCATATACTACAATGAGTGACTTAATCCAGCAAACATAACTGAGCAATTAAAGAAAAAGTATCTGCCAAGATGAAAATCAGAGTCACTGCATTCCTCCCATCGTAGCAGTGGCTCTGCTTCTCGCTCACTCTCCTCCACTACACATCTAAATCATATTAAACCCTCAGCCACACTCAAAACAGCTGAGCCCAGAGCCCTGGACAGACAGGGCTCAACAGACACTAGACAAGAACAAAAGTGTGAGTCTACAGTTGCACGAGTGCCCTGTGAAAACTGATTGATTCAATTTGCACCAAAAAATATAAGTTTGACCTGGGCTCTACATCTGGTGTGTTCAGACAAAAGTGGCTGCTGTTTAATTGCCTCCATGTTAACTGGCCTCACCTTATCTGTAAGGTCCTGTCAACAGACTGTGTGGGTGACTGACCTTTTGACCCCAAAGTCCAATTCGTTTGACTAGTGTGAATGCTTGACACCGTGTCCAGTGAGAGGTGGGACCGGGCACGGCTCAGTTGGACCAGGTGTGCATCCAGTGTGATTATGAACAGCTAACCAAGCACAGAGTGCATAGCACTCCACTGTGCTGGTGTGAGTGTGCCCTAAAACACAATAAAGTGTTGGACCATAAAAAAACTGACATAGCTTCCCGGTCTGAAAAATTACGCCAATTTGGAAGTGCCATAAACCTGGATGTAGTATTATTGAATGACCATTAAACTCCACTGGTTGCAAAAAGAAGTCTGTATAGAAGTCTATGAGCAAATGAGCCAACTTCTCACTGTCATCCAAACATGGTATTTCTAGTTTAAAATAAATTTTAAAAAACAACCGAATCGCCAAACTCGAGGCTTCAAAACGCCAGTTGACAAACTAATGGGTGACGTCACGGCCGTTTTTTTCAGTCTGTGGTTAAAATGCCTCGTTAGTAGTAGGTTAAGCGCGAGTATGGCTCCTACAAGGAAAGCGTTGAAACAAAGCTTTGTAGTGGCATAGAGCGGGTTAACGCCGTTTTATTTGATTGACATTGGGGCTGGGCCAATTAGGTGATCTGTTTTGGCGGAGGCTCGTCGCGGCCCTCGCGGACTGATCCGGAGTCTGTTTTTAAGATGTTTTCCGTGCGGGTGTTCAGGTCCCGGAAGTGTCGCCCGCTTTTTTCCCTCCAGACCTTGTGTTGGTCGACGTTGTACATGCGGGTTTATAGTCCCGTCGGAAAAGTTGCGCGGATTCAAGCTGTTTAAAGTGAGTAATGAAAAAAAAATCCGTCGGCCATTGGTAAAAAGCCGCTCGGCTAACGTACGCAATGTAAACTGTCATAGCTTTATGCTAATGGCGTTAGCATGTGGCGTGTGGGAAAACACGGCTAGCGTCGGTGGCCTGAGAATTGTGTGTCAGTCTGGTGACGGTCAAGTGCTGCAGCTGTTAAACCATGTTTTTTCCTGAATATAAATGTGAAACCAGCTCTGAGCATGTGTTTAAAATAAGATCATATTTTATTAGCTCCACAAGTGGGAAATTGAAAGCGGCCTAGTTTTGTAAATTTAACCCTCTTTAGTGTTTTTGTTCTTTTTCAGTCGCAGTGTTTTGTGGTACATAGTATAGTCACAGTGTTTCATATAAAAATCAGTGAGTCCATTCAGTTAACTATATTGAGAATATAGTTGTACAACAAACAAGTTGCACAAACGAACATCAGGAAGCTTGAATCAGGGGTTGTATTAATACTTGGCAGTGTTTCACACCTAGTGTTAGATGATAATATGCCCTCTATTAACAACTACATGCACATGTAATTTTACATGGATGTGTGACCTGTCTACAGGTCGGGCTCTTGGTAAATGGTGGATTATGGGACAGTCCGGTGCTGAGGGGAGCAACCACTGGAGAATGACGAGCCAACCTGCAGGTCGTCGAGGGGATCATACAGACCGTCAACTTGTTGAGGATGGATTTCCTCCTCCACTTCCTGATGAGGTAGGACAGACCATCTGTAAAAACACTGATTGGGCCTTAATGATCGATCGACTAGTTTGGTGTTTAAAGAGTCTGCTCAGGGACTTTAAAGGTTATTCTATCTGTGTGCTTTATAATTTTGGTTTGTTATTTTGGGGGAAATAATTCTGTATTTGGTCAAAACTGCTGCCAGTGTGTTCGCTGCATGTTGATGCAAATCTGAGCTTGTGTTGAGCCTTTCTGCTGGTATTTAACCCTCGGGCTTCTGTTGTCCTTGTCCATCTGATACCGATCCACATGTATGTCACTGTCCATAGCTTTAAGTGTAACCAGAGTTACACAAGAGGAACATGTTTATATTGGAGTCCTGAAAAGCACATCAGTGTGTCATTATGTACCACATGCTAACGTGGTAATGGCAGGCTACATGCTAACACAAAATACTGGCATGTCACTTACATTTACAGTCACTCACCGTGATTTGTAGGAGTTGGTGCAAAAAAGGAGATTTACCAATGAAGAAAAATATTGTGAGGCAACTGACTGGGTGTATTTTGTGTACCTACTTTGCTTCAGTCTTTTTTGTTTTCCGTCTGTCTCAGCTGTTTAGGTGTAAGAGATGTTATTCTGACATCAAAATCTGAAATGGTGTTTCACGTTCTGCTCTCAGATTGCACCGGAGCTGCAGAGAATATGTGGATGAGGATTGATTCAGCACCAAAACAACTCTGTAGAGAAATGAACTTGAAGTTACACTGTTTCCAGTCCAGACTTTTTTTTGAGACAGCCCCAGAAAACCAGATACCAGTGTCAGAATCGTGCCAGCAATAGCACCTATAATTACAGTATATTTGCCCTTAGCCCGTTGGCCGCCTCTGCCATGCTTTAATCACAGATCGTCTGTCCTGATTTAAATTAGGATGTTTTTTGCCTCAGAAATTACTAGAATGAACATCATCATTATCCCATTTAACCTCTAAATCACTTTCTCTCCCCTCAACCGCATTCAAAACAGCTGCAGCCTCTGGAAAGTGGTAAAACAGTACTTAGGATTTAAATTAGTGGTTTTACTGGAGGAATGAGTTTGTGTTGTTTTAACAAATGGCCGGGGCCAACAGTTTTGGGTGGGACAGAGGGTCGGGGATATGCAGAGCTGCTATTGCAGTCAGTGTACGCGAAACAAATGTATGTAGCTGTTTTGGATTAACAGGAAATGGTACAAGACTCGCGCCAGCGGTCGTCAATCAAGCTACCACCACTTTAAGATATTAAAGCTTAATGAAGAGAAGGAAACATATTTTTCCAAAGATTTAATGCCCTATTTTGTGTCCTTGAAGCCTTTGTGGAGCCATTTCCCTACAGTCAACAATTTGTTAAAATTTTTTCCAGCTGTGAGCAGCTCCAGCATTTCTGTAATATGCGTTGCATTGTGGGACATCTATCAACAGCTGAGGAAATCAAACAAAGCTAGTCTGCGTATTAATCTTGGAGTGTTCTTAATTCTTCGGTATAGAAGAAAACCGGGACGCAGCTCAGATTATGTGGAAAATAAATTACTAGAATAAACATCGCCATTATCCCACTTCACATCTAAATCACTTTCAAAACAACTGCAGCCAAGAACACTGGCCTGGAAAATGGATAGTATTTAGGTTTTAAAGTAGCAGTTTGTGATGTTTTTTCACACGCAGCTCAAGGCCGAGCAGAGAAAGTGCCGTACACTTGTAAACTTGCATTTGGGTGAAGACGCTGTCGCTGTTTGTGCCGACCTGTTTCCAATAACGATGACGAAAAACAAAACGATAAAAGCGCGTTAAAGAAACTGAAATAAACATTCTCGTTATATCCCATTTTACGGCCGTATGCGTCTCAGCTGAGGCCTGAAGACAGACGGTGGCAAAAGCTGTGAGGTTGTTGTGTTTGTCTTTAGTAGGAAAATGTAGAAGTGAGTGAAGGGACAAAACTTTACTGTACACTCGGACCTCGAGGTGAGTCTTTTTCGGGCCTCCTTTAAATGTTGATGTTTCGAGCCCTTTTTCGATCCTTTTCTCCGTTCTTCCAAAAACAGCCGCTGCCCGGAGCTGCAGTTAACAAAATGCACGGTGTTTAGCTGGATTTTAAATTATACGGCGTGGAGGAGGTGTTTCAGTGCTTCACAGACAAAAGGCGTCCAGTGGAGTGGGGCACTGTTTTTATTTTTATTTTTTTAAATCTTCATAAATACTCAGCTCTGCTTTAATTAATGATGATGGTAAACCATGCATTACTAGAACAAACACTGTAATTATGCTGCAGCTAAATCATTCTGTGTTCCCCCAGCGACACTCAAAACAACAGCAGCCCAGAGCACTGGCTCATTAAGTGGGTAGTGGTAGAGTAGATAGTACTTAAAATTTAGAATTAGTGGCTTTGCTGCAGGACTGAGGTTGTGTTTGCAGTCCTGTGCAGGATGGCAGCTCCATTCACTGGGCTGTGACCTCCAGCCCAGCCACCGGTGGTTTGCATCAGTGAGTCAGGGCTCCCACCGAGCCTGGGTAGTCATGCTGCTCTAATGGATAAAAGATGGATTTCCCCTTCTGGGTTGACTGGCTGCCCTGAAGTGAAGGAGTTATTTCAGGGTCTTCTTCCTGCACCTTATCAGCTGATCCAAACCCACAGCCCTGAGCTCCGGGGTCGTGACCAAGAGAGTGACGTTGCGCACAGAAGTGGCCACAATTCACAGGACGTCAGGTCTCGCAGGGATAAGGATGGTGGAGCGGGACGGCAGGGAGCGCCTCAGGATGCTCGAGGAGGAGTCGGAGGATGGGGGCTCGAGAAAAGGGTGGACCGCTCAGAGCTGGGCTGTGCCAGGAAATAACTACTACGTGCGATGCGTCGTCAGACATCAAAAAGTGTTTACAGCCGCTCCGCAGGGCGAGACGTGACAATCTTTTTAAATGTGGCGATAGCGGCGCACATTTTCAGACGGTCTCCCCAGGAATGCATTCATCGTGTTGTGTTCGGTTGCACACATGAAAAGTGACAGAAATAGTTGTGAAAAATGGAGTGTTCAAACCCTGCTTCCTCTTTCATCTCCATGTACCCGACTAATTAAAGTGGGTGTGAATTAAAATTACACACATTGTCAGACCCTCATGTCCATGACCTGTATAGCAAATGGATGGTTGGATGGATTAACTGTCCAAGAATACATAGATAACAGATCAGATAAGTGACTTAAAATCTATATAGAGGCACATGTATAAACTTAAAAACTAAAATAGGATATAATCAAAGTGTTTTTTTCTCATAGATCAACAAGAACAGAGCTGAACACTGTAGAAAGTGTCAGATGAGTTTTGTGTCTGAGTGCTGGGGAGCATGACGAGTCAGTGCATCTGACTGAATTCAGCGTGTAGTGTCGGATATGTCACGTTAGTATTTCTCCTGGTGGTGGTGCTTTTGGAGAAGTCACGGGTCTATCCTCTTGTGAGCATGACAGAGCTTGAGTGCAGGGTTGAAATAAAGAGAAGCAGCCTCTTTGGACTTTGATCGGTGAGTGTCGCTTCGTGACAACGATATGGACAAACCCACTGACAGAATGACAGGTTACTGTGCAAAAATATGACGTCTGAAAAGCCTTAAAGCCCCGAGAAGTAACAACCGCACGCTGATGTCTTCAATATGGAATTTCTTTTTTTTTTTCCTCAGATGTCGGCGTGTTGAAAGTTTTCTCACGATCGCCCGAGACCCTTTATTTCGCGATCTCGACACAATAAGCTCATTGTCTCAACATCACATGAAAAAGTTTGCTAGTTTTCCAGCTCGTTTTATCTTGTCGCAACAAATGACGGAGACGTAATTAGGCGTGGTAGAAAGAAAAAAGCCCTCGGTCTCATTATGTTGTCAGCTCGGCGTGACGTCACAGCGTTCTTTCACAAACTTCTTTTAATGATGACGGGAACCAAAAACCCTCACAAGTGGGTTAATTGAATACATGTCTGCTGTGTTGTTGGTTTTTTGTGCATGTGTGGGACTGACATTAAGCTGTGAGTTAACGTGAAGGAACTATAAGATGCGAGTAGAAAACAAAAAATCTGACGTTCGTGTGACAGGATTTGAACCCAGGTCAGATCCTAAACTCCGACTGTTTTTGTTCCTTCTGTTGTATCAGTTGGTTTGATATCAAGATCAAATTGCGTGCAGCGTCAGAGCCCCATCCCGCTGCTTATCGCCCCGGGGCCACCGTCGGCCCCATCCCGCTCCTTATCGTCCCCCCTCCTCCTCCTCTCCCGCCCTGAGCCACGGCCAGTGTTTGAGTGTGTCTAAGGCTGATAGCATTGACTTCAGGAATCACTCCATCTCAGTCAGCAGTTCCCACAGACTCACCACAAAAGGAAGAAAAAAAAAAACGCACTTTACACACACCACAAAAGAAAAAAATAGACTTCACTCGCACACCACAAGAAGAAAAAAAAAAGAAACACTTTATCTCCCACCCAACTCCTGTCGCTCCACCAAACAATCGCCAGTCCCGCTTGTTTGACCCCCTTTGGTTTTCTTCTCGTTTAGCTCTCTCTCCCTATCTCTCTCTCTCTCTCTCTCTCTCTCTCTCTCTCTCGTTCAGAATCACTTTTGATAGACAGAAGATATTCGGTTGCTGCCGGAAATGAACGCCAGTCAGAAAAATGTGGGGAGTTTACAGAGAGCTGTTGTTAGCAGGGTAAAAAAAAGGGGAAAAATAAGATAAGTGGAAATGTACAGACTAAACAGGCCCTGGTCTGTTTATGAAACAAAGAGCGAATACGTGAAATGTTGCACGGAGCCGTGTGTACGTGTGCATGTGAACGCAGCGTTGACCTGAGAGCAGGCAGGAGGTTAATCATCGATTCAAGGTTTATTTGATGAAATCCAACTCGGCAGAAGTCACTGCATCACATTAATATTGTTGGGAAAGTCAGCGTTGAAAGGCGTACAGGGCACGTCATGCATTAGTGTGTGTCTGTACGAGTGAGTGTGCAAAGGCTTCAGTTGTGAAGTTGAGAGAAAAGTCAACAAATCAACATTTTTTTTCAGCTTTGCAGATGTTATTCTTCTGATTTTGTGGCTTTTAATAATAATATCAATAACATTCATAAACTTGATATTATTACACTCAAGAAAACTTTACAAAGTGCCAAACAGTTAATGACGTGACAACACCCACCCTTTGAAAGCGAGTCAGACTGGCAGCGTTTCAGTTTCCACCATATGCTGTGAAGCTGTAACTGCTCCAGCAGAACCCGCGCGACGCCAGCCAACGTGCAGTTGATCGGAGCGTCTCGCGCTGAGGCGCTGGTGGCGCTGGTGTCGCGCGGCGCTCCTGACGCCGTCGTTCTCGCTCGTGGAGCCGCTGGGCTCAACGAGAAGCAGCCGTAAGTGTGAGGTGTGAGATTTTTTTTTTTTTGGTTACCAGCGTGGATCACACAGTGAACGAGCCTCGTCTTTGTCAACGTAACACAAACACGCCTTCACACTTGAATTCTCCACGACAGTTCCGTCTTTCCGCTGACTTTAAATTTGGTCCCCCGCTTGGAAGACATTTCGGTTCATACAGTTGTTGCAGGCCATTTATTGTCGAGACGTGTATGTGTGTGTTTTGCTGGCAGGTCAGTGGCACATACCATTCTGCAGGAATGTATGCGAGGGAAGCCAGAAACATGCGGCACAATGCAGGATGAGGTTTGGAGAAAAAAAAAAAAACACATTCCACTGCAAACATGTTTTGAGTCATAATTTGAAAGCGTCGGTGTGAAAATAGTTCCGAAGTGCTGGGCGTGCAGTCTGAACGGTGCGTGAAATATGACATATGTCATATTTCCATCTCCTGTGGAAGTGTTGATGCTTTACTGCAGCCTTGACCGTGGAGCTTGTAATTTACTGTAAATATGTAGAGAATGTGTATTTAGTCAACTCCGAGCTATTCATCAGCCGAGACTCGCGGCCGTCGTCTTCTCATCACTTTTAGCCCTGTAACAACCTGTCGCTAAGCTGCTGCGTCCGACTCTCAGCTGGGTAAAGATTCAGACGTGTCACCTGCGCAGAGCGTCGCTGTGTGTCAGCACAGACACGGGAAAACAAGGCTTGTAATTTCTGCACGTATGTTTGATGCAGACAGTGATGGTGGCCATCGTTTCCTGTTCTTCTTTTTGACAAATCAGACGTGGTAGCCGTTCATGGTGTCAAAGTGCAGCTGGAGGCTGACGTGACGCGTCAGGCAGTGTGTAACGTCACACCTGTGTGATGTTAGATGGATATTAAAGATGGCCCCACGTCTCGCTCTCTCACCATTGCCAGCCACAACCTTTGCTTTAAGTACTCGCTCACTTTACATTAAATACTGCCACCACGGCTGGCTTACAGACACGTCTCTGTCTCCGTTAAAAATAAAATATTGGTTAAAATGCTTAACACCAGATGTGGTCACGTGCGGTTGGCAGTTGACCGCACTGCTGAGCCTGAGCTCTGACACGATGATTTCAACTCGTAAACCCGTCCTCGCGTAGTCCTGAGATGAAATCCCTGAGGAGCCCCCGGCTCGTCCCAGCCCGCCTCAAGGAAAGACATGAAAGAGACCGCATGTGATTTAAATGTTCGAACGTTTAGTTTGAGACAGACGGAGGGAGGCTACTGTAGTCTGGAAGTGTCTGATGTTGAAGCTTTTTAAAAGTCTAAATGTGACGGCGTTTGTCGTCTCGTCCGACAGCATCAGAGCTGCAGGTCTGTGGATGTTTTTAAAGGCTGATGAAGAGCCGGTAGGCGACCCAGCCCTGAACCCCCCCAAGGTAGACAAATGCTGAAGTGAACGAGCCCTCAACGTTGGTCAGAGTTTGTGTTATCGTGCGGAGCTTGGCCACGTGTTGGGAGGTGTGACAGCATCTGGGATTAAATGCCACCTTTCAAACTCCTTTTCTCGTAAAACAACACAATGAGTGTTTACAAGGAATCAGCTTCATGAAAGAAAGTCAGGACGGCCAATGTCAACATTTGAACTTTTTTTTTAATGGAACGTGATGCTTTGGTCTTGTATGACTTTGACTCCACATATTCACTGTAAGGGCTCTGCCGGTCGACCCACAGTTAAAAAAACAAAAAAGCCACTGGGACACCTGACTGATAAGCTTGGGCTCCTCTGTGGTCATCAGGACAGAGAAAGTGTTAATCTACCTTCACACTCACGTTTTCCCAGACAGCGGAGAGAACTTTGACCTTTGACCTGTGACCAGGCGGTGCGGTGCAGCTTGACAGGGGGTTGACGGAACTTAAGCTCATGTGGCTAATGTGGTCGCTAAAGGAAACTACCCTTCATGAAGAGACTTTAATGAATAACTCGGCAGCTAAGCAGAGGTTTGTAATTTAAAGCTGCTGCTAAGCTAACGCTTCCTGTCTGTCCATCTCCACAACTGCTAATCACATCCATATATATATATATATATATATATATATATTTATATATGTATGTAAATGTCTGAGCATTGAAGTCTACCAGCTGGCACCGTGACTGTCACACAAGTATGTTAATCTGTCAGACTCTTATTTTATTTCCTGACCATAAACTCTGGTATATGTTGAAAATGTCAGCAGCATTTTCTATATATACCCCCGCAGTTTGACTGCTTCATTTTTTTCCCCGCTGCCACCACATTTTTGGCGCCACATAATGGTACGCTGTGTCGTTTGGCAGCGATCTGATGTATACTTTTACTGAAATAGGCAAAAATGCTGCATTTTCCCATAGACAATAATGGGAAAGGCTGGCGAGGAGGATTAGGCGCACTTTTTTTTTTTTTTTGAAAGGTCCTGTAACTTTGTCTCAATTTACAGTCACCAGGACACCAAGCTACACCATAAACACATCCTTACAAATGTGTGCGGTTAAAATTGGATAAGTGTCATCAAAGAAGAAAAGTGTTGAGAACTATGAAAGTGTGATGCTGCCACAGAGTCACCTGAGTCCCCCCCCACCCCCCAGGTTGTTTGACATTTTGGGAAAGTTGTGTTGCATTAGCTGCTAGCACTTCTTCTGTTCCACTTTAAAGAACGGATGTAGACAACACTCGGATCCATTGCTCTAAGATTGAGGAATTACAGTTTGGGTTTTAAACTTTAATACTTTATAAGAGTTAAGTAAAGGGGCAGAGTTCAAAACTGAACCGTCTGTATTCTGAATAGATATTTCATTGATTTGAGTTGTTAAGCTTCGTTGTAAAAACAACCTCACAAACTTATCAGAAAAACACAAAACCTAACGGCGACCATGAAGTTCTTATGAACCCAGGGCCTTCTAACAAACTACTGAGTCACTGAGCCACTACCCATGATGACTTATGAGTAAGATGACTCATATCGTCCCGATCATGACATCACATGGCCCACCGGTCGCTTTCCCATAATGCATCTCTCCTTTATCTCCCGACCCCTGACGCCACCTTCCTGCACGTCTGCCTGAGCGTGGCGAGTTCTGAGAAAATGCATGAGAGTTTCCTGATTTCCTGAAACTTCCTGGTTTTTCAGAAGATCTGAAGGATGAAAAAGAAATACTTGTGTACTTCTGTCCAGGCAGTTGTGTGTGTGTTTGTTTGCGTGAGAGTAGTAGCGTGAGAGTCACTTGGGGAAGGAGAGAAAATGACAGGGGCGACTAGAAAAAGAAAGACAACGGGACACAAGAGATGAGAGACAAAAACAAGTGTTTGACGAGAGAACAGAGGCGTCGTGTTCAGTGGGAAAGGTCATATATTGTCCCGCGGTGCATTAATTACAGGAAGAGAAATGATAAGCTCCGCTGCTCGGCTATGAATAGACAGACAGAGAGACAGACAGATAGCTGACGGTGCAACCGGATGCTGACTGTCTTTGGCTTTCTCGCAGTTTAAGGTCAGGACACAACGAGAGCTGGTGCTCGTTCGTGTTCGTGTTCGTGTTTGTGCTTCTCGGAGGCCGTGAGCAGGTTGAACACGTAGGCCGTAGCTTCCCTGATGTCTCCCGTTGGTCTGTGAGCGATTTGGCTGCAGCCATCTTGATTTTTTTTTTTTTTTAAAACCGGACAGTACCATATTTGGACGACAGGGTGGAGCTGGAGTGGAGCGAGGGGCAGATCTAACTGCTGAGAATGATGCATGATCCAACCAACCACCGGGTCACCGAACTACTTGTCAATCACTAACTAACCATACAACCATTTTCTGTATAAAAAAAACAAAAAACAATAACAAGTCTCTACTTTAATGCCTCTGTCTGAATTTTCTTGTGAGCAAGGTCAAAGAAAGTCATATTCCATCATCTTGCACTGGACAGTAATGTGTTTTGTTGTTTTTTATCAGTAAGTCAGTGAAACATCTGCAAACATTATTTCCCCACTTTCTCATTCAGGTTTTTCACATAATGTGTCACCACGCTGTAATTTGTATATCTGGCAGAGTGACACGGCGGTTTCAGTGCCAAGTTAAACTCTTGCAAACAAATAAAGACGATGAGAGTCTCTGAGCATCAGGCGTTTTCACACTGTTACTAGATGTTAATTATCTTTCACAGCAGTTTGTTTCTCACACATGGGCCGATCTTTATGAAATTATTCAATCAGAGTCTGCACTGACTTTCAGACACTCCAGGAAACCAACCCGCTGTCTAAAAGGTTTGGATTTAAACCTCCAGTTCAAGGGGAACGTTCAGGAAAATGGGTTCATTTTCTCAATCACACCCATGCCGTTTTGGGATCATAAAACATTACACAAACGCATAAATGACCACGGCGACATCTAACACGAGCAAAATTCATCCCCCCTCAAAACAAACAGCCTCATTTTCTAATTGAGCTGCATCTTTTTGGATCTTCCAGTGGGTTTTGAATGAGTTTCATGGGATTGTGAAAAACCTTTTGGAGCCCACTCATCACGCCAAACGCTAACAATTACTTTTTAAAAAAGAAGAATAAAAAAGTTTATTCATGCAGTGTCTGCAAAATTCTGGAACATGAAGAAAAATGGCCAGAGCTTTCAAAAATAAACTTTATGTAGTTTAATGTAGCTTTGTGCGTGTTGTCAACACACCCAAAAGACTGAATGTGTGGTTATTCCAGTTTCTGTGTTTTTATGTTATTCTGTTTTACTGGATGTCACATATACTTATACTACATATTGTACATACTACACATACTATGTACTAAATGAAGATCATTTTGAGGTGTAAGTAGTCATACTTTTTAGTGGCGTGGGTCCAGAGATGGTTGTTCCACAGCTCAGCTATTACTGGCTGGTGAAGTGGAGGAAGTTCTGACATTTGTGGTTCCCAGAGGATGAACCCTGCCGCCACCATGTGATCAGACTTGCCTGTACTTTGTGTCTTATGCTTTGCAAATGTCATTTTTAATAGGGTGAACATTTTATTTATTTGTTTATCTCTGTTTGTCTATTTTTTTTTCCACCATTTGTGTCCAGTTTCAAATAATATAAAAAATAAATATTAATCCACATCTTCAAGCCAAACTGGATTGAAAATCTTTAGTGGCCATAGTATAAGTTCACACGTTGACACAGATAGTTGTTGTCTGTATCATTTTAGCTCAGAGAAACTAAATATTCAATAGTCTTTTGTTTTAGTGCCGCTGAGCGTTCATTAACGCTAATTTCTGCAGGTCAAAGGTCATGCAAATTACATGTGTCCAGTTGTATGCACGTCTTGTTTCCCTTGTGCAGTTTCATGTGCATTATGCAACCGTGCGTGTGCGTGTGTCACTGGATGATAGAGGTGGGGGATTCCCGCAAACCCGTGTTAACGGTGTTGTGTGTGTGTGTGTGTGTGTGTGTGTGTGTGTGTGTGTGTGTGCGCGCGTCTCCCATCCATCATCACACACACTTCCCTCCTTCAGCGCATTCGAAAATAGAACGGTGTGTGAACATGACCTCTCCCACACGTAAACACTCGCACACACACACACACACACACACACACACACTAGTAAACACACCCATTACGATGCCATTGTGTCGTGGTTTCTTGTCCAGAATGTGGGTGTGTGTTTGTGTGTGTGTGTGTGTGTGTGTGTGTGTGTGTGTGTGTGTGTGTGTTATCAGAAGTTATAAGGAAAAATGTCCCTCTTGCCATGTCCTCCCTCCTTCTTTCTCTCCCTCTCTCTCTCTCTCTTTTCTTTCTCGCCACAAAGTCTGGAGTCGCTGCCAAATTTCCTTTGTGGCAAAGGTGTGGTGCCACGACACTGTCAGACACACACAGACACACACACACTCGCTCTCGTTTTGTTAAAGAAACGTCCACACTGTGGATGGGCCGTGAATTGATAGTGAAATGATTGTGTGAAAGCAACAAAAAAAAGAGGCTGCTGCGTTTGCACGGCTCGAGATGGTAACGTTTTGGAGGGAAATATCTCAGTGACCGTTGATTCATGATCCTCAGAGGATAAAACCTGACTGTCTGGACAGCTCAGCTTTGTTCAGCATGCTAAGCTAGCATTCCGCCGCCATCCAAAGTGGGCCGTTAAACTCTGAGAGAAAAGGTGAGCCTCGTCAGGACGGAAGTGTGACGCTGCGCTCGCGTGCGATTAGTGTAGTGTAGTGTCTTATATGTGTAGCTGAAGGAAATAATGCTGAGTGTGTGTGAAATGAAAGAGCTGGCACGTGATAGTCCAGCTCATACTGGAAGCCGAGCTCTTCATAAACTGATTTTTTTTTTTTACGGTGATTTTTTTTTTTATCCACCCACCAGGCAGGTGTGGATGTTGGTGTGCGGTTGGTGTCAGGTTTTTTTTTTTGTTGTTGTTAGTTGAAGAAATTCCTGGACCGTGGAGGAGTCGGAGCTGTGTGAGTGGCATTGATCTCCTGAACTCACTCACAGGTTGCGAACTGTTCCTTTATATGTTTTGCTCTATTGAGGTGGAACAGGATCTGACCTGCCTGGTTTCTTTGTTCCACCTGTACCTGCAGCAGGGAGCGTACAGTGGATCTTCAAGGTTAACTGGGCTTTCTTCCCCGTTCAAATGTATTTATTGCCATTTTGATGCCGTCTTTTTTCATTTTACCACATGCAAACTTCAGCTGCATATTTGAATTTTTCACTGTTTTTCTGAGCGTGTACTTAAAAAAAAAAAAAAAAAAAAAAAGCCAGAAAGGACTAATCCTTTACACCCCTGCATAAATAGAAATGCAATAAATCCTAAATGTTGAGATTAGAACATAATTTAGGAAATTTCAGATGCACCTCTTTATAACTGAGACTGATTTCACAGTTATTTAATAATATGCTCTAATGGATCGGGGGCAGAGGGTTTCATATCAGCCTGAGAAGAAGCTTTAAGTAGGTGGTTGAGACTCAGTATGAACAATGACATAAAGATGTAGAACACACACACACACACACGCTGAGCCCGGGACAGCAGTTGTAAGTGGGAGTAGTTCCTGGTCGGTGGAGCAGGAGGCTCTGAGACGCCACAGCAGTCTCCCCTGGAGCTGGGCGTGGGGAGGAAAGTAACTGTGTGTGTGTGTGTGTGTGTGTGTGTGTGTGTGTGTGTGTGTGTGTGTGCGTGCGTGTGTTTGTGTGTGCAGGGGGTAATTATAATGCGGTGGAGGAAGGGGGTTGGGCGGGGGTGGGGGGGCGACGACGGCATGTCCTTGGCAGACAGATAAACACACGACATATAATATTCATCTTAAAGCCACAGTTTTTCCCTCAGTGAATGTGTCAGGATGTGTGTCGCTTTGACACGAAAACATCTTCACCGTCTTTGTATTCAAACATCATGAAGATATTAATCAATCATCTAATGAGCCTCTTTATTCTCATAAATAAAACATCAGCTCATTACAACTGAAAGATCACTCCTCAGTGAAACAAACCGAAGGGACAACACGTTGCATCGGCCCTAAAGAATAGAACTGATCAATCAACCCATCGTTTGATCGCTGCGCATGTTCACGTTTCAAGTTGCATCAATCAAATCTGAAACTTGACTTTCGGCTTACAGTATTCCCAAACCCCATCAACACCTCACCCCCCCCACCCCTTCCCAGGCCTTGATTGCCCCTCTCTCTTTCTGTGTGTCTCTCTCTCGCCCCCAATGAGTTGTTGTTAAGTTCAGCCACTAATTGCTCTGGTTGGGACCGTGGTCGACTGTGTTACCGCGGTCCTGCCCTCACACACACACACACACACACACACACTGTTAGCCCACACTAACACATATAGACACACATACTGTGTGCATGTGTGTTTTGTGCAGACTTAATTATAAATGTTGTGTCTATCACTCATTTCAGAATATGCATCCATGCATTTATGTATGCGTTTGTGTTAGTGTGTGTGTGTGTGTGTGTGTGTGTGTGTGTGGGTGTGTGAGAAGCTCCACTCTCAGTTGGGCAGAAACAATGGAACCTCTCTGATTACATCTCCCTGTACAGGCGGACAGGGTGTGTGTGTGTGTGTGTGTGTGTGTGTGTGTGTTCGTGTGCGTGCATGCGAAGCTATGGGGGGGGTTGGCGGGTGGCGGTCGCAAAGGAGGAAAGAGGGAGAGGCAACGTTTGGACCCCCACCCCCCCTCCATTGCCCTGTCTCCCCACACACACACACACACACACACACACACACACACACACACACAGTCGTTCGTTCCTTCCCCTCGTGCCCGCCTGGCATCTCATTGGTTAAATCCCCGGCCATATATTTATCTGATTGGTCAGGGCGGGGTATATATACACAGCGTGGGTCGGTTAAATCTGGCCACAAGTTTCAAAACTTTCAAACAGAGCAGACAGACGGAGAGAGACAGCGAGTCGGACGGCCCGAGTGACGGAGGGGAGCCGAGCTCTGGACAAACCGCTGCACCGCACACTCCAAACAAGAACTGTTGCCTTGTGAGTGAAGAAAAGAGAGAGGCCGAGTCATTGCGGATCGCTTTCGGGGGGAATATCCTGCACCACAACTTGTTTGTTTTCTCTTTTTTTTTCTCTCTCGCTCCTTCTCCCTCCTCTCAGATCTCGATGCTTTGCTTTGGGATTTGTGCTCCAGATCCATCAAATTCCTCTCTTGATCTTTTTCTTTGTCGCCTGAAACACTCCGAGTTACAGACTTTTTCCAAAACTTTGCAACCAAACGAGCCGAGACAGACGTTCAGAACAGAATTTCACTCGGACTAAAAGTTGAATCCAAACCCAGGCTCTGGAATGAATTTAACCGAGCCCAGCCTGTCCAGAGAGACTCTTCTGCATCCAAGCCGGCTGCCTCTCGGGGGCCCCTGGACGTCCAGAACCCCGAGTCCAGCTTCTGATTCTGAAATGGGTTTTGAGCGGAGCCTCTCCGGGGACTGCAGTTCTCCCGACCGCCTCGGACCCGGGAACATGAGGAGAACGGAGGCGAGGATTTCCCTGACGCCCCGTTCGGGGGGACAGAGTCCGGACTTGACCCAGACGGGAGGCGTGTCGGCTGACGGGAAGGCCGCGGGGGGCGAGCAGAGGATCCGCAGGCCCATGAACGCCTTCATGGTGTGGGCCAAAGACGAGAGGAAGCGACTGGCCCTCCAGAACCCTGACCTGCACAACGCTGTGCTCAGCAAGATGCTCGGTAAGACCAGAACTAAACCCTCGGCCTCTTAAATTAGAGCATCAACCAAACAGCCTTTTACGCAGTCATCAGTACAGATCATTCTGGGAAACAGCAGAGAGAAGGAAGTTCAGTCAGAAAGTGAAATAATTTCATCTTTGTTTGAAGTCTCCCACATCAGGGTCTCTGTTCTTCCACAAAATCAAAGAGCCAAGGAGCTCTTTGTTTTGTGGGTTTCAGCTCATCTTCATGGTTCTGGGCTGGTTCAGATGGTCTGAACCCTCATATCAAACAAAACTTAGATTATTCATTCAACATGTAACTGGACAAACGCCACACACGTTCACGTATAGTCCCAGAGGCAATTCATTTAAAATATTTATGACTGTACACCCTGTATGTTACTCCTCTGTTTTAACTAAACTGTTAAAAACAACTGAACAGTTAAATGTGACTTAAATCAGTGCAGTCCCGTAATGGCAGTGTATGTTATTTCTGCTTGTTTGGCCTTTTATAGACTTACAGTTTATTAAGATGCCGGGTTTGAGGGGCTTCAAGTGTGAACAGCTTCACCGCTGAAGCAGTAAACTGACATCTGCAGTGAATTACGATCGGCTGGAGGAGGACGTGCAGAGCAGTCAGATACAAAATTCATCAACGTTAAAATGATCTTTTTTTATCATCATGCACTAAAAGTTTGTTGTTTCTTCAGTGACAGAGTAAAGAGAAAAAAACCAAACATCCAGAAAGTCATTAGAAACTCCTCAAACCGCTCCTGCAGCGTAAATCACTCCTCTGTCCGGCCATGTGCTCGTTACGCTCCAAACTCCACCGTCTCCTCACAAATATGGAATCCACTGTAACCGGCGTGAACCCGAGCTGACCACAGGCGCTGTTCTCCTCCGCTGAGGAAACTACAAACTCTTCATGACCAGCTTTGAGCTGTGGAGGGGTGGGGGCACGTTTTATATGAAAGGTTTTGGGTGGGGTATCGATTTGGAAGAGGCCACTCGTGCCAGGTCAGGGGTCAGGGGCTACAGTGTATGTTTACTCTAATATGATGGGTAAATATGAAGCACAGTATTGATGCGTTATTGATTATTTATTCAAAGAACCAGCTCCTCAGTCGAGAGGAGAAATTGGAATTCAGCTGGTGTCCATCCCTTAAATTCATTGTCATTTTCCCGTTGATGTTAGCAAGCAGATTTAGCTGACACAGCACGTCGCAGTTTTCACCGCTAACGCGTGGAGCAACACGCTCTTATGAGCGCAGGTCCACCGCACAATGATCGCACGATGTGTTACGTTTACAGTGAGAAGCTGCTGCTGGAGCTCGTCTGCAGCTCTTTCACAGAAAGTTCCTGAAAGGAAGCAGGCCTGTCGAAGCTCCGCTGGTGTCCACCACCACCACACACACCCGGGGGAATATAAGCACTTAATGCAGCGGCTGTGACGTGGAGAAGGTCGCAGTGTTTATTGCAGAAGTTTGAACGCACACAGGGAGACGTGTACGGGCACGTTTCCTTATTGTTTCTGTTAAACTTAAATCAGCACTCGGCAGCTCTCAGAAGAAAACCAGAAAGCAGTGGTTCAGCTTTGAGAGGGATTCTGCTCGAACTGAAACAGCCAATCAAATAATCAGCAGACAGTGTTGACAGTCGATTACTGTTAATTAAAATCATTCATTTCACTGGCTCCAGCTCTTCAACTATGAATATTTGTGAGGGTAGTTTTATGTTCTATGATCAAATAACTTGGGGTTTTGAACAGTTTGTTGGACATAAAGCAGTTTGAATATGTCTGTTAATAGGCGCCTCATTATTTTTATATTTTATCATCCAAATAATGACTTGTTAAAAATGACTGTTGCAGCCCAGAATTGTCTGTCTGATGAACACTTTGATAAGGATTGTCAGAATAGTTTTTCTTGTGTACCCTCTTCCTTCCCTTTGCAATTACAAATTTAAATTTTATCATTTTATAAATTTAAATATAACCCTCACTGCACCCTCCAGGTCAGTCCTGGAAGGCCCTGAGTGCCACTGACAAGCGACCGTTCGTGGAGGAGGCCGAGCGGCTCCGTGTGCAGCACCTCCAGGACCACCCGAACTACAAGTACAGGCCTCGACGAAAGAAGACCACCAAAAAACTGAAGCGGGTGGAACCGGGGCTTCTGCTCCACAGCCTGGCCCAAGGCAGCGCGCCGGGCCTGGGGTTGGGACCTGGCGTCAGCCCCTTGGGTGCAGACGGCGTCCCCGGAGGTCCTGCGTATGGACATCCAGGTGCTCACCCTCAACACCACCATCACCCCCACCACCTGCTGCCCTCTCTGGGCCACTTCAGGGACCTCCAGGCTCCGGGACACCCAGAGCTGGAGAGCTACGGCCTGCCCACCCCAGAGATGTCCCCTCTGGATGTTCTCGACGACGGAGCCGGCGAGTCCGTGTTTTTCCCCCAACATGTGCAAGACGAGGGCGGGATGGGAGGCTGGAGCGGGTACCACCACCACCTTCACCCTCACAACCAGCATTATAGCCACCACTACAACAACCACAGTCACCACAACTCCTTACACGGTGCGGCAACACACGGTCAGGGCTCAGGAATGAGCATCGGCGCCAGTTTAAGCACCAGTATGAACTCAGGTTTGAGTCCAGGCAGAAGCTCCAGACTCGATCCCAGAATGAGCTCTCTTGAGTCCAGCATGACCTCGGCCATGAGCTCTGTCACTTCAGTTCTGGTGAATTCGGCCAGCTCCAGGTTGAATCCCGCTCATTCTTCCAGTCACCACATCGCCTTGAGGAGTCCTGCGAAGTGCCCACCGCCTCTGTCCACCTCCCCCTCCACCGTCTCCTACCCCCAGACCTCTGTCAGCCTCTCCGAGCCGATCAAATGCCACCAAACGCCCCTGAGCACCTCCCCTGCCGGCTACTTTAGCCAGATGTATGGGGGCGGCGCCCCGAACGCTCCCCATTTCAACCCGTCTCACCTGGGGCAGCTTTCCCCTCCTCCCGAAACGTCTCCCTCCTCCTGCTCCTCCTCCATCCCCTCTTCAACCTTCCTTACCTCCGTGCATTTAGACCCTTCTAACCCAGAGTCCTCCTCTGCCGAGTTTTGGTCCGAGGTGGACAGGCATGAATTTGATCAGTACGTGAATATCGGAAGGAATCGAGAAGAGGCCTTCGGACTCGGCGGGGGCTGCGGGGGTGGGTCCAAAGGCCTGGGTGGGCGCAGTAGCAATAGCATGGGTAGCAGCATTAGTAGCAGCATCACCAGCAGGGATGTCAGCAGCATTATGAGCGGTGCTAGCGGGTGTGATGAGGGGAGCAGCCCTCTTATATCTGCTCTCTCTGATGCCAGCAGTGCTGTCTATTACAGTGCCTGTATCACTGGATAAATATTTCCCACGATCTCATCTCATACGTATGTACACCACCTTGCATACGGTGCAGTTTGGTTCGGTTTGATAGGAAGGACGTGTGTTGTGAAGATAAGTTTTGGCTCATACTTTTACACCAAGTAACCATCGGTCACATTTTGCTTATCTCTTATCGATTCCCACTCTAATTTAAAAAGTTATTTTTTTTCTAAATGCTGAAAAATAAAGATTTAAATAGAGCTAGAGCTGTGTGAAACCACAGGTTTTTGAAAAATGCATTAACTGGAAAAACACTTAACTTGCAATGAGGACACTCTTTTTGAAGTTAAAGAAATTTATATATAGATGCTTATTTTTAAAATTCATGAATGAATTCCTAAACATGACCTTGAAAAGGTCGGTTGGCTGGCTAGCTAACCCAGCTACTCTGCTGACAGTACAAGCTACAGGAAAATTTAACTTTGATTGCACTGTGCGCACTCCGTCCATCATTTTCAAGACCATCTCATATTATTTTTGACATTTCATCTCAGGAGCGGACACACATTCAAACTTCACAATGTTTTGATGAATTTATCTCAAATACTGGAGGAACGCTTAGCACGACGAAGGACGAACTCGAGAGATGATCAGAGGACGAAAAAAAACAAAAGACTCGGTGGGAGAGACTTGATCCAGCCTCCACATCTCTCAGCAGTGTTGTCGGGAAAGCCTTGGCCACGGACCCAGAGCAGACCACTGATGTCTCCCACAAACTATCAGGATGTTTTACAAGCCGGTTCTGGTTTGTTCTGACCGTGATAAATGCCGTTCTCTCTCTATCGCAGTCCACGACAGGGCCTCATGTCAAACTCGATGCCAAAATCTCAAAGTTTTAAGTTGCTTAGCTCCTTGGCAAACGCAGACGTGGAGATGATTAAAATATCATTCTTCTTGACCAGTAAGCCTCTCTGGTATAACAAACATATCGCTTGTTTAAACAAAACGTAGAGTCTCAAAGTTAAAAAGCATAATTTAGTCCTACAAATAACAGAAGATTGAGTTCTACAAGTTGATTGGAACAAGTGTGGTAAGATTATGAAAACATCATCTTCTCTTGGGTCTGCACATTTACAAATTTAACCAAAAGCAACACCATACTCTGTGATACTGGTAAGTGGTTTGACCACCCCAATAACAAATGGTTCCTGTCTGATTTTCATTAAGAAATGTAAGGACAGTGGTTCAATGAGCTACAGGTCTTATGATTCTTGGAAACCTCGGTTTGAAGTAGCCGTGTACTGTATCGATATAGATGCTACGCCTCCCGGCAGGATGTGAAGGAGAAACTGAGACTATGAAATGTTCTCTTTGCACTGGGTTTAATGTCTTAGCTGTATAGAAGGAACACTACTTATTAAAAATCAAATGTCCATAATTTTGAATATGTTTTTGTACAGAAAGGACTGTGTTGTCTTTGTTTTATAGATTCTTATTCTTCTTAAAGCAGTGCAGTCCTTTTTTTGAAATGTGCTTGTTCGTTGTTTTTTTTTTTGCCAAGTGTGACATGAGAAGAT
This sequence comes from Psettodes erumei, assembly GCA_016785225.1. Classification (NCBI taxonomy): domain Eukaryota; kingdom Metazoa; phylum Chordata; class Actinopteri; order Pleuronectiformes; family Psettodidae; genus Psettodes; species Psettodes erumei. Next base: position 2,020,882 of record JAFBJZ010000969.1, read on the forward strand.
CAACGACACTCTTGTGTCTTGATGATGAATGTGACACCGGGGCTGGGAGGTGATTAGCCTAGCTTAGCATAAAGAGAGGACTCAAGGGGTGAAGTAATTATCTGTAGTACTCACTACTCAATGCGTCATACTTCGTTTGTTTAACGCGTGCAAACAAACTTTAAAATGATCACGTGTGGTTGGAGAGGGAGTCGTTTACTGTCGTCACTGCTCCCAGCTGTTGTTTGACAGGATATAATTGCAATTCGTAGCTCCACGTTAAACCACTAATTGTTGTTTTACTTCTCTGTTTGTGTGGATTAGATGTTCATCTGTGAACTTCAGAGGTGTCGGTTAGGTGGGGTTTTGAACTTTGAATGGAGCTAGAAGAGCTGTTTCCCTCTGCGTGCAGTGTTTACGCTAAGCTAGGCTAATTACCTCCCAGCTCCGGTGTCATACTCATCCCACAGATACGACAGCAGTGTTGATATTCTCCCTTCCTATGGCGAGAAAGTGAATGGGCACATTTAACAAAATGTCCTAGTACTCCTTTGAAGATGATTCAGATATAAAGGCATTGGGGCAATGCGCTTCCACAGTTGTTTTGTGTGTATGTATTATAAACTTTAAACTTGCCTTAGAAAAGAAATCTATAATTGTAATTATCTCTTGTAAGATCCTTGTGGGTCTTTTCTTTGTTACGTTTCACACTTTGCGCTCGACCAGTGACACCAGCAGACAAGAAAGTTGCCCTCCCATACAAGTGTTCATCTAAATGAATGGAAATTAAAGTGAGAACTTTAAATTTAATGTTTTGTTTGTGCTGAGAAAATGAGAAATCAACAGTTGTAGCCACTGTAGAGGCCTCCCAGTGTGTGTTTGTGTAGCATCTACCCTGCGATAGATTTGTATATGGTCAGAACAAAAAAAAAAGCAGAAGTCTCTCTTCAAGCATTTATCCTGCATCTGTTCTGCATTAGTCATACAGACAATACTTTTTTTTGTACATGAAACAGTAGAACAAAATCGAGTATCTAGTACAGTGAAACCAGTTATATTTACCACACCGTTCCTTGCGGCTGCCATTGGTTGAAAACAGAGCAACAGTAGATTTTTCCAAACATTTCCTCAGGAGGACGCAGCCACAGGGCAGCAGCAGTTCAAACTTAAAGCATTAAAAAAAAAAAAGCACTTCTACATCTGCATTTGACATTCTTCCCTGTTGACACCAAACACAGTCTTGTTTCCATTTTAATTTACTGTGACACACAAGAACATCAGAGACACAGGCGTTTTTGGAGTCGTGCAATAACTCTGGGCTTTTGGTAATAATTATCTGAAAAAAAGAAACACCCAAGATTTTGGGATTAAAACAAAGGCCGTTTTCTCAGCAGTCGAATAACGACAAATTAAAACCAGGATTTTCCCAGAAATGTCACTGTTGCCCTTCTAAATCTGTCTGACAGGGATCGTTTTTATATTTCCTAAGTGTAGAAAATTGTTTTGTTTTTGTTTATATTTGAAAAATGTGGGCTGGCTGTAAATGTGATCTGTTCTGTTTTATAAAAATAATTTCACAAAATAAACACTTCTACGGTTGCATTTGGTATGCAAGTCTCTGGTGGAACACGCTGAAAGACACATTCACACCTCAGACCTGATGAGCACAACCAGAAAAGAAACCATCCTTTTCCAGCTTTTGCTTTTTCTGCCTTTAAAACAACATCTTCTTGGACATCTCAGCACTCATCAAACATGGCTTTATTTTCATTTTTTTCTCCCATAGCCTCCAAAGTTTCCCAAGATACCTGTTTTTAGAGATGGGTGCATCATATGTTGCACAAGGCATCAAGAAAATTTCCATTTGTTGTGATTCCAGAGTGATGAAAACTCGGTCTTCGGCTGCATTCCATTTAGTTAAGCTAGCTCCGGGGTCCTGGTAATGTGCATGCAGGCTGACTGGTGTGGATTACTGGGACCCCCGATGGGAAAGCCACTGATTAGACCTGAGTCTAAACCTTACAAATCCCCGACTGTCAAATCGTAAGATGTACGTGGGCCAAGGTGCCAGAACAAAACCGGCACAAAAAAAGGTCCCTGAGACACCCTGTCATTGGTCGTAGTTTTTTGGGGATTTGTTTGTGAATGTGTCACAAGACTAATCATACAAATGGGGATGTTGGACAGTCACTTTTCTGTTTTGGACCTGACAATTCCATCAATGAAATGGGTCATTTTCCAGATTGTGTTGCACAAAAGATTATATATATTTATACAAAGTATTCTTTTAAAAGCTACAACATGGCTGTCAGCTCGCCTACTTTGGGAAAGTGCTGCAATGGACAAGCTATTTGTTTTGCTTTCATATCAGCTGCACAATCTTTTGGACTCATTTTGTTTGACAGCCTGTTACGCCACATCCTCTGCTCCGAGAGCAGCGAGCGTTGAAAAGTGTGAACGACGGGCGTATCGGGTTGATCTTCACGGCTTTGAAAAGTTGTGCTCGGGCGTACCGTTACCAGGCCGCGGCTTCCGACTGAGGACGGGGCGAGAGCACGAAGCGCTTCTCTGCCATTTGGACCTTTTCAGGTCAACGCGAGGATTCACGTTTTAAGAGGCGATTAGTTTTGGTGTCTCGTCTGAGACGGGCCGCAACGTGCGGCGCAGCCGTCGTCCATCTGGCTTGTGGCTTACAGCTCGCCAGGCCTTGTTCTCAACATGTTATACCCACAAAATGTCTGGAATAGCTTCAGTTAGTTCAGTCAGTTAGGGTTCAGCTCCAGGATTGCATTCCCAATCCAAAACGACCCAGGAAATAGACAGTGCCCTTCACCTAATTTGTTATTTGTGTCAGTTGTGGTGAAGAACACGCTCATGTTCAGTTAATGCATTTCATCACTTCGTGACCTGGGACTGGACCTGGGTTCGGACCGGACTGCAGGACGGACAGATGGACTGAATCAGTGTTTGTCCAGCGGTTCTCGACAACGCGCTGAAATAAGCGTCATCTTCCAGCACAAACACTGTGCTTGTTGGTGCGTTCGGTTGTGTTTTCCAAAGTCTACATGCGAACGCTGGGGATCTCGGTCCTCGCGTCTTCCCGGAAGAAAGAGGAGAAATGAGGGGGGGGAAAAAAAAAAAAAAAAGGAGGAGAAGACGGGAGGGAGACAGGAAGACAATTGCCTGAGTGTTTGTGCGGCGTTGTAATCCTCTGTGATCTGCTCTGATTCTGTCCTCTCTGGGTTCAGATCTGATGCTAAACGAGTTTTGGCTCGGTGGGACACCCCCACCCCACCGCCCCACACCCCCCACCCCCGAACAAACCGCTGACGGACTCTAAAGAAAACATTTGGAACAAGGAAAAACTGTTCTCTCTGTTTTTTCTCCCCCCCCAAACCCCCGATCACTGTGATTTTCTCGTCCGCTTAGCTTCTTTTCCACTAGTTTGATTTCTCCCTCTTGTTTTGCCCTCTTTTTTAAATTTTTTTTTCTTTTCGTTCTGCTGCCGTTCATTTTGCTTTTCTCCCCATCTCTCTTTTTCCATCATGTGTTTGATTCACTGTTTCCATCAGGTTTTTGTTCGTGTCTTCCTCCTCCAGCGTCTAAACAAACTCCTCTCTCCACTTTCTGCTGCTCTCCTTTGCCCCGTTTACCCGCTTTTCACATCTTTCCCTCCTCCTTTTTTTCCTAACTCCATCTTTCCCGCTTTCATCCTTCCGTTCTTTCTCTCCTCTTTCGCCCCACCGATCCCATTTTCTTCCCCAGTGTGTCCACTCTTCTTCTCTTTCCCTCCATTCTCCTCTCCTCCTCTCTTTTCTCCCCATGACCCTCATGTGTTGATACTTTTCCTTTCTGGCCCTTCTGCCATCTTCTTCATCTTCATCCCTCCTTTTCACACCATTCCCGTTTCTCTTTCGCCCCACCCTCCTCCCCACCTCCCATCATCCTTTCGTAGTCCACTTTCCTCTCCTTTTTGACTCACTCACCTCATTCATCATCTCATCTTCCAGCCTTCATCTCTCCTTTCACCCTCCTCTCCATCACATTTTTCTCCCACTTCCCCTGTTCGTCTATCATTCTCTTCCCTTTTTCTTCATTCCCATCCTTTCTTCTTCTTTCTCTTTGCATCCCAGTTGTTTGTCCCACTTTCCACCAAACTCTCGTCTTGTTTTCCACCAATTACTTGTGTATCTTTTCATCCCTCTCTCTTGATCCTGCGCTCATTTATACCGTCTGTCTTCTCCTTTTTCTTTTTTCTTTTTTACCACATTCTGCTCAGTTTCACCCCATTTACCCTCCTTTTCACCTCAGACCCCCCCCCCCCTTTTCGTCTGGCTTGCAATTTTTTTTTTTTTTATTAACGTTTACATAAGATTCAATTATCTTTTGGTTTCAGGACAGAAAGTTTTACACGTCTTAACTGGGCTGTAAAAACCAAGCTGGGGATTGTGTGTGGTGTGGAATGTGTGTGTGTGTGTGTGTGTTTTCCTACACTGGGTCATGTTGTCAGCGTGTGTGTTAGTGAGGGGGGCTTTTTAACAGTGTGAGTGTGTTGCTGAGGTAACTGACAGGAATGCGAGCGACGAGGAGGAAACTCCTGTGGAAGTTTGGGATGTTCGGAAAGGGTGTGTGTGCCTCTGTAGAGTGTGTGCGTGTGTGTGTGTGTGTGTGTGTGAGACCAGAGAGGAAGAGGTGTATATTTTTGTGGGAACACCTCACCCTCCGCTTGTTACCCTGACTGGAAAAGATAACACAAGCCTGGATTCCCCTTCTCCCAGCTGGAAACGAACACACGTGAGCGTGCAGGGCGTGTACACGCTGCGTTTTCACGGTCCTGCCTGCAGACAGATATCAGTCTCTGTTGGTTTCACGCTCTGTCACGACCCAGTAAACTACTTCTTTTTTTTTTTTTTTTTTCCTTTTTTGTTTCTACACTGCTCCCGTTCGGCTGAGGTGTTTGGTTAGACTTTAAAGTGTTTTCATAATGCTTTTTCAAAGTTTCCCTGAAGGTTCCATCTCAAATTATGGGAAAATTGGTTAAATATTTCTAAAATGAAAAGATGGATAAATAAAGAGGTTTCAAGTCAAATTGTGCTTGGAGAATTATATAGAATTATTTTCCACTTAATTTCCTGAAAACTTTCCTCCTTTTTCCTGAAAAAAAAAACATTAGCCAGTATTAAGCTGTGAATTACCAGGACTGTAGTAAGTATGAAGTCATTATATTCATGTTTATAAGAATAAAGTAGGAAATTGTGTCAGCTGTAAGTGAGAAATAGTTCATTAACAGGGCGTGTGTGGGGCATTGGCCTGTGTCGGCATCTCCACGGAGAACAAGTGAGTGTTTGGTTGATGTCTTCGGTTTGTGCGGCTCACAGGGTGGATGTACAGTGGGAGAGGTGGAGATGCGGAGCAACGCAAGATGCATATGGCGATGGACAAAAAACGGCAGAGAGAAACACGGGGAGAGGCAGAGTGAATGGAATTTGTACATCCATGTGTTTAAGAGCAAGAGGCTGATTAAAGAGAGAGAGACTATCCGCCGGAGAGAGAGAGAGGGATTTTCCCGTCTCTTTCTGTCTCGGTGGTGTTTTATTGGCCACATGTGGTTAGGATGTCAGATCAGTCACCGCAACTACACACTGACTCACTAACTGTGTGTGTGCGTGTGTGTCTGTGTGTGTGTGTGTGGCTGCGGTCCTCCTTGTTGTGTGTGTGTGATTTCACAGACTCTGATGTGAGATGACAGCTGGTTTACACTGCAAATGTGTTTGTTTGTGAGTTTGTGCAACTAGCAACTTCTTTGTGTATACCATACTGTATATAATGTTCTCTCAAAGAGGGTTGTGTGTATGTTGTGTGTATGTGTTCGTGTCATCATACTGTAAATGTGTGTGAGACCGAAACTTTCTATTTTATGTCCGTGTGCTTTTGAATTTCCACTGACTGTGACCGCTGAACATGAAATGATGCCGTGTGTGTGTGTGTGTGTGTGTGTGTGTGTGTGTGTGTGTGTCTTTCAGTGCCACAGATTAAATGGGAATTGATGACAGATATAGCCAAGACTCACAGTCTTGCCTCAGTGTTTTGTGCACAGATAATGCAACTTTCTTTTTCTCTGAATCTCTTGTTGTATCAAATTTTTTTTTCTATTTAAACCTATTTACACTTTTAAAAAACATATCTACTGTGTCCATCTGGGGCAGCTGTTCATCATTGTGACTTGTCAGGATGATTTGTGTATTTTAATTAAGGCTCTTGTATGGAGATCACAGGTTGTGCATCTGCCAACATTGCCAATTCAGTTCCAAGTACAAAAAAAAAAAAAAAAAAAAGCAGCTCGAAGCGGTGATAGAAATCACAGATGGACTCATATGGTAATCTTCACATTAATATAAAACAGGAGATCATTTCATTACTTCAGAGCCATGAGTTTTGGAACGTTTACATTTGCCTTGCCGTCATGGAGGAACCATGTGTCACTTAACTACTAAATATTTTCATAGCAGTAGTAGACTCTTCGGCATTGTTAAATTTTACAACAGCAGAAATAAAAAGGAAAAAAAAACATAGATTTGCAAATGATAACTTAGCAACTGTAGCTAGGTTTATCAAACTGTAGTTTATGAGATTTCCAAAAGATTCTTTTTGTTGCATGTGCAAAAACAAAAAGTGTACACGTGAACACTGCATGCCTGGCTAACGAGTTACAGTCCAATAACAACCTAGCATTAATTCAGAAGCAAATAGTTAGCCTGTCGTTAGCTAACTACGTTATTTTTTGAAAAGCTTGTATCAATTCTCCTGATGCTACGAACTAGCACTTGTAGAGTTCAGGCTAACTTCAGCCGCTCTGTCCCACTCAGAAATCAAAATCTGTGATAAACAGCGACACTAACGTCGCAGAAGTGTTGAGATTACAAATAGAGAAAGTTAGAAACTTTACCAGACAAGAAAATTTAAAAAAACAACAACTTACTAATACTTAAAGAGAGCGGCGGTGAGTTCTAGGTGTGGACGAAACCGAGTCATTTTGTTCAAGCAACTGCTGTAGCGTAACTGATTTGTGTATTAATATGGAAAATAAGCTTCAGGAACAGGCTTCATGCTGAATGTGAGATTATACCCAGCGAGTTACAGAAGCTAGGGAAGCAGATGTTCGCCCAGACGTGACACCATGGTTTAGCTTCTCTGGTAACGCTCATAGATGTTGCAGAACGTGTCTGGTCTTTGATCGGCCTAAATGGCGAAGATGTCACTCGTTGACCTCTGCTGACTTCCTGTGGCGGTCCAAAAGTGAAGCCATGAATGCTCAACACCAGAGCGACTTCTGCACACAGCTAATTGATCTCAGTCATTCGGCCGCTGCGTTCTTCCAAGGAACGTCGTCTGGCGCTGCCATCCCTGCACATGAAGAAATCTCAGCCCAGATTGTTCCTCTTTGTGGTTCCCTGATCTCCCCGCACTTTGCGTTGTTGAACAGATTCAGAAGTTCGCGCTTCAGGGTCTCCTGCTGGGTTCAAACTTGTTCCTTGCTTGTAAGTTGCTTTTTTGATAAAAGGTTGTGCACATTTCTGACCTGCCCCATAACTCGACCGTCGTTTGAACTCTCTCTGCTATAATGCTCTGGATAGACCAGATGATGTCATGTGTGTGTGTGTGTGTGGGGGGTTCACTCCTTCACCCCACTGCTGCAGGATGTCAGGCTCTCCCTTCCATTACCCCCACTGCTTCCTGTTTCCTGTCTCTGCAGGAAGTAGCTCTGCGTTCACCTCCTGTCGGAGGGGGCTGCTGTATGACAGGACCGGAGAGGAGCTCTGCTGTATTAACAGCTTGTAATAACGTTAGCAAGACTGTATGAGGTCATAGAAAAAACAAGAAAAATCTTTATCCCACTACATGAAGCACTTTTTTTGAGGGGGGCAGCAGCGCCACACAAAAGCAGTTTCTAAGAATAAAAGAGACAATAAAGAAAACTTGAAAGCAGGGTAGAAAAAAAATGACGAACATGAAAGGAAAACATCAAACGTGAGGTCAAGGACAATGACTCAAAGATCATTCCAGCCTCTGTTCTGGATTAAATGTGGGATCTGAATTTTCCCGTTTGGGAGGAAGCTGAATTGTGTTTTTGTCGATTGGAGCTTGGTGACAGTTCCACAGCTCACAGGAAAGAGAGAGAATGACCTCTGACCCCGGGTAAAGCTGCCTCTCCTTTTAATAGACGCCAGGGTCCGACACATATCATTTTATTTTTTCTCTCTCTTCCTCTCACTTCCCCTTCATTTTCCTCTTTTTCTTTTATCTTTTTTCTCTGCTGCTGTTCATGTCCGCCTTTCCTGCTCTCTCATCCCTCTCTCCTCCCTGTCCGCTGCAGGATTCCCCCTTCTTTTTCTTTTCACGCTTCTTTCACCACTTCTTCTTCTCTTCAGTTTTTCTCCTCTTTCACTCCTCCCTTCCCTCTTTCATCATTTAAAAGTTTTGACATGGTGATGCAAAGGGGTGGGGTTGATTCATTCGCTCATTCCAATTCATTCATATGTTGGTGTTTTTCAGGTGGAGGTGTTTGTGTTACAGATCTAATTTAAATTGGATTAAAATGCCGTTTTTGCTCATCGGTCTGTCTCTATCTTCATGTTTATCAGTTGGTTTTGGAGACGTTCTTAGATTTAATTGTTGTTTTTCATCACGTTCATCAAGGATAAAGAAAAACGAGACAGTTGAAACCCTCCACGCTCCTCAAACATGACATGAATTTAAACTTTTAATTTTAAACGTTGTTTTTACACGCGTGCTGTTGGAGGCTCTGGGAAGCGCTTCATTTGAATCATGCGGACATCTTTATTCTCCCCTCCCCCTCCTCTTGCTGCTTCCCTCTCTCCTTTTTCTCCTATCTATCTTTCTCTCGGCTCTCTCTTTTCACCCCCCCCCCCCCACCCCGCCCTCTCCTCGTTGGGAGCCAAGGTGTGGGTGTTAAACCTCTGCGGTCTGCTGGTTTGGTGGCCTTGGCTTTGAAGGGCTTGTGGGTTGCGGGTTCAGATCCCGGGCAGCTCTAACCACTAACCTTGACTGGTGGAACCCATCTATCACCGTGGCAACAGTCGAACCAGCCAATCGGGGAGCCAGAATCTGAGTCAGCAGGAATCCAGAGGAAAAAAAGTGCAGTTTTTATTCTATTCTAGTCATTTGTCTCAAACCGTTTGTGTCCATTTTTCTCCTCTTTTAATGTCTCACTCCGACGTTTGTTTTAGCACTTTGAAACGCGTGGCAAAATGGGATGAATGGAAAAAAAAGAAAATACCAGCCAGATATATTCCTTCAGAAAGAAATTGAGAGAAAATGAGCATGACAACATAGGAAAACATCAAATCTGCCACGAGAACAAAAATGTCAAAAGTGAAGGAAAAGAAAAATAAAGACAGAAAAGTGATAATAAAGATTGAAAAGACAAAACTGAAGAAAAAACAAAGTTTAGACAAATACCAAACATAGGAAATGGGAAAAGGTGAAAAAATGTGAAACAATGGGAGATTAAAGTCGCTTAACGTCAGAAAACATCTGAGATGTTGGCTCCTTCTTGGGTTTACAACAGGGTTTAAACATTTTGTTTAAGGTTGGGTTGAGGTTTTGGTCGCTGTGTTATTTGTTTTACTGAAACACACCCCGATTCACACGGTCCAAAATCTGTCTTGTGCGGTGATGAAATAAAGGCATTTAGTGATTTCATAGGAATCAATAGAAAAAAGTCTTGATTGGAGGATGAAAAAGAAGAAATTATTTCTCTTTCATCTTCCTGGGTTTTTTTTGTTTCGCCTCTTTCGTTCTTTTTCCTCTTTCCCACTAATCCAGTTGCGTCCTGTCCCTTCATTTCACAACAGCATCAAAACAATTTGAAATGTCAAAAAGTAAAAAAAAAACGTGGGAAAAGCAGAGCAAACGAGAGCAAAAGGAGACATAAATGAAAGACGGCAGCCCGTGCGACAACAGATGAGGACATTTTGAGGCTCTCCGTGGTCTCCAACGTCTATTTTTAAAACCGATGACAAAAGTACCCGTGCTATTTGGGGGACGAGCGGCTCCAAAACTTTCTGTTATAATTCAGTCCATTTATCTTTCTTGGCTCCCCTGGTTTTCCTAAACCTACATGCATGTCTAAACACCGGGTTTATGAGAGCGCCGCCGATGTGGAAATCTCCTAAAATTAAACAGAATTTCAGCCCGTTTTTATATATTTGTCTGTTGTCGGTTTTGTCCGCAGTGTTGTCACTATAACAGGCACTGACGCCGCGTGGGAGTGTGTGTGTGTGTGTGTGTGTGTGTGTGTGTGTGGCGTGGTGACCCAGCATGACGCCGTAGAAAGCATCGCACACGGCTGCCAGCAGACAGAGAGAAAAGGAGTGTGGGAAAAAAAAGCCAAAGAGAGGGAGGGAGGGGAGAAAAACAACCGTAGATGAGGAGAAGGGGGAAAACAGGAGAAAGAAAGAGAATGGAAATTATTGGCGATTTTTTTTTTCAAAACGGGGGAAACACGAAGAAAAAGAAAGAGGGAGAGGAGATGTAAAAGGACGTGAGTTAGCAAGAATAATAAAGAGGGAAAGTTTGTTTCTCGTTTCAGGTACTTTTCTCCATTTGTTTAAATCAATAACTTCACTGTTCCTCATTGATGATTTAATGATCATCCGCTAAATATCGATGTTATATACATTGATGTTGATGGAATCATTGGTGACCATTCACACCCCGTCATCAGGGGTAATCAGAGGTTGCCCGGGGACGTGTGGACTGGACGACCCGCTCCACCCCCCAAAGAGTCCAGAATAGTGAAATCAGTAACGGACCAGAACCAAACCACGGGCTCTGTCCTTATCTTTGTCTATCACTTCTTTTTTTTCTCCTTTCACACAGGAGAGTCAAACAGCTGATGTGCCGCTTGGTTTCACCTCCTTTCCTCTCAGCACGTTCCTAAGAACACTTCCATTTCTCCATGGAAACATCGAATCGCTGCCGTAACGGCGAGGCTGCCGGGGCCCGTTAAACCGGGGAGGACGCTTGATTTTAACCCCAACCCGTCACATAACGCTCAGGTGTGTGTAGGAGACGCGGGGACGGGGGGACTCGGAAAGAAGGAGATGGAGGAAAAAAAAACAAACAACTGAGACAGAGCGACCATCTTTTTTTGGTTGGTCTTGTTATTGTTTTTCTCCTTTTGCTCAGTTTTCCCCCTTCTCAGGTTTCCCCCTACACTACGTTTCCCAACATATCATTGGCTTTGGTGTGTGTGTGTGTCTGGAGCCATGGGATGAAGTGTGTGGTTACCCACTGGTGTGACCAGGGACACAGGGGCACCTCTCTCTCTCTCTCTGTCTGTCCATGGCTCTCTCACTCTGTCATTTTCTGCAGCCTCAGTTTGACGTGTTATTTGCAGAGATCATCTGTGTCCTGTGTGTGAAAGGGGGGAAAAGTCCTCTACAAATTACCTCCCAATCATCTTCTATTATGCTCCCATTGGACTAATGCAGAGCTGACTTGTCTTGGCTTTGACACAGTGAGACCCAGTGGAAAGGTGACATTCTCAAACATCATATAATGGAGATTTCCTGCGCTGCGCTTGGCGAGGACTCACAAAATGCCTGTGGCTGCGTTGCGTTGCCACGACCCGTTAGCGAGAGGACGTCTGAGGCGCTCCTTTAAAAGGCCCGGCGGACGGAGCCGGGTCAGAAGCAGGATCCAGCTCACCTGACCTAATGCTCATCAGCATTACATTCATGAACTTAAAACCTCCATCCTGAAAACACCATCCCAAATCCCATTTGGATGTTACTGTATCTCTAGGGGATTTTCATATTACCTGCCCTGGTTAGTGATTGTAATCCAGGGAGGAGCACGTGTATGTGGTTCATCTTTCACTTCAATCCCATCTCGAGTCTGGCACACTGGCGTTAGCTGTTAGCGTAGCGTATTCCTGTTCCCGTGAATGCACAGACTGCTGTCACTGGATTTCTCTGTTCATGCAGAAAACTCAGGCAGCTGCTGCTGCATCTTTTTTTTTACTGTGATTTCTAAGCAGATTTATGGATGTTTATCTGATATCCTCAGGAAGTGTAGATCCCCCCCAACCTTTTCAAATCAACGTGGTATTATGAGCTAGTTTGTTTTTGATCATGTTAGTTCAAGGATGCAAGGATTCAAACCAGCAACTGTTGAAGGCGCAGGCATCCCTTCACCACAGCTTCCAAACCCTCAAAATCCCAGAGTGAACCTCTTAATCAGCAGGTCCTGGATGAGCAGAACCACCAGCCCGACCTGCTGGAACGGAGTCTGCTCCCAGCAGACCTCGGACTCGCAGCGGCTGTGACGAGCTTCCAGGTTTCTGGACAGTGAGGATTTTTTTTTATTTAATTTTTTTTTATCACAGGTTTGATTCACAAGATGAAGAAAAACAACAACCAGTACAGTTCACAGATGAAACCAGATCTCCAGGTCGAGCAGGAAAAGACAGAAAAAAGTAATTAATCATAATAAGTTATAAAATATTTTTTAAAAATCCTTTAAAATTAGGTTTAAGAGCCAAAGATATGAAGCTGTACGTTTTACATCTGTCTTCATTTTCCTTACAGCAGCACTGGTTCTGTCCTTTGTGTGTCCTTTCCTGTTTTTCTCTGAGCTGTGATCTCCCCATAAGGCTTCACGCACACACACTCGTACACACACATACACACACACACACACACATACACACATACGCAGTAGGAGGATGCAGTAGTAAACATCAGTGACGTCAGGTCGATTCGTGATCAACAGCAGAGGAGTCATGGCTAAGGTCAAGGTATCCCTCGCGCACACACATCATGACAGCCGGACACAAATTCTGCAGCTCGTTCAGCCTCGCTGAGCCCCCCCCCCCAGGAAGAAAGACAGCTCAGAGGAAGGAAGAGGGGGGAGACGACAGGCCAAAATTATTCATTCGTTTATGTTTCACCTTCGATAGTCTCCTTGAGCTCAGGGTGTCTGTTCTTGCCGGTTTACAGACGATAGTCCGATGATGTGAAGCAGCACAGTCACATCTGTACTTATTATCTTCAGGACATTATAAAGTAACATGAATGTCCTGTTTGCTTGTGCCGCCTTCGTGGGAAAAAAGCAGCCGGCTGCCTGAAATCTTAAAGGATTTTGCAAATGGCCGATGCTGCTGGACATGCTGCAGTCAAACTGTCGCATGTACAACATTTCCGTCCCACAGTGGCTGGAACCTGGATTACATGGTGCCAAAGTTAGATCCAGGGACCAGGAGAGAGGGGTCGGTGCTTTGAGCTGCATAAACAGAGCCGTGAAGAAGTTGCTCCTGCTTTCGCTGACAGGAGCATACTGTAGAAATATCACCTTACAGTCTGCTCTCCAAGGAGGTTATATTATTGGGTCGGCCTGATTGTTTCTGAGCGGGATTATGTGATCTGGATCAGTGTCTGGATCCAGGAAATTTTTGAATGATTCTTCACCATAATTTCATATTTTGAGTCATATTTCCATAAATGAATGATTTGAAATAAGTGGGGGCGACCCAGTAGCTGAATTGTTTGGGTGCATAGCATGTGGGTTCCCCGGTTCCACTCCCAGCCGGCCGAGCCGTTTGCTGCAGGAAGTGGATGAATCGGAGTGCCTTCCATTCTGTAATGTTATGATGTCTGCTTACATGTATCTTGTTTGATGTGTATTGGAAACAACGTGCGATGGTTTTGGGTCCATCTCGAATAGTGAAAAATAAAAGGTTCCTTGCTCAGCAAACCTGGAACCCAGAAACCTGGAAGCCACCGGGAGCTTCTTGGAGCTGTCGTGATGTTGTGTCTCTGGGGACGAGTCGTGGTTCCGACTGTGTGGTCTGCTGCTGCTTTTGGTCTTAGATGAACGGCAATCAAAACTTGGACCTTTTTTAAGAAACCGTTACTGCTTGACCCATGAGACCAAACCAGAACCCAGACAGCAGCTGCAGTTCAGTTCAGCAGGTGTTTCATAGGAAGTTCTGCCCACGTTGACACGAGTAGCAGCTCGAACCATCATGTGTTTGCTCTGTGGGCTGTACAGGCCCACACCTGAATTAATTTACCTGCAGCGAGGAGGTAAATCTGCCCATGAGTATTGTCCAATGTTTAATCGGCAGGACACAGAACCAGCCATGCCATTTACGGTTGGGGAACTGAATTTGTGACCTAATTAAAAGCCAGCAGTTAATCTGCTTTTCTGAATGCCACTTGTGTGGGGCTTTGTAAACCACTGGTCTGACACTGAGCTGTGCATCGTCCCATTGGATCAAAAGAAGTCAAAACATCTTTCACATTTTGGTGTGGAACATGTGAAGCCGTATGAAGCCTGACCACTTTACATCCTGGTGCTAGTAATGAGAAGATTAAAACACCTTTTGTCAGATTTTTCTTATGTCTTTATCATGTTAAAATTGTTAAACATCAAGAGAAGATGGAAGAGACACACCAGGACAATGTGCTAGCTCCATCCAACCTTTTATTTTTGCCGAGCCCATGAGGCGCCTGTTATTGATTATCGCTGACTGTCTGTGATGAAAACCATTCTTAGCAGCTACCTCCGCTGACAGGATTTCATTAATCTGGAACCTCTAATGTCCAGTAATGGCCCAAAGGAGATTTGGCAAAGTTTATTTTGTTTTGTTTGCCTCCAACACCAATGCAAGTTTGGGTATTTGGGTTGTAGCTACTACATTAATGCATTAAGTTTTGGCATCATATTTAGTGAAATTACAAAATTTGTCATTGTTAGAGTTCATGCTGAGTCGTCCTTTGGGACAGCACTGGAATGAAGAAACCACCTGGTCGTCTGCTAAATCTGCCTGGTCCGGGTCCCAGAGGTCCTTAGTCAAGTCCCATGTCAAGATCATCCAATCCTGAGACACATCCTTCATCAACAAGATTCAAATTAAGTCTAAAGTAAACCCCATCAAGGCCTGAGCTGTGTCCCAAGTCTAAATAATGTCCCAGGACAAAACTGACAATGTCCAATCTAGTCTAGAGAAACAAGACAAACAAGTTCCAAATCAAATCCCACATCAGGTCTGAACCAACAAGTTCAGAGATGTAAGTCAGGCAAGAGTCAGTGCAAAAAAAGTTTGCACAAACACCAGTAAGACCAAAGCCAGTTCCTAAGTCAACACCAACAAGTCCTGAACCATGTCCAAAGACAAGACCAACAAGTCCCAATTTAGGTCCCTATTATTATGCCCCCGTCATAATCCCATCATCTGTCGTCTGCTTGAGGGGATTGAGTCATTGTTCTGCAGCTACAGTAAATCTGGATTCCTGAGACTGAAGTCATAAGTCAAGGCGCAAATCATAAACTTTTGAGCTGTAAACCAGTCATCAAGGGTATTTGTATCTGACTCTGGTCCAGGCTACGTGGCTTCAGTCCACACCTTTTGAAAATGAGTGTATAAGATCAGCAGCAGCTGCTTCCCTTTAAAGATCCACTCAGTTACAGAGAGCACAAGTAAATGAAACGGCGGCCGAAGCTTACGTTTGAAGCCAAGAGAGAAAAGGCACCAGAAAAAAGAAAAGTGCGGCAGCGTGAAGACACTATCCAGTCTGTCTTTAGTTTGCTGATCCTCTCAAGTGGGTGAGATGTTTTCAGTCCTAGCTTCAGCGCATTTTCACTCCTCCAGACCAAATGACTTAAACACTGTTTGGTTTGGACAGCAGGCAGTAAGAAATAAAGTCAGAGTGCTTAAAGTTAAATCAACCAGTACTTTGCTCAGGTTTGGGTCCCATCTTAAGCCGTGGGTTAGAAGCCATAAGGGCTTCTAGAAAGATCCAGGTTTTTATTGCTACTTTACTTAAGCCAAGAGATCCACCATGACCACAGTGTGTGACCTGGAGTCTTGGCAGCAGCTCATTTAAAGAACTGTACTGTATGTCAGACTGTATATGGACTCCTTTGGGTCTCTTCTGGTGACTGTAATGATGTTTTAAAAAATAACAGCAGGGTATTTTTGTTGTTTATTGACAATATTCTATCTCATTAAATACAAAATATCAGAGACAGAACAACAAAGCCCTCGTGTTGTTTCATTTAATAGCTGCTTGTGTGTGTAGTCACAAGAATTAATCTATTGATATTTGTTTTACTTTCAAACTAATCAGTTTCAACCAGACACATTTTTTAAACAGAATAAAAACTACATTCACTCTTGAAAGAGTAAAACTTACCTGGTGCGAGCAGATGGAAGTGAAAGGGATCGTCAACAGGGATGTGAATGTGTGAGCCAGATTTCATGGAGGTCCCATCAAACAGTTGTTGAGAAATGAACCTCAAAACAACCTCACGACCTCCTGGATCATCCTCTTCATCTACTTAACTGATCAGAGCAGTGAAATACTAACATCCCAAGTATAGCATTTCCCATTTTACTTTATATTTTTATTTTCTACTGAACATTTTGGCTTTTGTGTTTAAACCTGTAGGAACTCCAATCAACCATCCTCACAAAGTTGCTCAAAAATGATTTCAGGAGAAAAGCATCTTGAATCAGGTGTTTCTCAGAACATGGACGACAAACTTCAGAGTCAAATTCATTTTGTTGCCCGGAGCCTAAACAACTGATAAGTGTAAAGATTTCTCCAAGAATTCTGTTCTGTTTCACACATCCAGACACACATCCCTCTGGCGTGACGACCCAATAATGACAGTGAGCAGCTCTTTAGTTTTCATCCAAACCAAACACCGAGCGTTGATGACTGTGTTTGAGTCATCTGCAGCTGGACGGACAGAGCGAACTTCGACAACACTGAGGCTGAAAGTTTATTTGTATGTCAGACCTGTCAGCGACAGTTACGATCTCAAAAGGCTTCAGAGAAGCTCAGGAAAGAAAACAGGAAATAAAAACAAACGCGCAGACCTCCCGAAAACCAGAATCTATGCAATTGGGGAAGAATCCTTCAAAACAAGATCACTCTGATAATGTAATCGCTGCTTAGCTGGGCCAAGATCCACTTCTGGTGAAAATTTCATGCACATGCCTTTTTTTTTTGTGTAATCCTGCTAATGAACGAACTGATTACATAACCTCGCTGGTGGCAGTGACTGAAGTTCCGCTTTTCTTCGCTGAAACATGAAAACAGCAGTGAGATCCAACATGTGAGAGGTCAGATACTGTTGAAATGTAAGAGGGTGAGTTTGACCTCCCGTTCTCAGCTCTAAACATCCTGTTCGGAGGGGGAACCCCCCACCCCCGGGTGCTGCAGTAACAGGTGCTTCACACACCATAATGAAGTGAACACATGTTCAGGTCCGGACATCTTTTCCTCTTTTTGCTGTTTACATCTTCCCTTCCCTTTCTGGAGGGTCACTTCACACGCTGCTGAGATGTGGGAATAATGGAGGTGTGGGTTGGGAACAGGAAAAAAAAAGACTATTTCCTCCAATATGCACGGATTTTTTTTTTTTTTTTTAAGACAGCCAGAAGCGCATGCCAACAAATTTTTATCCCCACAAGCCTCCTTTGTCTCCAAATGTACGAGTGGAAGCCACAGGAGTGATCGGTATGAGCGGGCTTCTGCGCTCCAACCCTCACTTGATGGTCGGAGTGTCGTCACTTCTCAATTTACAGATTCTTCTTGTATATTTTGGTCTAAACACTGTGTTAACGCACAATATATCACGAGCTGCTCCTGGGTCCGGTTTCACAAAGATATTTCAGACTGGTCAGTTTCACAATAATTAAACACTAGTGCTACAGAGTCTGACTCACTAATTTTCCCTCCTTTTTTCATTTTTTTTTTTTTACCTCAAATTAAACATGACTGACATTCTGAGAGATTAACTATGTCAAATTGCTCAGATTTCTGGAAGAATTCAACAGCAACATGAGATTATGTGTGGACAGTTTTCTCAGTCAGATCCCAGCACCGTCCTCTGGGAAAGTCACTGAATGCACAAAATTCATTCATATTAAACGTCATGTGTGTCAAGTTTACAGACTTATTTACAGAAAGGGGGATAAATAAATATAAAAGATGAAAAGGAGAAAGGGAGGAGACAGTGTACTCGCAGCAGAAAGATTTATAACTGAAGACATCCCTTGATTTCCATTAATCAAACAACATCAGATACGCAAACACTTCCTTTGTATTTTGATTTTATAAATCTTAATATGTAACATACGTTATATCAAAACATTTCACGAGGCTCCGGGCCTTTATTTTTACTGATCGAATCAAATGCAGCTGGAGTCTGTAAACTAACCAAACAAACTAAGACACAAGTTTCTGGATCAATCCCAGACAGCAACAAACCACAGCGGAGGCTGGACTACATATTGATATTATTGTAATAACCCCCTCCACACACACACACACACACACACACACACACACACACATACACACACCATTGATTACACTGCCAACAACTCACAGTTGAGCGAATGTCTGATAATGACAGCTGAACGTGTCACTTTATATGCGACTGTTGCGTTGATCACCAAGCTCATCGCTTCGTGAAGACTCGTCTTTTTTTGCTGCAGTGTAATTGCAGACTGTGACCAGCAGATGGCAGCAGACGAACACGTGGCTCCTCCAGCTGCAGCGCTGGCAGTCAGAGCACAGAAGTAAAGCAGATAGACAGGGTAACATGTGACGTGAGGCTGGATATGGCACCACCATGAGACTGTACCCTGTCGTCTTCTACTCATAAGCCCCTCTGCGTTGTGAAGTGCCGGTCCTGGGCCATGGTACAGGACGGCTCTCTTGTTCATGGCGTTCCTATGACATCACCGTCTTTTGGACTGATGCGACAGGTGTGAACACCTCTGAGTCACTGCTGTTTGTATTTATTGGAAGTCATTATTTCCATTTCATAGAGCAAGGCGGGATGGCTGCCAGTTAAACAAGCGGAGTGTAACGTCTGCTGCCAGCCGCATGTATTCACTGTGATGAACAACGTGGACTGATGGGCAGGGAGACTGAGACTGAGTTACTGAGCTGTTTAAATGTAATTTATGAAAACCACTGTGTCACTGCTGCTGTTTGATGCCTGTGACTGTCTTGGTTGATGAATGTAAAGGACATTGATTTGTTTTTAATGACAAGATGATTTTGGGGGGGGCCCTGTTTGCTTTTTATTGGCGAGTGGAGGATGCAGGACAGAAAACGAGCGGGGGGAGGGAGGGGTACGACATCACGGCTGCATAAGCTCGGTTTTGTTAATCCTAACTTGCAGGTTCGTTTGACTCAAACCTTAAGCAGCACATCGTCAGTGCAAATAGTTTTTCTCGCCCTCCTGTGTAAAACATCCGCTCAGCGACCTTGAAAACCCCACGTTAGTTTGAGAGTCCCATCTATGTGTTCCAGCTCTGCGTTACAGACATTACCTCACCGATCTGCTGTGATGTCATCCCCCCCCCTCCCCTCCCTGACGCCTTTCCTCTCCCTGGATGTGCCTCTGTCCCCCCCCCCCACTCTATCTGTTTGGCTCTGTCTCTTCCTCCCTCTCTGCTCACCTCTGCGTCTCCTCTTCTTCCTCCACCTCCTTCTGTCTTGCTCTCTTTCTCTGTCGTCTTTATTTCTGTCCCCCCCCCCCGTTACAGTGCAGGAGCAGCGGCAGCAGAAACGGTGCACACACACATTTTTAAAATACTACATGCTGGCGAGCCACGTTCACGCTGCTGTTTTACGTCACGTCGTCTCTCTGCAGAGCGGCTGAACGTGCGCTCAGACGAGATGTGACATGGAGGTGCTGCGAGTTGCTGCGAAGTGATGCAAGCAGCAAGGGCATCGTTTTCTTCTCTCTCGCGGGAACCGCTCAAGATGCTAACGACAGCCTGACCTAATGAGCGTGAAGTGTTGCTAATGAGTAACGGTTCCAGGGTGCGGTGCGTTGACTGTGCACCGACGTACACATGACGACCGCGCACAGACCAGGCGGTGGATGTTTCCCCAATCGAAACCATTTTACTGCCATTAACTACATGCATTCCTGCTAACAGGGGTTTGGGGAAGCTTTTTTTTTGTTGTTGTTTTGTTGTCGTGACTAAATACATCTGTTTATTTTTACCTCACTTAGCCCAGAATATGTGCACAAAACCCCCCTACATGTTATTTATGGGGTTTTTTTGATGATAGAAATCCTAGGAAGCTTTAGCTTAACAAGAGCCGAGCTGCAATAGAGGGAGGGGTTGGGGGGGTCAGCCTATCTTCCCATTCAGCAACAAGCGTGTTGTGACCAACACAGCAGCATCTTAAAACACGACGCACAATCAGCTTGTCGCCGCTGCTCCTTCTACCTGGAGCCTGAACGCCTGTTATGGGAGGGACCCCGAACGCCTCGTGGACTTTCTGCCTCATTACGCCACCGCTGCCTCGCCGCCTGCTGTCGGCACGAGGGTTTGCGCGTCCTAATATGTCTTTTCTGACTGAGTGGGTCATGCTCAGTTCAGCCGTGTGTGTCTGTGTGTGTGTTTGCTGGATACAGTGATTCTATCTGGTGATGGCTGCTGAGCGTCTGGAAGCCTTATCTCTCTCTGCCTCGTAATGTTTTATTGCATCTTTTATTGTGCGTCGTAGCTGATATTTCTGCGCTGTTATTCACTCAACATGTTTCATTGTGTGTGTGTGTGTGAGAGAGAGAGTTTGTGTGTGTGTGTGTACATATGAAAATCTGGGAGATCATTTGACAACCTGTTGTGGATGTATCATCACTGAGTATAAAGATATTGTAGATTAAGAGATAAAAGTAGCATTACCAGGGTGTAAAAACAGCGAAGATGGAAATTTTACTTAAATTTCTATTACTAAATTTAATAGTAGTCATTTTAGTAGATGGCTGCTTGTAAATATCTTATTACACTTTAAATCGTAACATATTATTGTCATGCAATGTGATGCATTATGCATGTGCAATGAGCATTTTAATGTAGTTGAGCTACATTCTAATTAGTCTTCAGTAGTTTATAACAAAATATTGTTTTATCAGCTGATCTTATGTTTTGTGTGTTTAATGTGCATACTTAACGATTAGTCATAACTGCCAGATACAGCAGATGTTGTGACATAAACATTTTTTTTGCAACTTTCGTCATTTAAAGGATGAGTCGGTGGATACAGTATATTATTCCCACCCATGAAAAGGCCAAAACAAACAATGAACTGACGCTGACAGGTATTAGCCATTAATCCAGAGTCTTTTGTCTT
The DNA here is from genome assembly GCA_016785225.1 of Psettodes erumei. Classification (NCBI taxonomy): domain Eukaryota; kingdom Metazoa; phylum Chordata; class Actinopteri; order Pleuronectiformes; family Psettodidae; genus Psettodes; species Psettodes erumei. The sequence continues at coordinate 2,042,064 of JAFBJZ010000969.1, forward strand.
ATCCGTCTGTGCCACAGCGCTCCACTGTTGTCCTGAAACTGTTAAAGACCGTCCTGAAAACTCACTGGAGTCACGAAATGTGGATTAATCCACCACAGAAAACTGTCCCACACAAATGCACAAATTCCTCCTGCTCCAGTGACGTTTGTCAGAAACTGTGTCACCCATGTTTGGGTTTCATTTAGCATTATATTTTACTTTTTGTGTCTTTTTTTGTCTTGTGTCTCAGACTGTGCTGTTTTATTTTGTTCTAGAGTCTACGGAGATTTAACCTCGAGGTCTTTTAAGTCCTTTGGGACACTTGAGTGAAGTGCTGTAAAAAAAAAAAAAAAAAGTTGAAAATGAAATGACAACCAGAAACGACACTGCCGGAAAATAATAATAATAAAAAAAAATAAGACATGAGGAGTCGCTGCAGTGTTTGACTGAGAAATGAATCCCTGGAGGTTTGAGCGAAGTAGCAGCAATGCCCCCCCCCACACACACACACACACACACACATCGCAGCAGAGATGGAGACAAAATAAAAAATGACACATGGAGCACACATCTCCACTCTAGACACAAATAAAAAGAGGCGCAGAGTTCTAGAAGAAGGTGCACTGTTTTGCCGGTTGTTTTTCCCCTGGACGGACTCGTCCAAAGTTTCCGGTCCCCGACGCTCCAGTCAGGAGAAAAAGCAGCTCTCCCCTTTATTGATTGTGGACTCTGGCTCGCGCTCTCCCTGAATCGCCCATTTCATTATGCTTTGCTCCCAGTTTATTGGTTTTAAGGCGCGAGGCCTCCGAGGGGAGATGTGTTTAGCTTATTGCTTTGGTGGAATGAAGCGGCGCTGGCTTATCGCTGGAGCGTGCTGGTGGTCCGAGCTGCTGGAGCAGCAGAGCTCCGCGTTGTTGTCGGCAACGGCGAACCCAGTGTTGGACGGCGGCGGAAGGCGACGTCTCCTGGAAGGTCCAGTTTACGTCCTGCTTTACCGTTTCCCAGTTTTTGTTCTGCGGTAACGAATCAGTGAAGCGCCACGTTTATCTGCAGCAGGAGGGGGTCGGGCTTTGTGAGCCCGCCATCCAGCAGCGCCGGAAACCGTCACTCCCTTTTATTAACCCCTTTCTCCTGCTGTGCCGCCGATCAATCTCCTGTTTTATCAGCGATGCAAATCAAATGGCTGTTTCTCAGTGTCTGTGTGACAGCCGCTCTGTAAGAACAAAAGCTTCAAGGCAACAAATCTGAGCCCCGACTTAAGGTCTTAAGTTCTGGAAAAGTTCTATCAACCGATAATAATTTGTTGAGATAATTTAAATTTCATCTTCAGACAGCAGTCTAATGTTGGTCTGCACGGCTGGCTGCGCTGCTGATGCTGTTTTAATCAGCAGCTGTCTCTTTGGATGACACCGCCCCGTTCATTTCCAACGGGAGATTTAAGCTCTTAATATTGGACTTTTACACGTGTTCAGTCATTAAAAGAACATGTTCATCTCCAGGATTTCAGCATTTATGTAATCACCTGAGGAAAATCCCCCCGCGGGTTTTTTAAAATTAGTGAGTTGATTACGAATCTGTGATCATAATGATCACTGTCCACTCACTGTGTGATTACACTACACTTAGGAAGCTTTATGATCCCATTTCACATTTTTTTTCCTTCTTCCAGTCAATATCTAATTGTTTTTTCCTCCTCATGTCCTTCATATGTCTCTCCCTCTTGTTTCCTTTCCACTCGCCATCACTTCTATTCCCTCTCGTTTCATCTCTCTCCTCCGTCTCCACGGCCCCTCCATCAGTGATTACACATAACCCTGAAGTAATTAAGCTAAGAACACAGACGGGGATACAGGTCATAAATAAACAACTGTAAGTGATATTAAACTACGGGAGCGGAGCGTTGGCAGGGCGAAACCCATCGTCAGGAGTTTTTTAAATGAGCGCCGGCTGAGCAGCACTTCTGACTTCCAACAAATTGTCTCTCTGTGGCAGAGACGTGACGGAGTTAGAAATTTTTTAAATCATAGAGAGGCCGACTTTGAATAATGGTCACAATATTCTCACTCCAAGACACTCACAAAAACATACTACTTAGAAGACACTCAGCGAGCACTTTATCAGGAGCAGCAAGCTAATCCGGGAAAGTTCCTCCCTTTGCTCTCGGTTCTTCTGGTCATGGATTCCAGCAGATGTTGGAAACGTTCCTCTCAGGTTCTGCTTCACGTTGATGCGATCGCATCAGCTAAATTTTGTGAGTCTGTCAGCTGCACATCATCACATCCTGAAGGTGTTCAGGTCTGGTGCTCGTGGACGCCACTGAAGTTCACTGTCACACTCGTGAAACCAGTTTGACTTCCTTGTGAGATGGAGCTCCATCACAGCTCTTAGAGGATGATGACCTGTGGCCATGAAGGAAGGCACGTGGACAGTCTGATGTTTGATGTGAGCATCAACTAAAGCTTAGAACCTGTACCAACAGTATTTAATGGACTGCACTGTCACATGAATGGCTGACTGGATAATTGTGAGAATGAGCAGTTGTTCCTAATGAACTGCATATATGACTTAGAATCCTTCTCAGTCCTAGTCCGTCCTGACTAAGTGAAGTTTAAGTAGTGGGTTTGAACCTAAACTGCTGATAAGAAAATTCCCGAAGAAGAAAACAGTGCCGAAAATAGCAAGGTATACATGACAGTAAAAATAGCCTTCTACCCTTCTAGTCCTCCGTCATCTTCCTCTTCTCCCTCATCCCTCTTGTAGTGGGCCCATTAAAATCATAATGAGACTGTTGCCGTTTTTGGAGGCTGAGATTGGAGGAGTAATTCATCCTCGGCGCTAAGGCTAAATAATTGAGAAGGATGGAGTTTTGGGAAGGAGGCTGCAGTTGATGTACGGGCTTCAGATGATTCACACTGTTAAAAAAAATGAGTCAAATTTTACAATCCAGCAGAGCGGTAGATGACAATTTAACTTAAAATACGGGACAGAAATCCCCAGGAACATGTTTCAGCCTTACACGGTGACAGAAAGCGGCAGAAAAACACACCGAGCTAGCCTGCAGATGCTCCAGTGGTTCACCTATCAGAAGGGAAGGCATGTGTGTTACAGTATACCTTTGTTTACCCTGTTTTTTTAACACAATTTCCCTCAGACAGATGCTGGATAATGTTATATAACTTCATTACTTTGGGGCTGTATTTGCTTCAGTGGCAGATTCAGAATGATGGACAGTCTCCTCAGGGGGAAACAAGCCCCCCCCCTCTGAGAAGACAACATACAAACAACAATGATGTTGTTGAATAAAGCATGATCAGTCTACAACTAAGGAGCGTCTCCTCCCTGAACAGTGATCGAGTCGTGTCTGAATATGAAGATATTAATCAGCTTCTGTTCGAGTCCGCTGAAACAAAACAGGTTCGATGTTCTGTTACAGGGTGGCAGCAGCAAATGAACATCCTGGGAAGACTTGTACAGGTTATTTTTTTTGCCTCGAGCAACTCGTTCATGACCTTTGCTGGGAAAAAACCAAACTGAAATCATACTGAAATACAGAGGATCGGAAATATAAATGGTGTTATTACTTTGTTTACCACTTACCTCGGCCTGTTGGGCCCTTTGGGTTTGAATCCTATCCTGTTTGTTAGATTTGCACACCTGCACCCAACAATGAAAGTCCAAACCTTAATTCTGTACAACAAAAAAGTCAGATTACTGCTTCTTTGGATTAGTGAAAGTCAAAGGCACCGACAAACAAGAGGCAGCTCAGGAAAAAAAACACACACACAACAAAAGCAAACAGGAGTTACAGTAAGTGCTTTTGTCCACATAGTCTATGCAGTTTGTGTTTGGCTAACTGTGCGTTTGCCTAGCGACATACAGGAGCTACTTGCTAACCACTTTCAGTTTCAGTTTTGTCAGCATTCGCAGCAGTAACCTTTCTTTCAGAGTATGTGCTAATTTGACAAAAGCTTTCAGGCAGTAGTTGAAGATTGTAAAAAAACAAAAACAACAAAAAAAACTTGAATTAGCACAGCAAATGACTGCAGAGACCAGGCTTTGTTTCATTGCATTTGCCAAACTAAATACAGAAAAAAAGGAGTGATTGGCACAAATTAGCGTGATACCAGGCGACGACAGAGGACCTCCATGGTGGCCTCTGATTGGCTTAACACTGAAACCTCTTGCGTTGTGTTGCATTCACGCTCGCCTCCGTCTTTCCCTGCATCTCATCCCAGTCTTAAGGCTCACATGTACATGCTGGTGATAAAGCTGTACGACTCACATTATTTGTGGTGCAGTGCAACAAGTCCGCAGAGTTTAATATGTGGATGAGTGCCACGAGCCAGCGGTGGCTCTCATAACAAAGTCCCCCCGGCGGAAACATCAATCACCCCTCAGACAGTGAGTGATGGATTTACTCAGAGTTTAGGCTGCTTTTAAACAGACAAGCCCGGCCCGGATTTATCGAGCGCAGTGACAAAAGGCTGAGAGGTGGAACGCATTGGAATCTTCCTCTGTTTCACCTCGGTTTAACTCGTCGGGCATCGACGGCAGTGCAGCTCAGTGAGATTTGGAACAAAGTGGGTGAAAACATTCCTGTGCACAGCTCTTCAGCGCTTGGTGCAAGGACCTGTAGACGTGTCGACAAACTGTGAGCTACACCCCCCCAAAAAAAGAAGAAAAAGTCCAGTATCAACACTAATAAAAATCATTGTGGCTATTAAGGAGCTTTACACTGTTTGTGTGTGGTTTGTCTCGGTAACAAACCGCTGCAAATATGTAACACAGCGAGAGCGGCTAATTCAGGCTCTTTATCTGCGGTGAATACAAGGTGCAGAGCTTGTTTGCTGCTGCTGCAGGACACAGAGCTGATTAGAGCGCTGACACTGAACCATGCCGTGAAATAAAAAAAAGAAAAAACTCCTTATAGCTGAGGGGATACAGCAGACTTAGACTGATTATTATTTCTGAGTTTGTCAAATCCAAGTCGAGCTCGCAGCTTTCCCATTACACATAGTCACTGGATCCGGTGGTGCATTCAGTGATTTGACAGGGCATCACAAAACTATCAATTCTTTTAAAAAAAAAGAAAAAAGATATGATTTGAAATACTGCTGAAATAGTGTAAACTGCTGAAGAATAATTACCAGGATATATCCCTGGATTCACCCATTTTTTCCCACAGCTTTTATTGACTGAAAACCCAATGTGCTCCTTCCCTTTTTTTTAATCTAATAGTGTTGTATATCTACACATATAAAGATGCGCACAGATATTTTGGCAGGGGAGGCGCAATATATGAAACCCACATTCAGCAGTGCTCTGGGAGGCTTCCCAGTACGAATGTGTTAGCGTAGCTGGAAAACGATCTTCTCTGTGCTCGATCAGCTTTTCTTGGAGATGAAAACGTTACAAGCGGAGTAAGTCACTCCTGTCTCCCGGAGTCGTAGCTCGTCTTACCTTCTCCCTGCTGAATTAGACCCTTCTCCTCTGCATCTCTAAATCACCCCCGCTTCTATCCTCTCTATTTCCGCTCCTAATCCTCTTACTTCTGTGTTTTTGACATGGAGATGTACCCAAACTGTTGCGCGACTCCATACGATTGGTTGAAAAACAAGGTTTCAAGCTGACACCGCGGTGCTGCCGTGGTTGAGTAGTTAGTTGAAGCAGTCATCAGCTGATCGCGAAATCAATCAGGAAATCAGTCGACGATTGCAGCTTGTGTCTTTCATCCGGGCCTGATGCCGAAAACACTGATTCACGCCTTTGTTTCAAGCCGACTCAGTTACTGTACTGTCCTCCTTTATTCCACTGACCAGAGCCAAGAGGAGAGACCACGTCGGTCCGGTCTGAGCTGTTCTGGTGAGCTGCTTTTGACTCGTCAATGTTTTCCTGTTTTAACTTTGAAATCACCTTCATCCTTTGTAGTGTCCGTGGCTGTTCCTGCCCCACCCCCCCTCACCTGTTCCCAGTGATCCTGGTCTTCCTCGTGGATCCGTGCAGATTCCCCGTGAATCTGCTTCAGTTAAATTCCTTCGCGTGTAGAATCCTGTTCTTGCTCCTGACAGTTTACCCGTCGACTCGCCCACACGTGTTCACCCACCCGTCTAGCTGTACGTCTTATTTTGATGGCGTGAAACACAAGCTGTCTGTTGACAGGTAGCAACAACAGGCCAGATCCAGCCCTTTTTTCAGCTAATTTGCTTTTATACAATTATTTTTTTCATTTACATATTTAGTTTAAGATTTACGGATGCAGCTCTTTTCTCCTCACTGACAAACGACCTCCCATTCCAATACTTTCCCTGCTTGTTCTAATGCGCGGGGCGCTGTATATTATTTGCATTAATGCCATTGTGAATGTAAAATGGAAATCCATAATCCCGTGAGTGTGTAAACACGGCCATTGTTTGGTTTGTGTGGACGTCTCGGTGGCTCTGCTCTTTGGTCCCCTCAGCCCTGCAGCGAGTCTCGGGAAGAACAAAATCCTAATGAAGGGTTGAGTAATTACTCCTCTTAATATAAACGTTATAATGGGATTAAAATGATCCCACACCCCCTCCCCTCCCCCCGAACGAACGAGTCGTACTCTGAAAGTCTTTCTCTCTCTCTTGTCCTTGTGTGTGTGTCTCTACCTCGCTCTCTCCTCTTTGTTCGTTGTTTATTTCGGGCTGTCTTCGTGAATCAGTTGTTAAGACAGTGAGCTCTGGAGTCAGCTGGACAGTGTGTGTCCTTGTGTTTTTGTGTGTGCATGCTCGTACCGGACATTATGTGTACGGTTTGTACAGTAGGTGACTGTATTTGAATGTTTCTCTCTGTATTTGCTGTGATTTCGTGTGCGTGTTGTGTGTGTGTGTGTGTGTGTGTGTGTGTGTGTGTGTCTGTGTGTGTGTGTGTGTGTGTATGAGTGAGAGTGTGCGTGCGCGTGCAGAGCAGTCAGAGCAGCATGTGACTAAACAACAGAGAGTGAACATGGCAGCTGCCATGCTGCACAAACTCCCACTCCTTAGATGAACCGTACCCCCCGACACACATACTGCCCCCCCAGACACACACACACACACACACATTTGTACTCCACACTCTATACTTGTGAAGACCCAACAGCCTCAAGCCCTATTACCCTTAATATTTTCCTAACCCCAGTTGCCAAAGTAACTGATCAATAGAAAAATAACCTGTGTGGGGTGGAACATCATCATGTATGGTTTAGTTAATGGTTATTCATGGTCCCCAGAAGACGAACCCTGACTGTTTGAGTTATTGATTAGCAGTGTCCGGCCACTCACGTTCAGGATCAGAGCTAATGATCAGAGAGGTTTTTAGAGGTTTAACTCGTCATTAGTTCTGTTTTGATGTGAAAAATCAGACAAATCGTCAGTGCATCAGTTCTGTGCAACACTTTGTTGAGCATAACACACATAAAGATATAGAGAGTTTGTTTATGAAAGGAAAGAGCTTTATACTGACTCTCATTTAGAAATGTTTGTTTATTCATGTTCTGTATTCATGACCTGGAGAGAAACGTCCTGAAAACTCAAATCATTTTAAAACCGGGTGTTTAAAAAACCAAGTCATTTTAGACGCTGCCAATAATTACCATGGGGAAACTGAGCTACGTTTACATTATAATAATGAAAAATGTTTGTTTAGTGAACAGTAACAGAACATCGATCCCTGTCGAGCGAGCAGGCTCCTGAAATCCATCTGTGTTCCCAGTGCAGCTTCACAGAAAACAATCACAGGTGTAGACAACAAGCGAAGCGCTTACACAAATCAAACACAGTCTTCACACTCTGCGTTGTTCCATCCACCTACGGCCCTCTGCTGTAAGAACTCATATTTATAACTGTGTTAAAAAATTAAACGTTAGCGCCTCTAGGACGGTGCAGTCGAGCTCCCTAATGTGTCTTTCTGCAGCCACTTTCTTCACCAACACATGCAGCGCCATCGTGCAGGTTAGCTCCAAGTGCTGGTGTGTGTGTGTGTGTGTGTGTGTGTGTGTGTGTGTGTGTGTGTGTGCGTGCAATCGATTGCAGTCCTGCATCCATGGTCAGAGGTATGCTTGCATTGTGCTATGCATTTACCTTATTGAGGCAGCTCTAGTGAGACGTAGGGATTTGGTTTAGGAATCTGTCAGCAGCGGAAAAGTTAAGGCAGGAATCTGAAACAGCTTTTCCTAAATGGAAACTATGAAAGGTCTCACTTAGAGATGTGTCGTTATCCCACTGCTCAGCATCAGCTCCCTCAGAAAGCAGCTGTTTTATCAGTTTTGCCAGTATAACAGCTACTGTACCTCTCTTTACTGTATAATGCATTCAGTGTGTGATGCAGATGTACAATGGCTCTGCCAATATGTGTGTGCGCTCACGTTGCTATTAAGACTTCGACAATGGCGGGTGGGGGGGATTATGCAGTCGCGGCGCCACACATAGGTATGACTACCTTCCAGTTGACGCTCGGGGAATTTGAAACCTCGGAGGGGAAAAACGCCTGCGGCACAGGATGTTAACAGAGCTGCCGCACAAACATGTTTTCAGAGCGTGTACAGTGAATGTTTGTGTCTCTCTAACCAACTGTACTTCAGAAAGACTTTTATTTACATGTTTGTGTTTGGAGAAGGGGGGGTACTTCTTTATTTATTGATTTCTTCTTCTTTATTTGTGCAGCCCTTTGAGGGTTTTTACAAACTGGGCGCAAACAAAACCAAATTTTTTGGCGTGTCCCTATAGAAGCATGTTGATGAAGTGCTTTAGGTTGTTATAGAAAAACAAAGAGTCCAGAAGCCACAGGGCCTTGCAGGGTAAATATCGAACATGTTGTTTTCACCATAGTGCCCCACACCCACACACACACACACACACACACACACACACACACACACACGGCAAGTCCAACCCGACCCGCCCCCTTCCAGAACCCTCCGGCCTGCTCGGGCTGCGTGCTCCCTGATGAGGAGGCAGAAAAGTCCGCTGGATGGATTTATGAGAGCGGAGGGGCGGCGTAGCGCTCGCTAAGCTAGCTGATGGGGCCCGAGCTAATGGTGCAGCTCTGCTCAGCAGTTTTGTTTTGTTTTTTTTCTTTAACACCGCTCACACACTGCGGTCAGCTGAATAACCGTGCACCTTTTGTGCGTGGAAAAAGCAGAGTGCTTCCTCACCGCTTCATTAAAGATCAGATCCAAAGAAACAAATTATGCTATTGAGGGATTAGGAAATAAGAAACTGAACCATTAGATTATTAAAATCTTATCCTGAAGCTCTAAAAATAACATCTGTGTACAGTATTATAGATTTACATGAATACAGGGTAGGTGGGGGTATTACAAGCGAACACAGGGAACAAAATGAACGTGAGGGAGCTGACGTTTTTTTTGATATCTCAGAGCGTTGGCTGCGCAGCGGGCGCCGTGTAATAACTCACTGTAAATTGACTGAGTTGGATGGACTTTGCTTTAATGACTCTGAGGGAAGTTTCGGTTTCCTCTTAATCCTCTGACTGATGTTGAAAGAGAAAGCTTCAGGCTCCTCCGTCTGTTTATCTGGCCAACTGTTGGCAGACCAGCATGTGCGCTCAGTTTAGGTGTTTGGGGGTTTTTTTGTTTTATTTCTGTCCACTTTATTCAGTTCAAACCTCCTTTTTTAATTTTAGACAATATTTATTGTATTTTATTTATTTAAATTTATTCTAAGTTTCTTTTTTTTTAAGGATCTTTTGCTTTAACTTGTCTGCTGCTTCTCTTGATGTGTGCTTTCCTTTCCTCCATAGTTTCTTTTTAGAGTTTCTTCGTCGTCGTGGTTGCCGTCACAGCTTCCTTCTCAACACTCTTGTGTCCTCGGTGCTTTAGGTGTCGTACGTATTTGTCGTGTTTGTTATTTCCGTGACGTAAACGCCATCGTCCGTGTTGTGAAAATCACTAACGTGCTCGTTCCTGCGGAACTTAAATTGCACTTACAGTTAGTGCACTTGAGTGCGTTGGAGCGCCTACGTAGTTCATTTGGACAAAGTATTAAAAGCATAACATCAATAATACATAATGAAATGAAATGATACAGATTATTAATTTATAGAGGCAGAGACTAAAATGCAAGAGATGAATTTCAGATATGATTTCCTTTAAATTAATAGGAGGAAACTGTAACACGAACCTGTCATTTCAAATTTAAAAAAAAAATGCACATTTGTTACCGTTCAACAACTACATTGCTCCTCGAGGCTTTGTATGGACTACAGCAGTTTAGCCAGACATACAGCATTTGTTGTATGCTGACAAAACAGTGTGTATTTCTGTGTTGAAATGCTGAAGTGTTTTTAACATCATGCAGAACATCCCAAAACTGTGTTTGAGCTTTTCAGTTAAAAAAAAAAGCAGCAGAACTCATTATCAGGCGGAGGACGGGGGAGCTGAATAAATAAAATACCATTTTTAGCCGTTCTTGAATTGGGCCAGTCCTCAAAGGTGGGAAGTACCAGCACATTGTGATACATCCTGCGACTTAAAAACTCAGCTCTCCCCTTTTTAATGACTCCTCTTCTTTTTATACCATATGCAGATTGGACCTGAGGTGTCAGGACTGTGCAGCTGCTACGTGATGTTCAAGTTCATTTCAGAAAACTAAGTTGTGCCTCCAAAGTGCTCTGTCCATAAATATTGAGTGCAGATCCTTACGATTTGGACTGAGAGTTCATTCACCAAATCAAGCAGCAGGTTTCACCGATTTTCCCACGTTTATATTTTTACTCCAGCAGTTTTTATAGCAGTTAACAGACTAAAGTGGCCGTGTCGCGACGCTCAGGGCCCCTGAGTTAAAGTTTAGCTGCAGCCCAAGCTTTCATCGGGGGCGCTCGCAGTGTTGCCCTGGCAACAACAGCATCTGTTTGTATTGCACACACTTTATTTTGGTAATGATCTCTTTTTTCATTTGAACTTTGCTTTGGGCTATAGAGGGTTGTTTTTTTTTATTGCTCTTCCTTTGTGACATGAAGGTAAACTGAAAGTCCAGAAACCCATTTTCATCCTGAGTAGAACCCGGGCAGTCATCTTCTCTCACTCCACCCGAGAGCGATGAAGAAGTTTCTAATCTGCTGCAAATGTATATTCCTTACTTCAGGGTTGTTGGGGCTTAATGAGAAACTCTGCTTTAAAAAAACAACAACAAAAAAAAAACTTTTAATTGAGGATGCATCAGTTTTCTCTTCCCGGCTGTTTTTTCTGAAACGTGTCACAGTCGGAGCCGTGATGATGTGGGATCTCTAATTAGCTCCCCTTTGTCTCCAACTCATAATGGGCATCATTTATCAAGCGCACCATCTATCTATCCAAATAAATATGTGTGTATCTAATGTATGTAGTGAAACAAAAAGCAAAACACTTACGGCAGTTAATCGTTCTGGTGTGATACCTGCAGGAAACGTGTTTTAGTCTCTGTTGATCAGAGTGTTTGAATGTTTGAGGGCGAGCACATTTTATCAGGAGAGAGAGAGACGGAGCTTCACTGAAGCCACTGGGTTGTTGTTGTTGTTGTTGTTGTTGTTGTTGTTGTTGTTGTAATAGCAGATTCGGTTTGGGCATAGTCCTGATACACAAACCTCATGAATCCAGCAGGAGGTTTTTCTCCAATTTCAAATCCAGTCCCTGAACAAAGGGGTTCTTCATAAGACTGGAGACTGGTTCATCATGCAGCATCATCATTATTAATCTCCACATCAGGACCGGATCCAGGACCCCCCCCCTACAAAAAACAGCTGGGGAGTGGCTGCTGTGTGAGGTGGTTTGCCTCACATTAACAAACTGGGCTTTACTCCCGTTCTTCCACAGACATTTTTGGACGGACTCCGGCTCCGACGCCGCTTTGGAAAACACGGCTGCTGATTGGTTTATTTGGGCGGGGGCGGGGTGCGCAGAAGCCGTAACTCACCGAAGAGTTTTACTGCCTGTTCTGCTCCGAGTTTATGGGATCTTTTCAATTAGTACGGTCACTGCTGCAAACGGACCGGTTGCTCTGCGTCTTGTCAGCTTTATGCATCGCTGCCTCGTTACAACCAGACAAATGCACTTTAAAGGCCCCCGCCGCTAAAGCACAGGTCCGAGACCAGCCGAGGAGAAGGGGCAAGCGCTGAGTGATAAATCCAGGATTTTACCTCCGGTGATATCCTCTTGACATGTTCCTCCATCACCACATACACACACACACACACACACACACACACACACACACACACACCGTCCTGCTGCCAGAAACCCTCACTGGAGCAACGTGGATTAATCTGCCAATGAAAATAGTCCCCCCAAAAAATGCACTATGTCCTCCTGTTTGAGTGAAGTTCGCCAACAACTGAGGTGTAAAGCTGTTTTAGCCATTTTCTGTATAAACTGTTAAAGATCTACGACTTCAGCGGGATTAGCTGGGTATGATGTGGAGTGAACCCCAAAGTGAGAGGGTTAATTCTGTACTTTCACCAGTGACGGACATTTCTACCATTAATGACTAATTGCTGCCTCCATCAGGCTGAAGACACTTTTTTGTTGATCACCGCAGCCACATATATTTCTCGTGAAATTCACATCAGGTCATCGAAAGCCAGGTCAAATGTTACGGTGACATGTGGTTTTGAGGACAGAAACAAATCCCACGCTCGGCGTCGCTTCCTGCGTTCTTCATGCTGAACATGCAGACAACAGATTCTTCCTCTGATGAGCAAAAACGAGCCGTTTCCTGAGCCAAGCTGAATCTATGCAGGGAGAGAAGAAGCCAGTCTGGGGAAATAAAAACCACTGCACTACCCTTTAACCTTTCTATTCTCGTGCCACCCAGGACGTGTGTGTTTCCCAGTGAGACAGCAGACCGTGTGTTTTCACAGAGGCAGGACAAAACCTCAGCCAACTCCTTTTCCTTGGCGAATGAAACAGAAAACATGCATGTGTCCACAGGGTTTATGGGCTGTTGTTGTTGTTTTTTTTCATTTCGTGCATTTGCACATTTATTGTCTGGAGGGGAGGTTCTTTGTGCAGGACCAGCGCAGAGATGATTGGACGTTCCCCGTTTTCATTGTGAACCGATGAGTCTCTGTGTCAGAAACTGACGCTCAGCTCCGGCTGCATATGAATATTAATGATTATTATTATAAACACCTCAGTATGAAGTTTGACACCGCCGTGTGCAGCAGCGTGCCGCCGCCGCCGCAGAGACGCGCTAACGCCGCTGGAGGAGATTTGATGATGGGACGTAAAGAAACCCAAAGCCCGCGCGGGTCACGGCGGTTGGCACGTTTGTCCGTCCGCGCGCCGAACGTCCCGCAAACATCGCGCCGGTGTCACGGTGTTAAAAGCGCCGTCAGTGACGAAGCCTCACAATTAATTGGCTGATGATGAGGCTAGTTATGATGTAATCTCTCTCACTCTCCCTCTCTCTCTCTCTCCCGCACACAGCCAGCCCCCTCCCTCTCTCTCTCTTTCTTTCTCTCTCTCTCTCTCTCTCTCTCTCTCTCTCCCGTTTCCCCACCTCTTTCTCTGTCTTCCTCTCCTATCCTAACCAACATGGCCGCTAAGTCGGATGGAGCAGCGGTGTCTGTGGAAGATGACAACACGCCCAGGAGCCTCTCGGAGCCGGGGAACCCCGCCGCGCGGCCCCGCTGCGCCTCCGCCGCCGGCGGGAAACCCTACACCCTGCTGGACTGCTGCTGGGTGCTCTGCGCCCTGCTCGTCTTCTTCTCCGACGGCGCGACCGACCTGTGGCTGGCCGCCGACTACTACCTGAGGGGCAACTACTGGTGGTTCGGCTTGACGCTCGTCTTCGTCGTGGTGCCCTCCGCCGTCGTCCAGGTGCTGAGTTTCCGGTGGTTCGTGTACGACTACTCGGACCTGAGCGGCGGGGACGGAGCGGCGAGCGGCGGCGGCGGCAGCGGCAGCGGCGCGGGAGCGGCAGGCGCGGCGGGCGGTGCGGCCACGGCGAGCGACGGCACTTTAAACACCAAGGACAGCGACCAGCGCGGTGTGAGCGCGGCAGCGGCAGCGACGGGGAACGCCGCGAATGTTACACCGGTTTACACGTCCCCTGTCCCGCCCGCGACGCCAGGGAGAGTCGGCCACCCCCGGAGGTGCTGCACCGTATGCATGTGGGTCTTTCAAACCGTGCTCCACGTTCTGCAGCTGGGGCAAGTCTGGAGGTAAGATCCCTGGGGTGGCGTTGGGGGGTGGAGGGGTGGAGGTGGGGGTGGGGGCAAGAGGGGCGTGCTTGCATGCATGAAGCGCGTGTGTGCATAGCCTACGTGCACGATGCGCGTGTTTTCATATGTGTACACGTGAGGAACGCGCGTTTTGTGTGTGTGTGTGTGTGTGTGTGTGTGTGTGTAGGTGCTCACTACATGTGTCTGCGTGTGCACGCGTCCGTTCACGTGCGTGTGCTCGTGCTTTTCCCCTGATATCCTGCCTCTCCTCCACATCCACCGACACAGAAATGTGCAGGAATCCTCCAGAGAAGCTGGATTTGTTGGATCCACTCTCGCACACCAGTTGTAACGGTTAAAAAAAAATGAACTCACCTTCTTGTTGGTGTGACCCTCTTGTCCTGACGGTGACAGGATGCGTACATGTTGCATCCATGCAGCTTCTCTCCCTGATGCCTGTCTGTCTGTCTGTCTGTCTGTCATGGCTCTGACATGTTGGACAGGGAACGTTATCAAAGCTTTGTGGGTCAGAGCTGCTCTGTTGCTCTCCTCTCCGGTTGTCGAGTTGGTGATCTTGAAACTCAGTCGTGTTTTTGGGGTTTTTTTCGTTGTTGTCCAGTCTGGTTTTGATTGACATCAGTGAGATGAATGAAATGTTTAAAAACCAAGAAGGTTGCATTGGTAAAATCTTTTAAAAATGCATTCTGCACCCAGAACACATCCAAAACTAACTTTGAACCATGTGTAGATGTGAGGGTTTATTTATTTATTTTTTTACTTTGATTGAAACTCCTCCAGAGCCACGTTTACTCCATGTGAGATGACGCGTTGACTCGAATGTCAATGTTATTTTTCTCTCTGGGATTTAATCCATTTTTTTGAACATACAGTTGAACATACATCAGCACTGTGAAGCGATTTTCATCTCAATTCCTCAGGTTTGGCGCAGATCATCGACAAATGAGACGCACAGTAGAAGTTTAATGAAACCAGAGCCCGCACATCGTTTCCAATCACCAGAGGAGGTCTCAGAGAAGCCTTTAAATAAAATGATGGAAATAGGAACTGAATGTAATCACAAGGACGACGCGCTGCGATGCAGTACCAGTCCGCTGAAGTCTCAGCAGCCTGGAGAATGGCACAGACAGTACATTTCCTCAAGTGCAGTGCTAAAGTACAACTTTGTGGTGCTTTTGCTTTCCCCTTTTATGCTGCTTTAGTGGGTTCGGCAGACCCAGAGGGTCTTAAGCTGAAACGCTTTACTGATGCTGGATGCATCGAGGAGACGAGCAAGTTAACGCTGTGTAAATTCTGAAGACCGCGTCTTAAACCCGGATGTCCTCGCAAGGCAGCGATTCAGGTTGTAGATGCCCGTTACCTCCGCCCCTCCGTGAGACTTTACGGCGCCGGCTGTTCGTTGCGGCCCTCGACCTCATCAGTGACGTCACCGCTACTTCGGAAACAGACAGTGAATTTATAGATAGCGGACAGAAGCACGACCTCCAACCCCACAGAGACATCGAGAGAGAATGATGAAGGAAGTAAGAGAAAAGGTTTGGACCTTTTGCTCCTCTTCATTTATCTGACTGCTGAGGTGAATTTTCATATTAAGATTTAACTGTAAAAAAAAAAAAAAAAAGCTGGAATACGACAGATCATTGATGATCCAAATCTCTTTGACTTGTGACCCCTTTACAAAAAAGACCAGCAGTGTCTCATCTGATAATTATTCACAGTGTAAAAGAACTTTGTGTTTTTTTCTTGGTCTTAACAACCCTGTTAGATTTATCTTCATGACGGTTGGAGGGGGCTCAACCTCTTGGTTGGGAACATCTGGGCTAAAGTACCCAACTTGTTCCACCACAAGCAGGTACTGCAAGTACTGCAGTACTTATACACTTTGATACAGCGGCAACAGCGTAATGCAGGAAGAGTACTTGAATTTGATAACTTCCTGATAATATGAAGCAACACTGCACATAGCTGGGCACCTTAAATAAGGGTCTTTACATTACAGACGCACCACAGAATGTGAACATGACCCGTACTTGTAATATTACAGAATTTGACCTGACACCTGAGTGACGACAGACCAGCCCTGTTTATTCTGCGATCAGAGCAGAGTGAGGCCGGGCAGGAAAACCAAAAAAAAAAAAAAAAAAGATGACAGGATTTGGCCAAGACCAAAGCCGGTTGTTGAGAGACCGGAGGCAGAGTTAAAATACCCACGAGATCAAGACAAGATTACAGAGAAAATAAAAACGTCTTGAAGTCGGAGTCGACACTGAGAGCGGGCCTGAGTGATGCGGTGCTAATGTCGAGGCTTTTCAAAACAACAGCGTAACGTTGAGAGAAAAACCTCTCAAAAACACACAGTCGGAAAAAAACTGCGTTAAATTCATGTTCGATCCTGCAGCGCCTGACAGGAAAATCTCTCAGATCTGATGTAAATGTAAAAACTTTTTTATTAACTTTGATATCTTCCAGAGTCAGAAAGGCTGCCCCCCCCCACACACACACACACACACACACATTACTGTGAAAAGTTGTCGAAGGAAGTCGAGTGTTTCTGCGTCGCGAGTTATTTCAACTTTTTGGAAAACCTGCCCATACATTTTGAACTTGAATGTTTCCTCTTTTAAACCTGGGTTTACGGTGAGGTCAAAGGTCGAGCTGAAGTGTCCTTAAGCAAACGCACCCAGGGCTGCGGATGACCTCTGACCTTTCTGTCAAGGTGAAAGACAGATGGCTAAATAAAGATTCACATTACATCAACTAATTTAGAAACAGAGCATGTGGGGATCCGCACCGGCTCGGTAATGAACTGTATTAATGATCAACAGTACGGCGCTGAGAGCTGCAGAATGAGAATGGGTCAGTGCTGCTGGGAGACTTGGGCCGGGCCCGGCGGGACTCAGGTTTGACTCCGGCACCCCGTGGATTCCAGTCTTGTTTACCTAATTCGCACCAGAACCTCGAAAGTTGGATCTGAGTTTTGTTTTCTTCCTCGAACACAGGAACATACATCAGCATGATAAGAACGACCTTATCATTTTTTAGTTTGGCCCATGACCCCACCCACTAACGAGGAGGGGGCGGGGTTTATGACCTGTCCCGCAGCCAGCCACCAGGGGGCCAGCGGGATGGTTTAGTTTTCCTTTTGGCTGTCGCGGCGTCCTTCCTGAAGTCGTTCTGGTTTCGGCGCCGGGGCTTTCGCTGAAGTGTAAATAAGGTTTATTAAAAGTGACAGATGGTTAAAAGTATCAGATGCCTCTTTAATCTCCATTTTAACCTTTTCTTCATTCAGAGAAGGTGAGCAGCACCTTGTGTCTTTGTCTTGTCCGCTGCATATCCTGCCAGCTAAGCAGGTTTTAATATTCAGCCTGTTTATAATGAACACTGACCTTATGGACTCCCTCTTTCTTAGATTTAAAAACTGAATTTAAGCTACACCAAAATGAAAGGAGTTTCTATGAAAAGGCATTCAACTCACAATTAAGGTAGAAAAAAAATCCCTGTTTTTGCTGACTTTTATCTTCCTGCGTTTATCTCACATTTCTCTGTCAGTCACTAAAGGATAAACCTGTTTGAACCAGTGTAAAAACTGACAATTCTCTTCCAACAATTGCACTCTGTTTACATTTTCTGAATATTACTTGTACTTACCAGATATTTTCAGCAGCAGTGTGAGAGCAGAAGGTTTTTTTATTGACCTTAAACATCAGGTCTTTGTTCCTGGTGTCCCCCTTAAGAAACACGCACAACCCAGAATTCATTGCACCATGAAGACGGGTTAAGGTTTGAGCGAGTCTGAATCAAGGTCAACTCACCTTTTCCCGAGAGTCTCGCTCTGCTGTTTGTCTCTTTGTCTCCCTCTACATGTAAAAGTTCCACGGCAGAAACAGCAGCAAGGTCACATTTCTTTATCTGTGGGTTGTTGAAAGGCATTCTGGGGAATGTAGGAAACCTGGAACGGAAGTGGAAGCAGATCAAGATAGGAATTCCAGAGGTGGTTTGAGCAGGAGTCGTCACACAGATCTGTGATTTTCAGCTTCATAAAGAAAAGTGACTTGACAACATTCATTCATTCACCTGTAAGTCACTTATTGAAATGTGTCATATTTGCATTTGGCCTAGTTTTCCAGTAGTTTGGACAGATTATGATATTGCAACTGTTTAAATTCAGTGAATGTATACAGTATTTAGTATAGTTCAGTAATTCAGTGTATTAGTCTATGTGAACGTGTTAGCATGCTCGGTTAGCATTTAGCTCACTGATCAGGAGTCTTCTGTCAATGACAGAGCTGCTAGCACGACTATAAAACATCTTCCAATCCTCTGTGAGCACATTTGCTAAGAAAAAATAGTAAAAGTATTTAAAGTATAAATGTATTTGAAGTAATAACTTCAGACAGACAGTCTGAGAGGGAGACAGGTCCATGGACGGGCAGACGGGCGGGTGGTCAGACCCAACAAAGCGTCAGCCTCAGCCCCGGCCCGGAGTTCACTGGTCAGCCAGCGTTGCAGTTTTTAGGACAATCCAATTGGTTCCTGTCTGTGCCAGACGGGATCAATCAATCCCGGAGAGAAGTAATTGAATTGGTTCCAAATGGTCACTCAGCTCAGGTGGTCTGACCGTTCGCCGTCCGGACGCAGCTAATAATTAGCCCGAGTGGCTAACTGGCAGCCTCAGTGTAGCTCAATACGCTGAATCATTCAGATCTGTGTGTGTGTGTGTGTTGGTCACGGGGTCGCCTCACTGTTCATTCACAAATGAAGTGACTCTGAGTGAATACTGCTCTTACCCTTCATTTTAATTACGGGGCCTGTCACTCAGAGCCTCTTTAAACGACAGCAGCCGGGGGTGAGAAGTGTGATTGGAAGAGTGTCAATAAAAGGAAAAATGATAGCAGTTTCTCCTGGCCCAGCTTTTATAATCCGTGGTCCTCTGCAGACTATTAAATGTAACTTCAGAGTACCTGGACCTCACGTTTCAGATTGAAGTCCGGACACGTTTCCCCTCTGGAGTCTGTTTGTGACCGGACAGAGACCTCTTCCTGTCAAGTGTCCCCGTGCAAATTGTTTTCGGTCCCGGCCCGAGTACGATTGCAGTGTTCAGATCAAATTGTACCCAGAGCAAAAAAAACAAACAGATTCAACAACGGTGTCGACCGAACAAGGCAGGTTTGAAAACGCTCCTGAATTAAATTGGGAGTGGTGGTGAGACGGCTCCACAGAGATCTGAAAAACAGCGACCACTTCCTTCGTGGAATATTTTTCTGTCTCTTTTTGAAGTTAAGTTGGTACTTAACACTTCCTCTATACTTAAGAGATCAGTGTAATACAGTACTTACTAAACTAAGGGAATTGGGACACGGCGTAATAAGCACCCGCTAGCTGCAAGCTAATTGGCCACTGCCTTCACACCTTTCATTTTATTTTTCCAATGGTGGCGTGGCAGAGTTGTAACTTCCCTCCCTCGCGGTGGCGAGCAGCAGGTGAAGGAACACACTGAATTTCAAAACACATCTCTTTAAGAATTTAAAATCCCGGGACTGTAAATGTACATGGGTTTATGTAAAATTCAATAGAGTTATTGATTATGAATAAAAATATGCCTGGAGGGAAGTTTTGATGATCCCGTGGCGCTCTGCCTACCTGCCTGTCTGTCTCTTTGTGCACCTGTCTCACTGTCTGTCTGTGTGTGTGTGTGTGTGTTAGTGTGTGTCTTCCTCTCCGACTGATGTTCTGTCTCTCCTGTCTGTCGGTCCGTCAGACTGTACTGAATAATTCACTGCAGCCCTTGAGGGAGCTGTCAATCACATCTCCTGTGTGTGTGTGTGTGTGTGTGCGTGTGTGTGTGTGTGTGTGAAGGGTTCTAGCTTTCCCTGCTAGCTGCCCCTGTCATCCGATCTGTCGCTGTCACGTGCTCTCTCTCTTTCTCTGTTTACAGTCGGTGCTTTGTCAACCTTTGCTTTTAGTTGTTAACCTAAAATCAACACAAGAGACAGGAGTGTGTGTGTGTGTGTGTGTGTGTGTGTGTGTGTGTGTTGGGGGGTTGTGTTTAGAAGTTTGGAAAAGTCTGACGCTCGCCTCTGATCCCGCGCTCGTGCACCGCACTGTATGTAGGACAGCACACGCGGTCGGCACATGCTCAGTTAGCGCTGCAGTGATGCATGCTATTAGCATGCGCCCTGCAGGTGGACACACACACACACACACACACACACAAACACACATTGAAGGATGTGCCTATGCACAGATAACAAATTCACAGACGCCAAATGAAAGCATGCGCACACCGTGCACCACAGCTTATGCATAATTTTGGCTCCTCTACCAGCAGCGTCAACCCGAACCCATTAAATTGACAGACACTGTCAGTTCCAGCACTAATTATAGATTAGATTCTAAACAGCAGCCTACGCACTACCCTTAATTAATTCACTGTGAAGTAATTGGCCACTTTGACTCCTGTTAATTCTCATTTCTGGGCTGTATTGCGCAGTTGTGGCCTGCAACGTAATTCATACGACCCTCCGAGCCCTGAAACGGCGTTCTGCGCTGGCGAACCCAAACGGCCTGTTCCTGCGGTCGATTTACGAAAAAGAAACTTGAGGCGTCAGATGATGACACGGAGACTCGCACATTTAGAGCTCTTTGAAAGAAACGATTTTCCAGCACGGCTTTAAACCGGTCAAACCCAAAATGGTGTGTCGCGCAAAAGTAGAAAAAGCTTTTGTGTAGCGTCTGGTACACAGCGAAAGTCAGATAACAACCAAAGTCACAAAAAAGGCTGAGAGAGCATTCCTCAGGAAAGAAAAATCTGAGCGCACAGATGCACGAGGACATGAAGTGGAGTTTCTGTTTGACTCGGATGCACGTTCATTAAAAAATTTCACAAAACCCAGGTACAGCGCAACTGATTCAACTTCAGTCTGAGCGCAACGTTCGCCGCATCAACATCTTCGGCGGTTTTCGGCCTCCCGGATCCGTCTCGCTGTTTCCCCGGCTGAGCCCCGGAGCTGCTGTAATGACCCAGTTTCTCCTCAGGGATGGAGAAAGTTCTTCTTGTTTTACAGCCCTGCTCAGTCAGAATATCTCCACTTTACCATTTAAATGATGGTGGGCCGAGCACAGCAGGCTGCGTTTCACCATTTGTTGGCCGCCGAATGGAGGATTTTATGGTTTGAGTCAAGTTTTAAGCCCCGACTGATGGAAAGCGCCAGCCGCCCTCCTCCAGGTCCCTGTGGGCTGGCCTGAGCTGAAACAAAAAGATTCACGTGGGCATCTTCCTATAAAATATATTCTAAAACGAGGAGTATCATATCCTGAATATGTGTCTGGCGCATACTAAGACACTGACTGACTAAAGTCAAATTTGAAGTCAAAGTATTTTTTTTTTAACATTTTATAATTGCGATGAAATATTTTAAATGAATAATTGAACCCCTGGAGGTCACCAGAGGTCATCTCACCCAGGCAGCCCTGGTAAAACCCTTGAATGTAAATACAATATTTATAAAAAAAATTTTTTATGGCTGCTGGTTTTCATGGGAGGACGTTCTCGTTCGCTAACTGACCTCTTGATGTACGCTAACAAATCTTGTTAGAATGAGGGAGCAGCGGTTTGTGGTGAAGTTCCTTCATTGCTCCCGTCCACACCCTCCTCCTGGTTCCTGTGTGACGGGTGGATGAACTGCAGATGGAGGGATGGGTCTCGATACATGGACGGTGTAATCTGGGACAGCACGTGGACTCAGGCCTGCGCGGGGTTTGTTAGTCGTGTGCGCTTCAGTGGCGCATGTTATTAGCATGTACCCCGCAGGTGTCTCACACACACACAGACACACACACTTTTCTTCCCCTGCCCCTCGCTCATGCAAACGCATTCAGACGCGTTCTCCTCGAGTGTGTGAACTTCACGTTCAAAGCCCAGAGGAACCGTTGTATCGCTGCGGACTCTGGTTTTCTCTCTCTGAACTCACTCGCTCTCTGATCTGTCTCTCTGGATTTTCCTCTGTGCAGCCACGTGTATGTGTATGTGTGTGTGTGTGTGTGTGTGTGTGTGTGTGTGTGTTTCAGAGAAACGGCCTCGTCTTTACCAGACTAAGACCCAGGGTCAGTTTTAGGGCCGGAGATGCTAATTTGGGGCGCGGGTTGGGTATTCAGAAGTTTATTCTTGGTGGGTTTTTTTTATCGCAGCTTTTTTCTTTCCATTTTCCTTTGCCATCAGTATCAGTTATTGTTGCAGTAAACTCTGATTCATTAGAGCTTAATCTCTTTAATGCCAGTCAATGCAAAGTTAAAGCTGCGCTGACTGATTTTGTGGCCACTAGGGGGCAGCAGAAGAAGCTAACCGACGAATTGGAGCGAGCGTCAGCTTTTCCAGATGCTTGTCGCTCGTGTATGCAGACACAGAGCAGCATTAGCATCCAGAGGCGTCAGGTCCAGTGAGGAGACACAGCCGTCCTGCAGAGGCGGTCGCAGTCCGTCGGGCTGGCTGACGCGTCACGTGGAGCCCTCGCAGCAGCAGCGCCTCTAAATCACTTTCAACCGTTCTGCTGCATTTTCTGGCTAATTGCACACATCGCTCTCGGCCCGCTGTCCCCTCCATCCAACAGTGTTGTAGACTCAGGAATTACAGCCGCCTGTTAAGACGAACCTGTAGAGCTGTGAAACCATCTATTAGAGCACCTAACACCATGCCCCCCCCCAGCCCAAAATAAAACATGAGGGAACACTCAGCTAGACTCAGTTTGGACTCTTTTAGTCCTGATTCTCGGCAGTTAAGACCAGACTGGCTTCACAGAGGGGCAGTCGTATAAAAAAGAAACTTCACTGTAGGCGAGAGGAAAAGAAGCAGAATATATCATTCTGTGAGAAGTTCATTTTTATCTGAGGAAATATGTTCGTCTGAAAATTATTAGACCTTATATTTCTAGCCAAGTAAGTGTTATAGTTCAATACTTGGTCCAGACTTAAATATCCTATATATCATATATCACATATATATTAGAAGGATTGCCATGAAATTTGGTGAAGATGTTCCTGATCTCCAGAGGATGAAGCCTCAGCTTTTTCCCTGCCTTTTCATCCAGCACCACTCTTGTTGTTTTTTATGTGAAATGTCTCAACAATCATCAGATAAATTTCTGTGAAATTTCCTACTTTCATTCATGATCCCCAGAGGATGTCATCCTCGTAACTTTTCACCCAAAGACACTGGCAGGTCAAAGTTCATTCAGTGAAATGCTGTATGTCAGTGCTATGACATTCATGGTCCCCGAATGATGTCCTCCTGTCAGACATTCATGCTCCCTGCATGATAAACTGTAATAGCAGACAAACCCAGTGCAGCCGCCATGTTTGTTTGTCATCCATGTTTTGCATCTCTGGAAGATGATTTGCAAATTCTCGGCCCCGTCCTCGAAACCTCTGCCGGCGAGGGCGACGTCGGGCCCATTTGAATCGATGGACGGAATCAGAAATGCTCGCAGCGTCAGCGACTGTTCAGCCCACGGCGGCGCGAACTGTGCGCCGCCGCGTTTGTGCTGATGATTTACGCTCGCGTCCGATCGGCCCTCTCCTGTTTGTGGTTGAGAAATGAGGCTCCGGGGGAACAGGCCTGATAAATCAATCACCGGCCCGCTCACAGTTCAAAGCCGCTGCCCTGCCGTTGTTTCCCTCCACTCTGGACTGGACTTTAAAGGAGAGTACAGTTGTTGTTGTTGTTGTAGGCAAGTCGTGAAATATGCAGATGCCATATTTCATTTTATTTATGACACTTCCACTCTGTTTGAAATTGTCTTTATGTTGTGTGTTGTGTTTTTTTTGTCAGGTAACTCTTTGAAGCCGTCATCCACTTCCTTTTTTTTTTTACATTTCCGCCCAATCAAATTGAAAACTAATGAAAGAGGAGCCGATTCAAAGTAAAATGAATGTTTCGTTCTTCCCGCTCTGGAGGAGAACATTCATCACTGTCCAGAGTCTCTGACTGTTATTGGACTTGCCAGTTATCCCTGAGGTGGAGGTGTCACTTTTCTTCTCCCATGTTCAAGCTTTATTTTGGAGTCTGGCTTTTCAGATCCTCTTCAGAGGAAATACCCGCCTCGGGTCCGACTTCTGAGCTGTTAGAAGTTCTGAGGATTTTTACCGTGAACTATAAAAGACTTTTGACTT
Organism: Psettodes erumei; assembly: GCA_016785225.1. Taxonomy (NCBI): domain Eukaryota; kingdom Metazoa; phylum Chordata; class Actinopteri; order Pleuronectiformes; family Psettodidae; genus Psettodes; species Psettodes erumei. The sequence goes on from JAFBJZ010000969.1 coordinate 2,066,391, forward strand.
CATGGTTTTATGGATTAGGATTTATTTATTTTTGTTTTTCCTGCTCAGTTGACTCTTGCCTGAAGACAAGCCCACTCATCTGTATCGCGCCAGTTCCCCAAACGGTTCGTTCGAATTCAGGGCACTTCATTCAATTGAATTCAAATGAGCGGTCGAATTTTTCAGTCTGATTTAAGATTTAAGATGCAGCCAGCGCGATTAAAGCAATGTTGGGTTTCAGATGGTTTGAAAAACAGCCAGTGCATCAACTGGCTCGAGTCTGGATCCATGCAACGGTAGTTCAGATCAAGCTCTTGATTGTGCGTTAAGTTTGTGATGTACTCTTTCTTTGGGGGGGGGGTCTGCTGCCATATTCCAACCCGTGTGTTGGAAATCAGATGCAGCACGAACATTTCCGTCTCTGCAGCGACACATTTCGAGCTGTGCAGCATCAATAGAGGTTGAGTTCTCTGCTTTTGTAGTTTTTCTATTGTTGTGCCTCTTTAACAGCACGTTCAGCCGCCCCAACCCGCCTGCCCCCCTCCTGTCAGTCAAACCAGCTGCAGTTTGGAAATCATGACATGCAGACAGTAACATCAAATCTGACATTTTCATTCTGTCTTGTTTATTCTCTCGCTCTCCCTCTACATGTCCATCTTTCACCTCGTCCTCCCGCTCAGCTTTTCTCTTCCTTCCCTCGTGATTTGTACTTTGGTGAGAGAGACAGAGACGTCTGCAGTGGAAAGACAAAATACTTCTGACGTCCTCCTGAGAGACAGTCTGTGCCGGCGTGTGTGCAATTTCAGGCATTGCTTCGTTTAAAAGCGAGAGAGAAGTAAAAAGGCCGAGGCGTGGAGGCTTTGTAGACGAGGGCGAGACAAAAAGAGGAAGCGCTCGTAATCACCAGCGGAGACGACGGCGGCGGGAAGGATGAAAGGAGCACCTTCAAGTATTAAAGAGAGCAGGCAGGGGGAACAGAGGGCTGAGGTGCTTTTTGTTGTTGTGTCAAGTGAAAATCCTACAAAAACAGCGATTCATTACCGGAGCGGACGGAGAGAGAGACGGCAGCATCCTTTAACTTAAGAGCTCCACTTCCTGTCACCTCTCTCTGTCTCCGTGGGGATTAGAGGGGGGCGGGGACGAGGCATTAAAAAGGAGAAATAAATGTGTTGGATCTCACGCCCCCCCGGATAAAGATGTGAAATGCAATTAATTTGATTTAAAGTGTACTCTGCAGAAAATATCACGAGTAGCATTAGTACTTTTAAATGTCCGATGCTACGACCTCGCCTCCTTTTGCTCTTTCCCCGTCGTTTCTCTTTTTCTTTTTGTTGCCCCCAACCCCCCCCAGGGACAAATACAAAGAGGAAAAGGTTGGAGTCTCCCTGCTCTTCTCACCTCTCCACCTCCATCCTCCCTGTTGCATCAATATTTCATATGTTTTGTTTTTCTTTTGCCTGATTTGTTTTGGTCTTGTTGTTGTTGTTGTTGTTGTATCACTTCTTGTTTTATTTTTAACTCCAGTCTGTGAGGGTGCAGCACTGCAAAAAACATGTTGTCCTGTGTGTGTGTTGGTAAGTCTATAATTTACACACACAGACACAAAAAAACACAATTACATTAAAGTACACCTGACTGCATATATGCTCACTGATCCCTGCACTAAGAGGGAATTCAAACTGACACACACACACACACACACACACACACAGGTTAATGTAAAACTGCTGACCTGTAACACTGAGAGTCTCATAAATACAGACCACCTAACACACCTTCCAATAATCCCCTCCAAATCCAATTATTACACAGAGGCAGGTGCTTAATGAATTAAAGGCTCGCTACTTTATTCAGACAAACACACAAACAAACAGACAAACACACAAGGTGTCTGTTCGGTCCCACACATCTGGCGACACCTCGGCACGCGACAGAAAGAAGCACGAAACATGCGGTAAAATCTCCAAAAACAGAAAAGAATGATAACAGCAAATGTGTCGTCGTCGTGAGCCAAATTAACAGATTAAAGTTCGGGACTATTTCGCACGCTGCCGTAATCCCCCCCCTCTCACGGCGAGGGCACGCTGAAGAGAAAACAAAGGTTTCCCCTTTCTCCTGCCGCTCTGTTCGCTCTTCATATTCACTCCTTACAATCAAACCAGCGGCCGGCGGGGAGTCCGGCCCGGCTGCGTCCTCCTGTGGGCAGAGCAATTAAGATGGGAAGTGAGGGATGACGGGGTGAGGACGCGGAGGTGAGACAGATTGCAGGGAAACGGAGAGGCGGAAGTGGGGGAGTAATTAAGATGGGGGGAGGAGGACAGATGAGAGAGGAGGACCTCAGGATGAAGGAGAAAGGGAGGTGGAAGATATGAGAGTAAATCAGATCGAGGACAGGAGGGTGGGAGAGGCGGGCCCATAGAGCTGATTGGAGCAGAAACAATGAAATGTCCCAATTTCCCATAATCCCTTGTACTGCCAAGTAAGTGCCCGCAGAGCGATATGAACCAATAAGACTTTGGTCCCGGCGCCGCGGGTCACGATGTTCCTATTATTTCTTGTTCCTCCGTTGGCTTGGAGCAGAGATAACAGAGCAGTGAGCGCCTCAGCCTGCAGGCTGCAACCCAGGGCAGCAGCGCCCCAGAGGTCAAGGTCGCAGGTTCAAACCCTCAGAGCGGCGCGGGGAAGAAGGGATGAGTAACGCCGGGTCGCCGCCCCAGAGGAAGACAAAGCGAACACTGGACCTTCAGACCGCGCGGCTTCGCGGCCGCGAGATCAGGCCAGATGTTCTTCGCTGTCGTCGCCGGGGCCGCTCGCGTGCAACGCTGCTGGGAAAATGTCACACACTGAGGAAGATGAGAGGCAGCGGCTTCGTCCTACATGTAGAAAAAAAAAACCTGAGGCCTGCAGTTGCTTTTCAGCCGGAAATGATGAAGAGTGAAGAGTGAAACAGGCAGAAAAACATTTTACTTAAACACCACCTTCATATTTTAGCAGGAAGTCTGACGATGGCCATTCTTCAGGAGCCGCTTGTGCCGCTTTTCACGACTGCAGCTCCGATGGCAGCGAGCTCTAACGTAGATATTTAAAACGGCAAGAGATCTAATACCCCTTTTTTTTTTTTTTTTTTAAGCGATGTCGACTTATAAAGACGCAGCCTCGCATTGCTGTTCTCCTCTGGGAGAAAGTGACAGAACATTTTACTCCTTAAAGAAAAACAAGCGAGGAAAATGAAGACGTACGACACAACCCCAGAGCGGAGAAGGTAACGATACAAAAACAATACGTTCCCGAGCTTTCAACCGTGATCCTCCTTAGCAAATACATTTTCCCTTTTCCCAGTTGTCAGGGAAACGCAGATTTTCCATTTTTTGAAACACTGTCAGGCCCGCATTGACTTTAAAGAAGGATTTCTGGAACACGCAAAGCCGCGTGTGACTCTGCAGAGTCGCGCCTCAGATAAATTGGCCACCAAAGTGGCGCCAACCTAACGGCGCCCACGTTGTTTAAGTAGCAAGGGCGTCGATGGATTAGAGGCTGAGTAGAAACCTTTTGAACCATGTGCCTGGCGCCCACTGTTAAACTCACAAAAGTGGATTTGAACGCACCCCTAACTGGACTCAGGTCACGTGGTCTTCCCTCTGGTGCCACCAGCAGGACAAACTGGACTGTCTTTATGTGGCACGTATGTTTTCATCCATCCAATAATGTGGTTTTCTGCTCACACACACACACACACATAAAAACATCAAAAGTTTCCTTCACTTTTTCATTATCACCCTCTTTGTCTGAGTTTATTGGACTGTCATCATGACAACACCTGCCCCCCCCGCCCTCCCGAGCCCACACACACAGATTCTTTATCAATCAGTGGGTAGATTAATGAACCAACACCATCGGGGTCCGTGGGTTCGATTCCGTGTTTGAATAGAGGTGTCTCCTGGGGCACGAGAAATAAATTTAAATTTAAGCCCGGCTACGTGTTTCAGTAAGGAGGATTGCAGGAGATGCAATAAGAAAAAAAAACCCTGAATAAAAATGTCAAGTTTCTCTTCCTCTTGCACCTTAAAGAAATCCTCCCACAACCTCATTTTTTCGCACCTTATTGCATTTTCATCGATTGTTGAGTCTATTTTTTGCCTCTGGGTTCTCACTCACTCATCCACCACAAATATTTTTTCATGTATTTCGACTACAGTTGATCAATCATCAGAGTTTAAACTGGAGCTGAATACTTTGAGGCCACGTCTGTCACTCTGCGCACACACACACAGACTAAACTGAGATTTGAAGACCGAATTCATTTATTTCCAAGGTTTAGAGGATGGTGCATTAATCCCAGTTTGCAGTTAATCCTAGTTTCAGCCACACGTCCTCCAGCTGTACAGAGAAAATACGTGAGGCTGTAAATTCAATCACTTTTATAAGTTGGCCTTTATGGAAATTCTTTTCTTCTTTTTTCTTCTTCGGTGCAGATTTATGGAGCTTCGGTGAAACTCCGGTGTAATATTAAATCTCAAATCAGCACCGGGACGACGTGTCACAAAAAACCCCGGCAATAATAAAACACAGACTCGAGCTTTTAGGCCAAGATCCGGCAAGTTACGGCTGCGAAACAAAACTCTGTAACGGTGTCACATCGAACAGACGTCAGCCTCCTCATCCAACAGGAAAACTCTTCTCTGAGCAAAGAGGAGAGAAAAGCTCTTGACAGTGAGACATCAAATCACTAAAACAATCATTGAACCCCAGTTCCAAAAGTGAGGAGACATTTATATCTCCTGTGCCATCAGATCTCTGGAGTGCAAAACTGAAACCAGTGGGAAACTAATTATTTGACGCATCATTCTTTAGACGAAAAACTCACAAGTTAGTGCTGATATGAGTAGACGAAAATCTCTCCACAAACGTAACTGGAGCTTTGTCTTGACATTGGTTTTCTCCATTTTTTTTTTTATTCCCGTCTCATTTTTTTCTTTAAGCATTTATGCTTAATATGAATGTTTCTTAACACAGAAACACAGGACACTGTAATGTTCACAGCAGGATTTCTACTCGAGTTTTTGAGAAACTACCCATCAACCTCGGGCGGAGGAGACGCTCGGATCAAAACAGGTGGAAATTCAAAACGCTCCATTTGTCAGACGCCGAGCGTGAACCCTCGTTTTCCCAGCAGTGTCATCGAGGTTTAGCTTCTGCTCTGCTGGTTTGCAGCTCAAGTCGTCAGATGTTTCTTCTGCCCAAATTCACCTTGGGAGTCGTAGTTAATTTACACAAGCTTGAGTCTTTGACTGCGCTGTTTTCTTTTTGTGATCCTCAAAAAAGAGAAAAAAAGTTCACAGGATGCCGTGACGTGACTTTTCTCTTTGGGTGGAGGCCCCTGAGAGGAGCCCAGGGAAACCCCTTTGATTCTGACCTGAGGCTTTATTAAAGCCAGTATTGTCATGTTCACTCTGAGGCCCGTCTCCGCCTGCAGAAACACGACCTGACATTTACATCTCCCTCATCAAACCGGGCCGTCTGCTCGCTGATGAGGAGAGAGAGAGAGAGAGAGAGTCGAGATGATGAAGACTTAAAAAAAAAAAAAAAACAACAGTGAGAAAGAGAGAGAAATGAGTGCAAATTCAAGAGATGGAGAGAACGTAGAAGAAGAGAGAGACAGAGTGGAGTGGGGGTGAAGACAGATTGAGAAAGAGCTACGTCCAGAATACAAAGCAGGGGATCGAACCAGGAGAGGAAGAAAAAAACGGACAGAGAGGAGCCAGAGACGGGGAGTGGAGCGTGATTCACGGGATGACATAAAAAGAGGAGGTGAAGAGATAGACGAGCGAAAAGAGAGATGGAGGTGAGGAAAGAAAAATAGAGCAGGAAGATGGACTATAAAGAAGACGACAGATGAGTGTATGAAAGCCTGTGTGTGAGAGACGGGGAGGGGATATAAAAAAGATAGAGAGGTAAATAAAAGATATGGTCGATAGTGGAGTGATAGAGAGAGTGTGTGTTTGTGTACAGCACACGTGTGGCGATACACACACACACACATACTGTATATATACACAATATATATAAACAGTGAACTGCATAGGAGCACATGCCTATGTGAATGGGAACTGTGTGGTGTGTATTTCATGTGTGCGTGTGTGTGTGTTCCAGGGTCAAACAGTGACATTTTCAGTGAGGATGTGACTCCTGGCTACAGATACACCACTGTCAGCAGTATCACACACACACACACACACACACACACAGACACACACTTCTCCCTAAAGATTAAAGTGGAACATCTACATCTGCTGGGTTGAACTGCATAACATCGTACAGCGTTTTTTTGTTGTTTTTTTTCTTATTACAAAGACCTAATTACAAAAAAGATAAATACATTCACGTGAAAATCAATTTTCAAAGCAGCATTTTTATGAAAAGATTAATATGAATGAGTGTCCGGCCGTGATGGATCATCTCTCCACGGCAACGTTTCAGGTCTCGACGAGGTTGATTTCCACACAGAAATTAGCTGAGATCAATGTCTGCCAGACAGGAGAATCAATTCAACAACTGATGGTGTGATTTGGAAAACGTCTAATGGTTAAAGTGAGGAGGAATTATGCTTAAAGATACACTAAACAACTTTTTTTTCCTATGTACTGTAGTAGATCAGATTACTGTGTGGAAAGGTGAAAGATGGAGACAGTGCTGTAGCAGACTATATGACCAAAGAGCAGGCGCAGTTAGCAGCTAGCATGCTGCATTTGTCGCTCTGTTTTTGGTCTCCACCAACTCCAGAGGGAAATATTTGACTACTTAACAACTAAATGCTCAACCATCCTCACCAGTCGGCAGCTAACGTGTGCTAGTTGGGCTCTGGGTGTTTAGTTGGTGCAACTCAAAATGGGCGCGATGAGATCACCGCTACTGAAAACATGTGGCAAATATGCCCCTAAAAAAACTTACGATACGATAATTCTCAGTGGGTCCCTTTTGATATTAAACGTAGTTGTCATTTCATTCCAGTGGCAGTGAAAGAGAAATATTGATTGCTGGAGCCATTATATTGTGTATGAGCAACGCTCCTCCATCTCGCCGCATTATAAACACATTTATTCGGATTCGGCCGTCGCTCCTGACGAAGAGATCCGCCCATCAAGCTGCCAGTCATTACAGAGAAATTCATCCCACGTCACCACGTTAAAAAAGAAATGTCTGCAGAGGACCTGCAAACAAACCGGATGCCTCTGATATACAAATGTACACACACACACACACACACACACACAAACACACAGGGAGTTGAGTCATTGGAGGGGAGGAGTGACTGTCAGAAAGATGGATGGATGAAACAATGAAAATCAATGAACTGTGTGTGTGCGTGCGCGCAAAAGAGACATGTTGCATTCATACAAGAGAGCATGACAGATGGAGAATTGCAAAGTGAGGCAGAGGTGTGTGTGTGTGTGTGTGTGTGTGTGTGTGTCTGTGTGTATCTGTGTGTGTGTGAGCGAGAGAGAGAGCCTGAAATGCATTGGGCGTGTCTCGCTCTTAACGAGTTTTTCTTTTTAATTACCTTTGTTTGACCACAGTTTGTTTACCGGGAACTCTTCCAGAAAAACTCTACACACACGGACATGCCCACACACACAGACACAGGAATTATTACATGTGTGATGTTGGTGGACTGTGGATTTCCTCTGATTGATTCCGATAAAGTAATTTCCATTCATGTGTTTACCGCAAAGCTATATCTATTCAAATATCTTTTCCCTGGTTTTGTGTGTGTGTGTGTGTGTGTGTGTGTGTGTGTGTGACCTCTGCTTTATTTTACCAGCCTCTCTTTCGCTCTGTTTGCATCATCACGGTCGTAGCTCAGAGGTGTCGATCGTCATTCCCCGGGGCTCTGTTAGATGTTGTCAGCCAGGTGAAAGTCGAACAAACCCCGCACACACACACACACACACACACACACATTAAAACAGAGAGCAACCCGATAACTGATGCAGCACAAGTCTGTGTGTTTCCTAAAAGCCCCCACACAACTTTTGACCGACTCCGGTGTCAGATTTCGTCGTCACGTTGTTTGCTCAGAGCTACAATTATTTGAGAATTCACCTTTAGTACGACGAGTTTAAGAGATGAACCCCGTAAAAGAACGGTTCCCTGTGCAAAGGACTCAGAATTAAAGGAGCATGCCACCCAAAATCTAGCTTTTTGAAATCTGCACCTGCACCTGCACCTCCCTCTGAATTCATTAAATGTCATTGAAATGGGTGAAGCAGGAATCTACACCTTTGTAAGCCACGGAGACGAGGTCCCGCCCGTGCACCAGCCCGACCAATCGTGAGTCAGCCCTTCTGTGAAGCTTCAAGTAGCTAATTGCAGACAAATTAACATTTGAAGACTCGTCACCATCGTAAGATCTACCCAGATCAACAGAACCGTTGATTTTTTTTAGTTTGGTCCATTTCTCATCTGCTAACATGGAGGGGGCGGGGTCTGTGCTGCAGCCAGAGCTATGATATCATTCATCTTTACTTACAGTCATTGGCTGAAACCAACCGTTACAAGACAAATGTTAACAAACGAATCATTGTTGAACTTATTTAACCTTCAAAAATTATTAGAATAATAATAAGAAACTTGTTTCTCAGAAAGACACGTGATGGAAAATAGATTCGCAGCGACGGCAGGACGTGGGTTTCCTGTTTAAACGAATGAGGAGGCTTCGTGTCTCGACTGCACGTGTCACCCTGAATGCATCCTTATTGACAGGAAACACTGAAATTATCACCTTCTCACGATCCGTGCGTCTGCTTGATGGTTGGAAAGTTTTGATGCTGATGACGACATCATCTGGAGGCAGGAACCTCGGCCACAGGAAGAGTTTGACTAATGAATCAGCCAGACGCAGAAATCAGACCCACTTGTTTTCTCTTTTATTTCCTGATCATTCATCTTGGCATTCAGAGCATGAAGTCGGCCTCTTACATAACAGGTCAATGAATTGTTTTGAGGTTTGGAATCAATAAGGGCTCTGGGTATTTATTTATTTATTTTGTAAAGTTAATTTCAGCATCTCTTTTTCTTTTCCTCTGAGTCTCTCTCTCTTTTCTCTGATTACTTATTGTGTTCATTCATGCAGGAAAAAAAATCCACACTCACACGAATGCAAACGCACGTTCGTGTAAAATGCACGCACAAAAAAAAACGTATTCACGGCATCACACCCGAGCCTATTTTTAAAACTTATTAAAGACACACTCACCCTGCTCTATTCACTGCGAATTCCTCATTAGCGTCATTCAGAGTTATTATAATGATGTGAATGGACCGGCAGCTGCTGCGGCAGTAAAGACTCTTTTCACTCGCTCGTGTGTGTTTGTGAAAGCTCGTCGGAGGACGAGAGGAGTTTGGGGGCATTTTTTTGTGCACAGTGTGAGTGTAAGGAGAGAAAACCGGGGGGGATGAGATAAATCCTGTGTACGTAAAGAGAGGGAGAGGGGGAACAATGCGGCGTTCACGTGTACGGTTCGTTATCTCTTTCCTCTTCGCTCACAATTCCTCAATATTTGACGACCATCTTTCCTCTTTTTTCTTCCCCCCGCCGAGCCGTCTTCTCATTTTCGTCAGCCGTTTCTCCACGCCGATTCTTTCCCGTTCATTTCGGCTCTCAAATCCTCTCAGAAATCCACCTCCTCCTCCACCTCCTCGCTCAACGCTCCATTTCCCCTCCTCCCTCCCTCTCTTCCCTTCCTGCCTCCATCCATCCATCCATCCATCAATCCATCCTTTTATCTCTCCTTGCAAAAATCTGACTCTGTATTTTTTTTTTTTCTGGAGAGAGAGAGCGTTTACCTCCAGCTGTGATCTGGCCAGATTTCAGCTGCAGCACAGACGGCCCTGTGGCTGTGCAGAAGCTGCAGCGTGGAAACTTTCATCAGCGAACGAAAGGCTGAACACGAAGAAGACGGGACCAAAGAAGTGCACACGGCTCATTTCAGCTGCTGCTCCTGTCTCAGCTTTGGTAGCACCAGTCCACACCAGCGAATTGATTTCTGTCACAACCACAGTCTTTTTTTCCGTTAATCATAACACTGAATTTGTCTTAATAGCAGCTGAGATTTGAGGGCATGGCGACATCCCCATTTAGCCTTAAGTATAGGCTGACAACAAGCCATCACTTTATCCAGATTATGTAAAACCGCCTCCTCACTCAATGCTCCTTGCCCACATGCCCACCTCCACGACCAAAACTTTAATACATTTTAGTAATTATTTGGCTGTCAGTCATGAAGTTTATAACATCAATTAACTAATTGAAACTTTAATTCAATGAGAAGAACTACCTAAATCCACAGACACCATCTTTGGCTAAGAATTTGTTTGCCTATTTTTTGTTGTTGCTTTTCTTTTTCTTTAGTTTAGCCCAAGTCAAACCTGTTAACATGGAGGGGGGTGGTGTTCACAACCTCCACCTGTAGCCTGCATGGCGCTCTTAACGTACATTGCTGATTCAGTTTGCTGACTTCTGCCACTGTTAGAGAGATTTAGCTTTTAAGTCACACGCTAAAAGAATTCATGTTAAATTGTTGTTTTCTTTAATTATTCAGAGAAACGTGAACCCAAATAATCACAGGAGCAAAACTCCTCCGGCTAAATTTTACAGCAGTGAAGGTTTCACGCTGTGTTACCATCAAGTTGGGCCGAGCCCGGTCAGCTGACCCGTGGCGACCGAGGAAAAAACGAGTGTCGTTTCCACACAAACATTGACAGTGAAGCAGAACCACAAAGAGGAGATGAGCGGAGATAATCAGCAGGCGATTAATGATTTAATGACATCTTTTATGGCAGGACTGTGTTTAGTGCTGGAGCCGTGGGAGCTGATGTGTGTGTGTGTTTGTCAGGGATTTGACTGGAGAGAAATGTGTTTCTAAAAGAAGTAGGCGTCACAAAGATTTTACCCAAAAAAAAAGTGTTGGATCCAAACATGTCGTTTATCATCTCATATGAGTTTGAATTATGAGAAATTACCTTTTTTCAGCGGCTGAAGGAGCCACTTTTTTTTTTTCACAACAAAATCGTCCTGTGAAGCCCGAACGCCTCCATGAATCCTGGCTGAACATTTCACGAGTTTGTTTCCAGAGTGAAGTCACACTGTTTCTCAATGCTCTCAGAAAAAATAATGCTATACATTGATAAAATAATATTAATTAAAATGTCATAATTAATACATGCCAATAGCACAAGCTCCCATAAATGTTATTTACAGGAGATTTTTTTTAAAATACCTTTTTGATCAGTTCAGAAACGTTCATCAGACATTTTTGGTGAAATTGTTATTTTGGGTGCTGTCTGTCAGCACCAAAAACAACTGTACAAAATTTATTTTCAAACAATAATTTTGAGCATGAGATAGTAATAAAAATGTAATGTTGAACATCTTTTTTTAAAGACTTTTAAAGCCATCTCATAAACTCTTCTCACACCTCCTGCAGTTCTTCTTTTAGAACGTCTTGGTTCTGAGCTCCAGACGCAGTAGGTTCAGGTTCAGGTGGAGCGACGAGGATTCGTGTGAGGTGACGGTGAAGTCGTGGTGAAGTGAAGCGCGTCTCCGTGTTGTCGGCTGAAATGTGGGTCAGTATCCGTGGCGACTGTTTGAAGTGGGGGGAAAAAAATATGGTGACATTTTGTGACGCCTAAAATATCATAGGCTGAACTGTGGGCAGATTTTCAGTGTCTCAGCCTTTTCTAAATATCACGTTGGGATGCTGCAGGTGTGTGTGTGTGTGTGTGTGTGTGTACAGTACACTGTATAAACTGTGCTGTGGTGTGTAATGAAAATGTGCCAGGAAGAGTGTACAGGATGTATGATTCCTGTTTGAACACTACAGTCCTCCTGAGTGTGTACTTACATATTTAGCACATTATCCATCTGCTGCCTTCCTCCGCTGACTCCTCTTCCTCATCCTCACACCTGTATCTTTCATAATCTCCTTCAAAACTCCTGCCAGTGTTTGGTTTTGAGTCCGCTTCAGGCTGGTAATTGTTGTTGTTGTTGTTTTACCCGCGGTGCATTCAGGTGCTCAGACAAATATCATGAAACGACCAAAACCAACAGCTGTTTGCTAACAACTACAGTCCCCAGCTGCGGAGTCTTTAAAAAAAAAGTATCTCTGGTGTTTGTGACTTGTTTTCAACAATCTGTGTCATCAGTGAGAAGGAATGGGCTCAGGACTGAGTGACTGGAGAGTCGTATTCAGAGACTAACCTGTTGGTTTCAGCCTTTTTCGCAGGATTTGTCAACATTAGGAAAAATAGACGGTCGACCGAACTGGACGTGTCGGATTTCTGGCTAAGAGAAGAAAACCTGAGCTTTTTGTCTTGAAGATTTTCTGCATTTTCTCCTCAGTTCCTCTGTGTTTTGGACTTAAATTCTTCGGGGAGTGATGTGATCTTTCTTTTTTACCATGCCATCATTTTCAAAAGATTGCACTGATTGTCCTGAGGGGGCGCCACAGTCCTCAGTTTAATTGCAGTTTATCTGAAACTTCAGAGCATCTTTGGTCTCCTTCTGACTTCCTCCTGGCTTTCCTAGAGCTGCTCTGATTGGCCCGAGGGTGGAGGGGGGGGTGCCACGTTTGTTTACTCGTTACTGATTGGCCCAAGGCGTGCCCGCCATCGCTGGCAGGGGACGAAGTGTTTATTCTGACACACAAACACACATCTCAACTGTAAAACGAACGCACGCTCTTTCTTCTCCTCCCTGGATTTCCATGACTCGTTGTGTCGTTCGAACACACGGCTTAAAATAACACTTTCATCGCACACACGCGTGCGCACGGACACACACATTCTCTTTCGCCTAACACACACACACAGCTCAGTTGAGTGGCTATGTGGGACAGCAGCTTGGGGATAGACAACTGATTCACTTTGAGTGGCACACGGATATTTATAGCTGGTGTGTGTGTGTGCGTGTGCGTGCATGTGTGTGTGCGTGTGCGTGCATGTGTGTGTGTGTGTGTGCGTGTGAGAGAGAAGCAGCAAGTGATGGGTGCTGACTTGTCAGTCGGTCTTTGCATTTTTGCATGTGTGTCTCTTTGCAAAGATTGTTCCTGTGTGTGTGTGTGTGTGTGTGTGTGTGTGTGTGTGTGTGTGTGTGTGTGTATGACAGAGAGAAAGAGAGAGAGCGACAGCCAGGTGATCAGCAGTGAGCGTGCTCAAACATCTCTGCGTTTGTTTCCGTGGTGCTTCATATCCCGGCGTAACCATGGCAGCAGTGTGGGGGAAAAGCTATATTGGACAGCGAGACCTAGACACCACACCAGACGACGCCACACACACACACACGCAAACAGACTTTGATTGGTGAACCACCCACCATTTTTATTTCTTCTTCTTCTGTCTGAACTGCTTCTGTTCATTAACCCCCCCACCCCCAGCAGACAAACCCTGCTTCAACCTGCAGTCGTATAATTTCATCACATCTATTAACATTTTAACTCAATCTAATTCTAAGCAAACTAAATGAATTGTGAAAGCACACGGTGTGTTCACAGTGTGTAACCTCCATGGAGGAAAAGCCTCAGTTCGTCTAATGGCCGCCGGGTGCAGCTCCATGAACGTATATGGAAGTAAAATTCTTATGAAAATGTCAAATCTGTACTTTTGTATTAGCACATTATTGTTATGAAGTAAGCGAGTGACGGTCGTGTTTTTACAGGTGATGCATCTGAATCAAAGAGATAAGCACTTCACCACATTTGTGTTACATATTTCTGCTTTCTAACAGACAAGAAGTGCAGCATGGTGTGAAGTCAGCCATCTGTCATGTGACCCTCCCCCATGACCAAACACACTGTCATCAGATCACATCCACATCTCTGATTTAATTAGAAATTAGCAAACGTGCAGTGCCACTCAGCAGCAGGACTGAGGATGGGAAAGTTTGTTTTTCTGTTTTTGTTTGTTGATGTATCGCAAATATCTGATCCCGTAAAACAGTTTTTTTTCTGTCAGGTGATTTTTCTCCATAAAAGTTAAGTGATAATAAGAGGGTGTGTTTGTTTGTTTTTTGGGGGAGAAATCAGGCCAGAGAGAACTGGGATAGAGCCAAGAAAGAGCGGGGATATAAATAAGACCAGAGCCAGCATGGATTATGTAATCATACGCAGCAGTTTTCAGCTTTAAAGCCTCTTGTTGTGAAAGTCAAATGAGCATCGTGGTTAAAATCTTAAGACTCAAAAACCAGATTTTCATGTGAAGCAATTTGTCTTTCATGTGTTATTCCCCACCCTCTAATTTAACAATTTATCTTTTTAATTCTTTTGGACCCTTGTGAGATTAATTTAACTTCTTCTTCCATTTTGCTCTTTTTTAAGTGCAGCAGTTTGTACAATCAGCGTTTGGATGAATGCAATTTTAAAAAAAAAAATAAAAAAAGATGTGAACGAACCTCATCGAGCCGCGGCAACGAGCCAAGAAACCCATAAAGTCTTCATTCTGCTCGGTTAGAGGGAGTCTGAGTGGGAGCGGCGGTTATTTTGGTGTGGAGAATGTTTTTTGGGGGGTGGGGGTGGGCTGACCCTTAGCCGCGGGAGGCCAAGCAGAAACTCAGCTTCCTACTGTGATTAAATGTTCTAAAAGTAACGACCTTCAAAATCTGTGGAGACATGGCGAGGAAGGGGGGAGGAGGAGGAGGAGGGAGTATGCCCTTTTTTCCACTGAGACTGAATTGTGGTATTTCCTTGTCGAACCTGAAAAAAGGTGAAGACACAGAAAGCCTCACCTTGTGTCCTTTGTGAGTTTTGGTTTGGGGGGGGCGTTTTGTGTCATTTTCCAGCTTCTGAGGCTCTGGAGGAGATTTTGAAAACGGGAAGTAGGTTCCTGTCTTTCTGGAGCTTGACTCCTACTGGGGACAAAAGCAGGATTCACTGGGATGAACCTATATGGCTTGATATTTGATTCTGATTGGTGGAGAAATCTGGAGGCCACTGGTCAGACCACTCATTTTCTTTTGGAAGTCGTCCTTTATCACTCATCTGTAGATTTCTGCTGTTGATTTCCCCGCAGCAGCTGCGTTCACATCACGTTGTTTAATTTGCATTGTGCTGCTTCGGCCCATTTTGTCTGGTTGCCGAACGCGCCGCCTGTTTATGACGCACCATTCACCGCGATGGAGAGCGGTGAGGAAATGGCTTCGGCGCTACTTCCTGGATGGATTCACATGTCATTTGCTCGCTGCACCGCGTGTCCCCGCAGGATGAATCGGGATAAATGAAGCCACCCTCTGACTTTCCATCTGACGCCGCATTAATGTTAAAGAGTCAACCTGCTGCTTTTCACCAGGTACCTGTAAACAGTCTTCCCATCAGCCCCACCTCTACTTCGTCATTAGTGCCAATTTGACTGTATATGAAGATGGACGACACAACGGCGCCATCGCCCCCTGGTGGCGGGCTGCAGTATGACTCATAAACCCCGCCCCCTCCCTCCAACCTAAAACCCCCCAAAATCACATTTTTTTTTTCCTAGAGACAGTTTCTGTAGATTTAGGTATCATTTCAATGCAAGTGATGCGATAGAAACGGGATGGGGCGGCATGATTGACAGCTGAGACTGATCCAGATGACATCACTGGCACAACAAGGCCTGGACCCAGGAAACGCTGGCTTTGTTTTTGTACGGCGGGAGGAAGCGGAGGCGACTGTCAAACAGCACAGCGCCAGAGCTGTTTGAATTGTGTTCAGAGGTTTGGGATGTAACTAAAGCAAAGATGGAGAGAAGCAAAAAAATAAAAAAAAAACAAATGAAAAAGGGAGAGAGAGACGAGGAATAAGAAGAAAAACATAAGGAGGGAAGACAAAGCGTCCATCGCTCTTTCACTGCACCATTATCATGTATTTCTCTCTGTATAATAAATACCATTCCCTCTCCATCCATCCTCCTCTCTCTCTCTCCCCATCCCTCCCTCCCTCTCTCTCTCTCTCCCTCCCTCTCCACATCTCTCTCTCTCTCTCTCTCTCTGATCGTTCCATAAACAGTGATTGATCAGCGCAGTCGGCAGCTCACCGATCATCTCCGCCTCCTCCTCCTTCCTCTTTTCTCCCTCTCTCTCTCTCTCCATTACCTTTTCTTCTCTCCCTTCATTACCTTTTTCTTCACGCCATGAATCTTCTCAGCTCTCTTCTCCCCCTCCTGCCCCTCTTCACCTCTTTTCATGTCTTTTTTTATCACCTCCTCACCTCTTTTGTTACCCGGCTCTTTTTTTGTGTCCTTACAGCCTTGTCATCCTTTCCTCCTTCATCCTCCTCTTCTTTTCTCTCCCTCCTTATCTCTGGCCTAATCTTGTCGTTTTTCTTCTCTCTCGTCCTCTTTGCGATGCTCTCACTTCACTTATTTACTCACTTCTGCCTTTGATTTCTGGGTTTCTTTACTTCCTTTTCCATTTGATGTCCTTTTCTGTCAGCCTTTTTCTCTTTTTTTTTCCTTTTTTTGTTTATTTGCTTTGCCCTTCTACCTTTCCCTTTTTCTTTCCTTCCCCCTCTTTCTCTCCTTTCTTGTCCCTCTCCTCCTTGTTTTTGTTTACTCCCTCATCCCCTCCATTGCCTTTCTTTCCCTGTCTTCCATCATAATTTCCCTTCATTTCCTCTCCTCTTTCTCCTCTCATCCTTCTTTGATTCCTTTCCCCTCCCATTTTAAGACCTCGATCACTCTCTGACCTTTTCTTCCCTCCCTCCATCCGTCCTTCCTTCCTTCCTTCCTTCTTTCTTTCTTTCTTTCCCTCGTCTTTTTATATCACTTCCTCACCCCTCTCTCCTTTTTATTTTTCTTCTCTTCCTTCCCTCTTGTTTCTTTCCTCCTCATTAACCTCTTTCGATTACCTTTCCCCATAACCTGTATTTCTCCCTCTGCTCCTGTTTCCTCTCCTCCTCCTCGTTTTCTCCTTGAAGTCGTTACACAGCAGAACAACGGCTCTGAATTTTACAACTCCTGAGTGATGGGTGAGAGAGTGAGAGAGACAGAGAGATAATAGATCAAACTTCAGCCCTCGAGTTAAGTGATAACATCACCCACTTCTCACACACACACACACACATGCACAAACACACACAATTCCCAATTAAACACTTCAGCGGTCGGCGTGATCTTATCTGATCAGGAGCCTGGCAGCTTTGGCAGCAGCGATCAATGCTCGTTCACCTCCGTGATACGCACACACATTCAAATACACACAAACGTCCTCTCTCGCTGTGTCACTCTCTCTCCATCGTTCTTTCACTTTCCCCTCTCTCTCCTTTTGCATTTGCCCATCTCTCGACCCTCTTCTCGTTTTCTTCTCCGTTCTCTCCATCACACACACACACACACACACACAGAATGAGGTGTTCCTCCTGCTCTCCTTTCACCTCCTCCCTCTCTGCTTGGTTCTCCTCTTTCCTTCTTCTTCTTTGCCTTTTCTTCTTCCTTTCTTCCCCCCTCCCCTCATGCTCTCCCATAATCTCACATCCTCTCTCTCTCTCTCTCTCTCTCTCTCTCTCTCAGTGTGGCAGTCTTAAGTAGGTCGGTGTTGACAGCTGAGCTCTTCTCACAGACAGAGAAGAGACATTATTTCTGCTCTGTGTGGGTTTCCATACAACCGGCCTCACTGCACTCTCACTCCACAGTGTACAGACCTATGGACGGATATAAATGCATAGTATGTGGCTAAAATAATATTACAGCGATGTGGGCATCGGGTCTACAGGTGTTGAGATCAGTTTCAGACCCGCTCAGATCCAGAGAGAGATCCCACCTCCATGAAAATCTGTCACTAAAGTCCCATTTACGCTGTAGACGAAAGAGCAAAGTCATATATGTCAATACTGATGTTTTAATGTGTATAAACACACATTATAACTGCCTGAAGGGTTTCAAGTGTTGTAGTTAAAGGACCAGTTCACATTTTTTTCAAGTCTGTCTTGAAACAGGTGCCCGGGTGATTACGACAGGTTTTTCCTGTTAAAAGACTCTTTACTGATACAGTTCTATTGCAAGTGATTAGGGACAAAATCTGCAGTCGTCGTCGTTTCGTTCAAAAAACAAAAAAGGTTTATCTGAGCTGGTATGAGGCTGCAGCGCTCTGAGTTAATCAGAGCGGGTATCTTCCAGCGTCAGTCCAAAGCAAATGATGAAGGGAGTCTCAGTGGCCGGTGTGAACTGGAGGAATGATTACCGCCGCCAAAGCTTGTTTCAGTGTTTATGCACTCGGGCGTCTTGGAAAAACTAATTAAGACGTTGGCAGCGTGGTGCTGCCTCTGTATCTCTGTCGCAAAGACAAACTTGAAGACACCAGCGAATGAGCCCAACAGAGGAACGTTGTCGTCGTGACGTGAAAGCGGCAGTTACAAATCAAAAATCATTCGTGGGAGTGTGTATTGATAAGGGAAAAGACACAAGAAGTTAAACTCAAGGAACCACGTCCTCCGTGTGTGAATGTGCGCTGTGTTTTCTGCTTGTGTGTGTGTGTGTGTGTGCACAGCGTACATACATGTCTTCCTGTGTGTGTGTGTGTGTGTGTGTGTGTGTGTGTGTACATACATGTCTTCCTGTGTGTGTGTACAGACAGGAGCAGAGCCCAGGGCTGTCCCCTGTGTGTATTCAATGTGTTTAATTTTGAGCTTTTTGACAGCTGCATTATTCACAGACTAGCAGGAGGCTGACTGTTCCAACCTCCATCCACCCACTTTGCTGGGGGTGGGGGCTGCTCATGCTCTGACATGATGCTGGCTCAGCGGTGTATGCCTGTGTGGCTCCATATCACCACTGCATTAATTTTTTTTTTTTTTTATGTTACTCACCAATAGGTGCAAACAAACCCTCCATAAATCATGAGCCCGGTCCCCCTTAATTAGGACTTGGTAGATTTGCCTTATTTGTTTCGCTTTGTTACCCTCTGTTGTTGTTATGCTTCCAGCCTTTGACAAAGAGAAACTTTAATGAATATAAACTATTTGTCTTGCTCCGCTTTGCTGTTAATTGACACCAGAAGCACTTGCATGTCTGTGCAGATCAGTGGCTCTGGTGCTAACTTTTCCACTTATGGTGCAACTCGTCACAGGTGTCTGCGCCAACACAACTGCACTAACCGAGCGCTGTATTAGTGCTCACGGACTTAATGTGCTAATATGAACTGATTTGACTAGCTGTATGGGAAGAAGCCCCCCCCCATCTACTTCATTATTTACTCAGCGCAGCTCAAACAGGATGTAGCCCAGGGGATGTGATCTGTGTGCATGTAATAAGTAATTTTTTTACAGAGCTCGACTGTGGCTTCAGCTCAGCAGCTTCAGCACAGAACTGCACGCCGCACACCCGGAGCGAGCTGCCGCTCCTAAGCCGCAGTCTGAAGGAAGGAAGTCGGGCCGTGGCGCCGCGCTCTCCAGTCGGACCGGAACCCGGCCCAAAGCGCCGCAGCGTCAGTTCCCGTATTTCTTAGCTCAGCTTTTGTACAGCCGCTTCCAACCGCGTCGACTCAGCCAATCAGGAGCGAGAACCAGCCCTTTGTGTGTCATGACAGTTTTACACACACACTCACACACGCAGACATACACATAGAGGCAATAAATGCCACTGATTGCTGGCGTGGTAATGGGCAGGTTGAGAGTCTCTTCAGAGAAGTGAGGAAGGTTAAATGACCCCCCCGACACACACACACACACACACACACACACACACACACACACAGCTGAAAGATTTCCAGGGATATATAGAAATTTTGCGCGTGTTTTTGTCGAGCTCGTTAAAAGCCCGGCGTTCGTGCCAATTTATCGCCGTGGAGACTGATGAGGGGGCGGGTCCGAACGCCACTGGAGCTTTTGATCAGCTGCAGAGACGAGTTATTAATAAACACTCTCTCTGTCTCCTTTCTCTCGTCGACGGAGAATTTACAGCCACGGCCTGACTGTCAGTGATGTCACCGCCGTTAAGGTGCAGAGTTATGACATCAGAAAGGACACGGCGATGTCATCGGCCGCGTAAGCGATAGGTATAAAAATGAGTCATTAGAAAATGATCAAGTGATTTAAGGTAACAATCTCCTATTATCGTCACAGTCATTACTGGTCCCATTTGTTCCTTCAGGTAAACAAACCGTTAATAACAACTGACTCTTAATATCTGCTTCCCGATCTTTGTTTACTGCCGCTCGCTGCGACCTGGATGTGCATCTGCTGATCAATTTTGAGCCAACGAGCCGTAATGATGAGAAATTTGTGGCCTGTGAAGTGATGTCTTAGCCGTGACAGCAGTTGTTACAGTAATGATCGTAATCATAAAAAACGAAAATGGAAACGCTCACAAGACAAGTGGAAGCCTCAGCCAGAGCGATGTGCGCCACACGCTTAAAAGTGCGAGGATGCTGGAACTTTCCTGCCGCAGCCCGTAGGCGACGTCATCAAACGCCTCTCACAACCTGGTTGCTGGGGTTTGCTTGCACCCGAGCCAACCAACCTCCCACCATTTGTTTGGAGGCTTCACTCTCAGGCCTGGGAGTAAACATTCCCTGACAGACCAAGTTCAGCCAAAAAATATAATAAAATGTTTCTTGAAAAGCCTTGAGCAGTCACTTAACTGACAGCCAGATCACTGAACAAACCAGTCGCATTAGAAATGCACCCGCCTGCACTATCCCTGTAACCCAAACTGTTCATTAATTAATCAGTGACATGACAACACAAAGGGGCAAACACCTCACCTTCATTTTGTGGAAATAACACAGAAAGTCGTTTCACGCTGCCGGCGCGATGAACGCAAAGATTGTCACGGCGCCCCGGCACGACTGAACCCACGTTTCTGAAGAGCCGCCGCTGCTATTTCTGGGGATTTCAGTTAAATTACAAAACGCTCAGATCTTGTTCTTGCTGCTGATCGCTGTGTGTTCCACACCTGACCTGCAATATTCCTTTAAATTAAGACTAGTGTGTAACAGTGCAATTACTTTGTGTGTGTGTGTGTGTGTGTCTCCTCGGGTTCATTCTCGGTTCACCATCAGGCATGGCAGCAATTCTCTGGACTCTACATGTGCACACACACACACACACACACACACACACACACATGCTCACGGCCTCTGTGGCCCAACTGTGGCCTTGTAGATAGTGGAGTTTTTGGCAGAGAGGAGAGCAGAGGATAAAACATTCAGGGGATGGAGGAAAGAGGAGGAGAGGATTCGTATAGATTTGATAGATTGGAAGCTCGAGGCAGAGAAAACGCCTGAGGGAAGAACAAAATAAATTGGATAGAGAGAGAGAGAGAGAGAGAGAGAGAGAAATGAGAGGGAAAGACAATAGCTGCATGAAATTGGATTGAGTGAGAAACTAAATGAAGAGATAACAAGCAAAGGAAAAGGGGGCAGAAAAAGAGAGAAAGAAAGGATAAAGATGAGGATAAACTGAGTAAGAAAGAAAAGTAACGCGGGGGGGGGCGAGCTGCTAACAGTCCTGTGGGTCGACAGTCTCAGTGTAACTGGACACAGCAAGCTAAATGCTAACACGCTGACGTTTAGCCGGCGTAATGTTTACTGTGTAAACAACAGCAGCTGTTCACGGTGTCTTCAGTTTTGCAAGTATTTCGTCACAAACCTACTGGAAGAGTGTGTGTGTGTGTGTGTGTGTGTTTCACTCCATCCAATGAAATGAAACAATGCAAGACAAAAAGAGCGACAGTTACAAAGATGGAGAGAGAGACAGAGAGACAAAGGGAGTGAATGGAGGAGTGCTTGGCCAGCAAATTATTTGCAGAGCTACAGATTTCCTTGCTGCCTCGTTGTCTGTCACTCTTGTGTGTGTGTGTGTGTGTGTGTGTGGGGGGGGGGGCACTCATGCACATGAGATAAATCTTCCGTTTGTCTGTGTGTAGGTGTGTGAATGTTGTGTGTTGCACACGTGTGTCCGTTTGCCTGTCAGTGTTTCTGCAAGCCTGAAAATCGACATATATGCTGACGTGTGTGTGTGTGTGTGTGTGTGTGTGTGTGTGTGTGTGTGTGTGTGTGTGTGTGTGCACTGCCAGGTTATTTTTACTCCTCTACTTAAAATCTGCTTTGGGATGCAGAAGCACAGGAAGCGAGTGTCGTCTCACTTTTCCTCCGGCGAGCTTCATTTCTCCTCCGCAGCCCGTCTGTCCCGTACTACTACTACTACTGTCTGCCGCCATCCTCTTCATCCCATGATGCATCAGCACGTCATCACATATTCAGCCACGTTTTTCACTCTCCCCCTTTCTTGAGGGAAAAATTGAAAACATGATTTTGTATTTTTTTGTTCCTCACTCACCTGTCTAAAATGAAACCTTATAAATCTAACTTTCTTTAAAGAAGTGCAGTTTTTCTTTTACTAACTGTAATGAAAAAAAGTTCTAATGAAGAAAAAAAAACTTTAATCTATGCTTCCATTTTAAACAACATCAGTCACATGATTGAAAAAAATGCTTTTCTTTAACTGACCAATGCACATGATGCTGTATTTAACTGTTATCTTTAATCAGTGGTAGCTTTTGTGATACGAGGAAATACGGTGGTAGTCCCTTTATTTCTAAATACACAGCACATTTTATTTTCACCTTCATGTTCAGTAGCCTAACAGTAACATTATTTCCCAGGTTCATATAAATGTATATATACACCAGCTTTTCCAGAATGTTTTCCTGTTTTTCTCGTTTTTCTGACAGCGGCGTCTCTTTAACCTCAGGCGGCACCAGCAGGTGAAAATAAAATGTCAAACAAACACAAGTGTCAGGGATCTTTGAACGATCCCGCTCCCTCTTTTCCTCACGTCAATATTTGTGTTCCGATTTTTTTTTTAAAAGAAGTGGAGCTCCCTCCACCGTGCTCCAGATGACCTGCTGCAGTTTCCCAACCGACACCAGAAAAACAACAAAACAGAAGCGCGTCAGAGTTGAACAGTGACAGCTGAGGGTGGAGACGTTTCCCTGGAGGAACAACACACAACACACAGGTGTGTTGTTCCTCCCGGCGGAAATGTCCTGGTAAGGGAATCACGGTTTTGCATCTAGTTTCTGGTCCTGTTGCGTCCTTGTGTTTGTTTTTGTTTACACCAGTTGCTGCTCTCAAACACACAAACCAGACTGAGCATTCTTTCACCTGCACCGCCTTAATTATTCTCAAACACCTGAGTGTGTGTGTGTGTGTGTGTGTGTGTGTGTGTGTACTGCTTCAAACTTTGAAATAAATGATCACTCCCTGTGCGCATGCTGGTTTTTTAAGGAGGTCAGAGCGTGTGTGCTCTGCATACAAATCCTACAAATCTGTTTCTGCAAAAGAAAACATCCTACAACGTTACATATTGTGCTGCACAGTCATCAGAAAATATTTTCATATCTGTCCTTCACCTCTCTCTTTTCCTTTAAGGTGTATCTATAGACTGTGGTTCTTTTAAAGGGTCAGTTCACCCAAATTACACACAGTGTTGGTCATAGTTTTGTGTTATCTACTGATCTGAGATCATGACTGTCATATTGTTTTGCATCCCAATCATTATTGCACACCAGCCATTAGTGATCACTCATGACTTAAGACCCACAAACAGTTTCCCAAGGTTACGGCCAATGGCTTTGCCGTCCTTTTGAGATGTGTAACTATCACAACACAATGTATTTGTTAATGCTTGTTGTGCCTGAAGGTCAGATTGATTCATATGACAAAGGGACACGCAGGACGACTCTCACCCTGTCTCTGTCTCTCTGTCCCGGGTCCTCAGGTACATCCACGCCCTCTACCTGGGCGCCCAGAGCCGCTGGCACAGCGACGGGCCCCGCCGCCACTTCCACTGGCGGCTGATGTTTGAGAGCGCTGACATCACCATGCTCCGCCTCCTGGAGGCGTTCCTCAAGTCGGCGCCGCAGCTCGTCCTGCAGCTGAGCATCATGATCCACGGGAACACCGTCCTCCCTCTGCAAGGTGAGAGAGGGGCGCGGGAAAACGCTGTGACGCGTCACAGGAATCAGGTTGAGTGACAGGGCCCCTCGTTTCTCATCCGGACTACTGAAACAGGATATGATGTCATATACTAGGTAACTCTGCTCTCGCTGATTATGGCAGCACTTTAATGTCCGAGTTAACTGCTCACACTCGGGAATTATCCTGATTGTTGCAAATTCTTCTGCAGAGAGAGAAAGTTTTCTTTCATTCATCAAAAGCCCACCTGCTTCATGTAAGAGGTGCATGAATAAAGCATCGACTTACCGGCTGATATCTGCCCTTTACACACACACACACACACACACACACACACACACACAATGAAACCTACAACAAAATGGTTGTAGGAGTGCTGGTGTTCTCACTGTGAAGTGTTCCTCACAAAAATACAACTGAAGCCTCTCAGCAGTCGTCACTTAAACTGTGATTGCACACAGTGACTGCAGCTCATGGACAGGAGTTATCATCAAAACATACAAAAAATGATCGTAACTCAAAAACGTTGGTTTGGAATACCGACTGCTCTCCCCCGATCTCTTCATAAAAACGATCAAAATTACATTGAAATGCGAAGTCGGCGCTGTTCTTTTTCTCTGCTCAATTTTTAATGCCTTCTCAGTGTGATTCATGGCTAATTTGAGACAAGGCTGCGTGATTAACACACATGAATGTTTAATGTCTTAAACTGTGCTCGGGGTGGCTGGCGGTGCGCTTCACAGGCTGACGATCCTTTCACTTCAGTGTGGAACTGGTCCAGAAATAACAACTGTTACCTCATTCTGTGAGTTTGTGGGTCAAGGTTTGCTCGACTGCAAGAAACTCCTCTCAGCATTTATCACCAGGGAGGATTTTATAAAGTGTCATCATGAAGTATTGATTATTTATTAATTCATTTTGAGACATTACGATGTTCCTTGGTTGTGGGGTTCTTGAATACTGGCAAAACTTGGTCCTGGTCTTTACACTGGATATTATCTGAGGACATTCCTTAATCACCACCATCAGGACAAAGTTCCACATATTTCAACATAAAGTTTCCGGATCACATGCTTTCTCTCCAGGGTTCATCCCTTTTATCTTCACGACTCTGTGAGTGGACCGACAATCATATTAGTATTAGAAGATTACAAAACTCATAACAAGAAAGATAACAGATAATCACAAAATTAAATTCCTTTTAACATTAACAACATGTGATCAGTATGGGCAGATTAATGATCAGTTATGCTACACCGTGTGGGATGTACAGTCTTAACTCTGGTTCAACTTGAGCTTTCCACCAGGTCCTCATCAGCAGATGCAGTTTAGTCAGAGACCTTGAATTAAGGATACCACCTTGAAAATATTCTTCGGTATTTCCTTGCTGCACTTTCTTGTTAATAAAACTACCAACAATCTGTGTATACAGTATGTCAATACTCCTCCGCCTGCAATGAGAGGATGGGGTACATTAGTTAGTTGCAGTATCACTGGTGTGAGTTGTGAGCTGATCAATCGACTCCATGCTGGAGACTGAAATACTGTATATTGGTGTCTGAAATGTCGCCGCATGCTTTTTTTTTTTATTTAACCCAAATGTCTTTCTGCTTTCCTTCTCTCTCTCTCTCTCTCTCTCTCTCTTCATCCATCTCCCCAGGTCTCTCAGCCTCAGCCTCCCTGGTCTCTCTGGCCTGGATGATTGCCTCCTACCAGAAGGTTCTCCGGGACTCCCGCGACGACAAGCTGCCCATGTCCTACAAGGCCGTGATCGCCCAGATGCTGTGGCACTTCTTCACCATCGGGGCGAGAACTGTGGCCTTCGCCCTCTTCGCCTCCGTCTTCCAGCTCTACTTCGGCATCTTCATCGTCAGCCACTGGTGCGCCATTCATTACCTGATGCACAGAGTCTGGTCCCCAGTGAGAGGCTTAGCATTTGACACTTAGAGAGTGATGAATATTTTTTTCTCCAAATTTAATGACCAGGAGAGTTTTTTATTTGTTAAGCCTGCAGTGCGTTTTTATAATTACACACTAGTGAGAGTATAAATAATTAAGGTGGGGGATTAAGAAAGGGGCATTTAGAAAGTCATACAACCGTGCAGTTCTTGCGCAGAATTGTAAACTTCATTGCAGACATTCCCTTGTAAATTATGATATTGTGCCACTGTACTTTCCCTTCGCCTTAGTATCCTTAAATTAAGTCCTGCAGTACTGCTTTTTTTTTTAGGTGTGTCATGACCTTCTGGATCATCCAAGGTGAGACTGACTTCTGCATGTCCAAGTGGGAGGAGATCATCTACAACATGGTTGTAGGTATCATCTACATCTTCTGCTGGTTCAATGTCAAGGAGGGTCCCAGCCGCTTCCGCATGACCGTCTACTACTCGGTGACGCTAGCTGAGAACGTGGCGCTGACCGCCGCCTGGTACACCTACCGCGGCACGCACACCTCCGACTCCTACGCCCTGGTCGTGGTGTGCCTGGTGGCCTGCAGCTTCGCCCTGGGAACCTTCTTCATGTTGGTGTACTACTGTTGGCTGCACCCTGACGGGCCCGTTCTGGGCTCGCAGTGGGGAGGGTGTGTGGATGAGGGCGTGGTGGGTGCAGGCGGGGTGGCGGGAGTGATCGATGCTTGCCTCACCCCGTCTCAAGGGTCCCAAACAGACATGGTCATTACCAGCCCTCCGAGGACCCTCCCCAGGACTAAAGACACGGGGGAGCCGGTTCCTGGGGAGAGAGACAGGGACAAGGAAAGAGACAGGGACAGTTGCATGCCTGTCTTCCAGGTACGTCCCTCCCCTTCCTCGTCTCCGGCACTCCTCCACAGGACCTCCTCCTCATCCCGCGCCCAGGAGGGCCCTGTGATCCGGATTGACCTCCCGAGAAAGCGATACCCGGCCTGGGACGCACACTTTATCGACCGGCGCCTCCGCAAGACCATCCTGCTTCTGGAGACGACGTCAGCCGTCAGCCCCCGGATACAATACAGGAGTAGCATGATGGGCAGCAAAGAGGTATTAGAATATGAGACAACGGTCTAAGCTGACAGGGGCTCTTAAACTTAAAAATGCAGTCTGGGACCAAGGCTCAGCCTGAGATCAGTTCTCCTCCCAGGACTACCTTTCCCAGGAGAAGCATGGAAAGGAGACAGTGTCAGGCAACTCCTTTTAAGAAAAGAGGTTGTCAGAATTTGATTGTAAAATGTGAAGCGCAATCTGGGACCAAGGCTCTCCCCTTAGGACACAGTCCAGGAGTAAGTAGCATGAATGAGCCGTGGGAAGTTAACGGAGTAACGTTGAACTGGGATAATCTTCATCTTTTCTAAAAGCTCGGAGGTAAGAAATTTAATCTCTCACCCTGGGACCAAGGAGTGTTGGATTTAGTTTCATCATGTACGGTCAGCACAAGGAGTAGAAAGGATTTGAGAGCGATACTGTTGCAGAGTTGGAGATGACAGAGAAACAGTCTCCTGCATGAACTCTTGAGCCTTGGACCCCGGAGACTCGACAGAGACTTACCAGGGAACATTTAGAGACTGGCTGCTAGAGTCTGCACATGCAGGGACATGCAATCGTTTTATTTTAGATACACACTGACAGAAAATGTAGACTGACTATCCAGTAGTTTTTGTGGCTCAAAAGTCGTTTCATGATCTACCTTAAAACTGGGCTAAATTTGTTTTAACTTTGGCTTTAGAAATCTATGTTACAAACAGTGCAATTGGACATGTTGTTTCAACAGCACTTAAATGAGTATACATATGTGAAGCAAGACAGAATGAATAAAAGATCAATAAAATGTGAATGCAGATGAAAAAATTACCATACTAAATTATCATAGATGGCTCTTTTTCGATCAAATTCGGCCCAGCTTTAACCAGCTAGATACTTCATATTGTAAGAAACATGATGACAGACAAAGTAGCAAAGTAGGAATTCATTTGTTTTAGCAAAGAGCGAGAGATGATCATGTTTTTTCCCCAACAAGCTCACAAAAGATTGCATGTCCCTAACAACATTCGCTAACTGTCCTCTGAGCATTATCAGTGATGTGTAAAGAGAAATATAGAATTTGGTCTCTAGTCTCATCATAACACAAGAATCTATCTAATGTAGACTCACAGCTTAGTGTAGGTCCAGATGGTTTCTGAAATGTAGGCCTGACACACAACTGATAACCATCAATCATCCATATGTGTTGCAAAAGCAGCCATGGCAAAAGTCCCACAGTTTGCATCCCAGCTATACCGTCACCCTCCTTCAACCTGGGAAAGGACTCGTTTAGAAGAAACAATCGGGACTGGACATGAGGATGTCACCTGGATGACTTCTGCGGTGGCTACTACCATATGGCATGCTGTAACTCACCACAAACAGGCCTGTGATGTACAGTTGAATAAATACAGATGTCAGATATAAGCTATTATAATAAGCTGTAGTTAGGTGATGAATGACGTTTGGATGAAGACGCTTCAGTTACTCTTAAGAGTCTAAATTTCGTCCAGTCGTCAACTTTTTTTCAAAATACATAACATAGGGGTGTGAAGGGTATCGCGAGCAACCTCATTACGCTGTGAAAACATTATTCCGGTGTTTGGTTTTCGGGCGGAACAGTAGCTGAAAAGAAATGATTCGAATCATGTCAACAGACTCAAAGAATGTCTGGAAAGGGTTTGTCAGAACGTGGAAACCCATGAATAGAAAAATAAAAAATGGGCTCAAAGAAAATTGACAACAAAAACTGAAAGATGCAAACTTTGCAGACTAGCTAATTAGCAATAGCTGCTGTTCCCTATCACAAATTCAGTGTTAACGTTGATTGGAATGGCAGTGTAGAAAAATGCAACCATTCACAGACCTTTAAACCACTGTAGTGATGTCTCAAAGCAAGGAGCTACAACTTGAACACATTCATTGGAGTGGATTGTTAACCACCATCAGAGGTGTAAGTTTAAACATGGCACCTCCCAGGTGTGAATGAGTTTTAATATCAATTAGAGGCAGTTGGAGGCTGAGAATGCCATCGAGCATGATCAACAAAAGCACCCGAAGGACGAACAGTTCAAAATTCACTAGCATCAAAGCTAACCTCTGTCCTCGCTCATATTAAACTGATTTCTCTTCGGGAGTCTCCTTTGAAGTTTTCTTTTTTCTTTGAGAGCCACTGGGGTCAGTTTGTGCATTTTAGGCGATCTGATTCATTATGAAGTGGAAGGTCTTTAAGTTCAACCCAGAAACACTTACACCAGTGTTGTGACTAGTCGTAAGAAGAAGTTAAAGCATTTCTCTGTAAAACATTACATTTGCTATGAGACGCTGGTGCATTGAGGAAAGCATGTTTCATTGAAGCATGCTTGAAGATGCATTTGAGATACTGTGCAGTGAGAAAGGCTCCCAGTCCATGATAAAGTTTTAACTGGTTTTGTTAAACTAGTAGTAGTAGCTGTAATGGGAAGATTTTTATGTTACATCCCAACAGTCATTTAGAAGATGCCAATGTTTTTGGGTGGGAGGGGGTTGTTGCCAATTCAGGGTTGAGTGGCACAAGCACAAAAAAATAAAGCTAAATTATCATGGCACAGTAAAACCCCTGTGACTTTGTGTCAAAACTATTTAGATTCTAGATGTTCAAAAAGCTGTTGAACATGAATGAATCTGTTACCATCTCTGCTCTGACTGACACTGAAAAGAAAATTAAATAGTTCCTTTCTGCTGTCACCTGCAGACAATAAAAACCTGGTCGCAGCATCCAGGATGGTCTTAATTATCACCTTTATGCTGATGATACACATGTATATCCTGAGGTGCTAAAGGTGATTCCCAAGGTTATAATCTCCAATCCTGCGTGAAATTTGGGTCGATGGGTAGAGCGATCAGTAAGAGCTGTTTATGTACTTACTTTTCAACAATGCATTTTCACAGAAAAGTGGCTGTGACATGAGCAGCGTCACTGACATACTTGCCTTGAGATACTAAAGGTGAAAGGGCCATAAATGTGAGTGATTGCAGACATTTCCAATTCGTTTGGCCGCACTTTTCATGCATCCATTACTCACTGGCGTTGTTTAAGCAAGTATATAAGCACTCTCACCCTAACTCTCACCCTGACAAGGCCTGTGGTTGTATGGGTGTCCCCTCCACAGGTTAAATCAGGAATGCAAACAAAAGATAATAATAACTTCGGAAGTAACACAGGCAGACAGTGTTACATCCTACCTGAACTTGTGGATGTTGGTACAGTGGTGGTGAAAGTCATGGCAAAGTCAATGGTGCTGAAAACAATGACTCTCTGTCAAACGTAATCATGTCAAACATGATGGGCCTGAAGGCAAATGTACAGAAGACGTGTGCGTTCACCTCCCAGTCACAGGCGGAGGGCGGGGCCTTGCCGTCTCCAATGGACCACTCCTTTTTGTTGTCGAGGTAAAATAACAGTCAAAAATGGTGCGCTGCTTATATATTGACTTGAACAAAAATGTGTTTAAAAAGTAAACAGTGAGTTAAAAAACTCAAATCATCTTTTATTAATTGATGCAAGTATTTATGTTTATTTATTTTTGTATTTGTTTTATATCTATTTATGTATTGTTTACTCACTTGGTGGCCATGTCTTTGGTATGACTCTTATATTAAGATGTAAAAAGTGAAAATAGATTTTTTTTTTTACTCATTCTATATATCTGTATATACCAGAGTGGCACTATACTAGGACGTGTGTGTATGAGTATGTGTGCTTTGGTTTGTATGTATTGTATGTGCAGTATGTATGTAAGGATGTGCTCTGAGGTTTTTTGTTTTGTTTTGTTTGTTTTTTTGATAATGCTGCTTAAACATCCTCTGAGTGAATGAGCAGAAAAATAAAACAGTGGTGAAAATATCTATGGTGATGTTAAAAAAAAAAAAAAAAAAAAAAACTCAACAAGCTGTGCTGATAACTGTAGATGGGAACAATACTGTAGTAAACATGGCTGAACAGCCGTCAAAATAAACAATCTGGGTGTGTCTTTGTCTTCTTTTAATGGCACCAGAGGCAGGAAGTCACTAAGTACCTACAATTCTTAAAAGTAATTGTACTTCTAAATGAATATTTCCCATTTTGGAATACATTTCACAGGAAAATATTGTACTTTATATTTCACTACATATATTTGACAGCTATTCACAAGATGACTTTCACCTTATAGTAATTTCATCTCAACAAAGAATTAATGTCAATCCAATTTACTTCATTTAGTTGTAATTTTCTGAAAACACATCAATTTATGTTTTTTACAGTGTCAAATGGCTCAGTAGTACCAACGAGCTCTGTTTTAATCAGAAACAAAGCTGTACCGCACTTTAAAATAAAATTCAAATTGTTAAATTTATCCAACAAAGCTCGACCACGAACTTTACTCCTCCACTGGCTCCATGGGAACAGACTGCCGGGCTCTCTGATTGGCTGTTTGTCACCAGCTCTTGCTGCTCTGCATATTTTTGGACTTCACTAAGGATTTCCCAGGTGTGTGACCCGACCGACGAGGCTCTGAAACCGATGCTGGGGCTCTCCCCCTGAATCTTCCTGCCCTATTTACAATTTCACTCTCTGCTCTCCTCCCATCTATTCCTCTTGAGGCAACAGCAAAATCTCTCCCTCAAACTCCCGCCATCCTTTGATCTCTCCGTCTCTCTCGCATTGACATCCCTCCATCCTGAGGATTTGCTGTTTACTTGGTCGACATCAGTTTGACTCTGTTTCTCTCCTCATCCTTTCTTGTCCAAAATGAACAGTTTATGTCATTCTGTTTTCAGTTTCTCCTCTTCCTTTTTCAGGTGCTTCACAGCAGACAGAAAGAGAACAGGGGTGAGTATTCCTCATCTTTTTGTCTATTTTTGTCCCTCTTTGCTTGTCCTCCTTCCTGTTTCCACTCCCTCATATTTTCCAACTTCTGCCTCTCCTTTTCTCTTCAAAGGTATTTCTTTTTTCTTTTCCATTTCAATTTCATCACTGTTTTATTTGCTCCCCTTCCTCTTCTGTTCCCACACTTTTCTGTTTCCTCAGTCATCATGTCTTTATTCATCTTCTTCATCCTTCATTCTTTTATTCCTTGCTTCCTTGAATTCCATTGATTTATTCATTTATTCCTACATATCCTCTAACATCCTCTGCCTTCGCTCCAGCTCCATGTCAGGACATCTTTCTGTCTCGTTCCCTCCTTTCCACCCATCCCTCCTTCCTCATTGTCTCCTCTTACCTGCCTTCTCTTCCTTTTCTTCCTTCCTTACCCAGCTGCTCCTTTCTCTTGTCTTTTTCACCTCCCCTGCATTCAACTATTTCTCATCAACTTATCTCCATCTTTCTTCTCCTCATCATCCTCCTTTTTTTCTCTGTAATTTTCATGTTTCCCTCCTCTTCCACTTCCTCCTATGTTCTTCATTCCTATTTTCCTCCACTTTTTCCTCTCCTCTTGCATCAGAGTGTGTGTTTTTTGAAGCATGGGGTTTTTTAAGGATGCTGCTTCTTTGATACTGTTGATGCACACACACACATCAATCATGCTGGTGTGAACTTCAAAGTATGTCAGACCTTGATATGTTTTGGTGGTGCATCAGCTCTGTATTTTTAAAAATGTGTGCATCTTTGCGTGTATGGCCGTGTATGTGTAATTGCGTATGCGTGTTTTCGTGTCTACGAGAGAGTGAACATCAAGAGTAGTGAGTCCCTATATGTCTCATCTTGTGTATGATACAGCAAGTGTGTATGCGCTGTGCGTGTGTGAATAAGTTATATGCAGTTATTAAAAAAGCATGTGGTTTTTTAAATTAAATTGATTTATTTAAATTATCAGTTGGAGTTGGTAGAAATCGTGGTTTGGTGCAGAACTTTAGTTTTGACACAGTTAAGCCAAGTTTCTCAGGGCTTAGAGAGAGAGAGGAGCAGGAGGGAGGAACAAGAGACCAGGACAAAAAAGAAAAACATTCAAAAGATAAATGCCCCATCTTTGTCTCCTGTTGCCAAGGTAACTGGACAATTGTTAAGGCCGTTATCCCTCTGGTCACCATGGAGTGGTTACCCTGACAATAGGTGTGTGTGTGTGTGTGTGTGTGTCCATGTTCTGGCCATCCAATACCAATTACTTTATATGTCTGCACCATACAACATGGGACATGCGTAGAGTGTGTGTATGTGTGTTGTGTGTGTGTGTGTGTGTGTGTGGGGGGGGTGTCATAGGTTTGCTGACATGTCTTCTGTCTCCATCAGTGTCCTGCTGGGAAGAAACAGCTCTCCTTGCTTCCTTCCTCTTCCTCCTCCTTCTTCCTTTTCCTTTTTTTGTCTTCATCACAGCACTGCCTCCCTGTGGCCACACCTGCTTACTGCAACTGCAGACTTCAAGTCCTAATTTTGTTTTCCCAAACGTTTAGCTTCAAATCGTAAGCCTTTGAATCACTGATGACAAAAAAAAACTCGGATTGGTGCAGTGACACTTGTGACAAACTGGACCTCACCCACTAGCAAGATAAAATCTTCTGAGATAGGCGCTCACAGTAGTCAGGGTAATGAAAGTACGGATAAATCTTTAGGCAGCTGAGGATATTTAGTTACCTCCACTGCAGAGGTTTTGTTTTGGGATCTAGCAGTTTGTAATGGAGGGACTTTCACAATTTTTTTTTGCCAGAGGTTGCTCGGAGCGATCCATATCAGTATCCAGACCCAGGAATTTTTTAAGTATTCTTCAGCATTGCGAGACAAAGCAAAATTGTTCAGCCTTGGCTCAGAGTGCTTTCTTGTTTCTTTTAAATTTGATTATACTTCATAATTGTCCTGAACAATTGGAATGATGCTGATACTTCCTCCACCACTTCTCTGTTAGTACAGAGGTCAAAAACATTTGCATTTTCAAATTTTGGTTTTGTTGGACAATAAAAAGTGTAAATTTAAATGGTCAGTTTAATTTCAGGTTAATTTCATGTGAATGTGTTATGAGTACAGAGAAAATGGACCTTATCAGTCTTTGGTGGAGTTTCCTCTTGGACAGGAAGTGGACTTCCTCTGTTTCCTGTTCTCTCCTCCCGTCTGTGTGTATGTAGGTGTGTGTGTGTGTGTGTGTGTGTGTGTGTGTTTTGCCCCAGGAGAGGTTTTAAAAGAACAATCAGTGTAGAAAGAGACAGAACAAAAATGAAGAAGCCGAGACATCTGAAGCTAAAATAACTGGAGCAGAGAGAAACAGGGACATGGAGGGAACCATGGAAAAAACAACTTAGAGACAGACTTAAAGACAACAAAAGTCAAAGTGAAAGAAAGAATACACTCAGGAAGAGCGTGACCAGGACCAGGACTTAGCTGACCCACGCAAGACCAGGAATAGGACAGGAGGACTGAGCCATAATGGACTATGAGCCAAAGAAATCCAAGAAGGTACAGTAGTTTCTGTTGTCTCTTAGTTTCCAGGTTTCATCTTGTTCGGGTAACTCAGATGTGGACGGTCAGTTCCTGAATGTTCTCCAGAGATAGTTTGATCATCTACCTGGAGACCGGGACCTGGGGCTGAAGACTTGTGACTATGTTGTTTCAGCTTCTAAAGCAAACCAAACAAGCTTCAGTAAGGTCATAGATCATCGAGTTTGGTAAAAGCAAATTCATGCAGTTGACCAATAGCCAACTGTCCCTTGACAATACTAACCTCTGAGGGGACAGAAAGGTGGTGAGTTCAAAATGGATGATGCTACCGTAGTCTCCAGGTTAATTCAACCTTCTTTGTTGAAGTACAAACTGCTGTTGCAGAAAACTGGGTAAATTTATAGTCCTGTAGTAGCCAAGCGAACAAGTGAACTAGCCAACTGGCCAGCTAGCTACCTAAATTGGTGATCCCACTTCAAGTAAATCTTTGTTGCATCAAATAATCCCGAGATCAGATTTCCAGGGGGATTAAGTGGCCCACAAAAACAGAAATAAACTAAGAGAACCAATGTGACTGACTTGCCAGAATGTTCTTAGCTTGTTAGAGTGTTGGCAGTTAGCTAGCAAGTAAACAAGTCTATACCACCACCTTGATTACAAGGACCTTCACTCGGTGGCTATTGATTTAACATAATGATTTGTTTCCTTACTTTAATCTAACACTGATCTGCCACAACATTAAACAGGTAACTGGTTTTAATGTTGTGGCTAATTGATGCACAGACAGTTGGCTTTGTTGTGTCAAGTTCAACATGAAACAGCATAAGAAAAGAAAACTTTTTCTAAAGGACAGAAAAAAGCAAAAACAAGAAATCCGTAGCATTGGCTCCATAGTATCTTGACCTGGCCTGGGCAGGTTGTTACATTCATTACAAAATCCAATTATTTCCCCCTCAATCTGTCTTTCCAAGGAAACACTGGAACAAGACTCGGGAAGAAAACTCATTACAACTATCCTCTGTCTTTGTCCTAACGATTAAATTAAGCCGACTAAAGAGATGTTCATCAGGACTCTTTGTGACTGATGTGGAGATCTGTCCCTGTTATTATTCAAAAAGAAACACAAGGCATATTTCTCATGCTAAAACAAGCTAATTCCCTATTCAGTTTGTGTGCATGTGTGTTATAATGTCCATTCTTCCTTTGCCCTCCAGCCAATGTATACTAATGTGTGTTTGTGTGTGTGTCAGTGGGTGTCTAACAGTGTGTACTGTGTTGTCAGTGAGTCTCAGCAGGGAGCTGTCAGAGATCACTGCTCACCTGTCAATCACTGCTGGAATAGCCAAAGGGATGTACTGCATTCACACACACACACACACACACACACACACACACACACAGAAACTGAGCCATGTACGAGCACACAAATCCAACTCCTTTTATGAATTCTAGTTCAAATTCAAACCCCGAACACCCACACAAGTGACTGGAGAGTGCTGTGTAATTACAGCCAGAAAGCCAAAGTGGACAAAATAAACAACATACTGATGATTTAGCAATTCTTAGTGCATCATCGGTAGTGGAGTGGAAAACACTATCAAATTTACCCTGAGGGTGGCACCGGATAGAAGGAATGTGCCCCCCCCCAAAAAAAGGAAAACAAACCAACTGTTGGTGTTGTGTGGAAAGATTGGCCGAATGCTGATGCGAGACAAAATGTCATTACATCACCAAAATCACTTTGATTCACCCTCTTGGAATGATGAATATTCCAAGGACTGGAGGAAAATCTAAGACACCTTGCAGTGAACCAAAGTATTAAGTCTACAGGGCCATCCAGAAATCAGTAAAACAAAGTCTCTGAGCCAAAGCCTAACATCGGCATGTTAATATGCCCACGCTGATGCTACTAACATGCTGGAACATGTTTTACATTCTCCATCTTAGTGACGGTCATAAACCCAAATACTGGCCAATGTGGGGACATAAATATCCACAAAGTAGTTATACATGACTGCCGTATTTCACTTTCTCTTGTTTCTCTCTTCTCCTTGTCTCTTTGTTCTACCCCCCATAGGGATTTGTCTCCCCCATTAAGCGGCTGGTCTGGTCCAAAGCTGCTCGAAGGCCAGCAGATCGAGGCAGCATTTACCGCCGCCCGCTGCACACTGTCCCCCTCTATCCCCCCGACTACGTCATCCACCCTGAGAGACTCATCTTCGACTACGTAGAGAAGGAGGTCAAGGTAGAACATTAACAGAATACAGCACAATGCAATATCATGTCAAAATTGACCTCATGACCACATTCCCAGGTGCTTGACCTATGACCTCTCTTCATAGTTCCTTGGTCACCTGACCTGGGTGTCAGTTTCACTGAATCCCTCCAGCAGAGATGAACTGCTACAACTACTTGATACAGCCAGGGTTAGTAATTCATAGTATGTAATAATTATTTCAAATAACTTATCTATAACTAATCATTACTAAGTTTAGTTATCAAAAATTGATCTTTTTGGGTTAAATAATCTGCAGTTTTGTTGGCTGTAAACGATAACATTTTAATCAATAATATAAACTAATCTGATCGGTGCCAAAGCTAAGAAGCATTGATGAATTATTAACTAAACTAACTCAAGTCTTACATCAATAAAGAGTCATTCGTAAACACCAAGGTTAGCATCAGCAGTTAATAATCTACCGTTCTCTAATGAGTGTCATGGTTCATGGTCTTTCTCACGTCTTTGACTCAACACTCTCTGACTCATTAATCAATAATCTCTAATCAGTCTTCCTGTGTTTGTCAGTAGCAGCTGAAGGTGCTGCCGCTGAAGACGAGCGTGGATCAGGACTGTATCCTGAGTCTGTCGGCTCGCTGTCTGCTGCTGACGTGGCGGGACAACGAGAAGCTGCTGATGAGGATTCCCACACATGAGATCGCTGCCGCCTCCTACCTGAGGGACGACGCACTGCACCTGCTGGTCCTCAAGACAGGTGGAGCAGCGACGATGGAGCAGTTTTTCTGTTTGCTTTTTCAGTCCCGTGGGAGTGAAATATGTGTCATCTCTTCTACTTTTGAATGTTATAAGAGATAGTGCACACAATTCTTTAAAAAAAAACAAAAAAATACACCCCACAGGTCTGAACGTGGACACTGTGGTCGCCGGGGACGACAGCCTCGACAGGAAAAAGCCAACGGGCATCGACGGGCGACGTCAAACCATGAGCTGCAATGCTGACCCGCGGCCTGCTGGGGGCACAATGGAGCGACGACACACTATCTGTGGGGTCGACTGGAGGCCCTCGCTCTCCAGGAGTAACCATGACAAAAACCAGAGTGTGGAGAGAGGGGGAGGAGGAGGTGGTGGAGGGGGAGAGAGAGGAGGAGGAGGAGGAGGGAGTTTAGAGAGGAAGAGAGTGGGAGGCAGCTGGGAGAGGAGGCAGCAAACGCGCAAAACAGGGGGGAGCTGGGAGAATCGCAGGGCCAGACCCATGAGCGGGAGCTGGGGGCTGGGAGGTGGAGGAGGAGGTGGAGGGAGCTGGGAGAGGAGGCACGGGGGAGGAAGTGGTGGTGGAGGGGGCAGCTGGGAGAGGAGAGGAGGAGGTGGTGGAGGAGTAGGTGGAGGTGGCGGGGGAAGCTGGGAACGGCGGCAGGCCTGCACGGGGAGCTGGGAGCGGGGTAAGAGCTACGGCAGCTGGGAGAGGAGGAACCACAACCCACTGGAGCCCACACCCTGCCCGGACGCCTACTGCAACCTGGTCATCCTGGCTGTAGAGAACAGGGTGGGTCACCTGGTCTGCTAAGAGTTACTCCACAACAACACCTGATAAATAAAATTTCTTATGCATTTTATTTTTGTTTGTCATTTTGAAACATTGCATGTTATTGTTTTGCACTTCTAGGAGGAATAGTAAGTTATTTAATCTTGAGAATATCCTCATTGACTTTCCCTGACAGTTAGATGAGGAGACTGATAACACTCTCATGATTGTGTGCTGAATTTACAGACATACAGAGCTGGAGCCTGGGGACACTTAGCGTAGCTTAGCATAGAGACCGGATGGGGGGCTAGCTTGACTCTGTCCACAAACTGTGTGTACAAGAAACAAAAAACAAGGTACAACGTTTTAATCAGTGAGCATTTGTTGTACTTTGTATTTCTCTTTTCATTTTGGACAGAGCCAGACTAGCTAGCTGTTTCCCTTCTGATTCCAGCTTTTAAGCAATGCTTGGCTAACCACATCCTGTCTCCAGTTCCACACCTAACACATCGATTTGAGATTGATATCCCTCTTCACATCTCACTCTGGAAAAGGAAAGTAAATAGGATGAATAACAAAGGAAGAGGCTGAAATGTTATGGGAATAATGTCATTACTTTCACACCATCAGAGAGTTTAGACTGCTGGTGTTGTCCCAGAGAACTATGGTCTCATCCAAATTTAAGAAAAAAAAAGATCAAGTGATTGATGTGCAGTATTTCACCCTGGATCAAAGTGTTGGACCGATCAAAATCAGCTCTCTCAGACTTGATAACTTGTGACGCTGTGGACATTCAGTCCAGCATCATATTCAGCCTTGAGAGAGAACAGTGACAGGGAATAAATAAAACAGTGGAGGGACTTCTTTCATCTGGGTTCACTAATCATTTGGCTCTCATGCAAGTCCTGTGGAAAGTAGGGCAACACTGATGATGCGCGCTCATCTACACACTAACACACTCCTACTGAGACTCTGTGTTGTTGCATAACCTGAACCATTGCACCCCATTTACAGCAGTGAGGTGTTGTCACTGGGTTTGTTGTGTGTGTAATGTTTGGACATCCACTGACATGTGTGTTTCATTGTGCCCATGGCTCAGATGAGGCTCATAAATGTGTTGTGTCACAACAACAGACTGCTGGATGGGCTTCTGCTCGGCTGCTGGTGTAGATCCACACATGTTATTATCAGACATGTCCCCTCGATCAAGGCACTCACCAATGTAACTGCTGAGGTGAAGCGGCGCACATAGAAGAACTTGTTTGAGCGAAAGTGAATTAAGATTAAAAAGATTGAGAAAATGTAATAAGACAATAATGGTACCTGTCAGAGCAGGTCACAGGTATTATTGATGTGTTAACCAATTAAAAATGTTGTTTGCCTCCCTGTGTGTGCAGGATGCTGCAGAGGAGTACTGTTCCCTGATCTGCCAGATGTTTCAGATCATTTATGGGCATCAAACCATCGAGTGTGTCGACAGGGCGGGGTTTCACCACACCATGCCAGACCGCTATTGGCTGGAGAGGAGTGAGTGACAAGTGCTTTCTGTTGAGTAAATCTATAGGGACAACCTTGTTACAGCTACATTATTTTGGTGATATTGGGTAAATTTTAGTATAATCTTACAGCTGTTCTCGGGGGGCTGATGTCAATTGATCAGTTTTTGCATCCACAGAGCAAGAACTCTCAGAAGTTTTTGGCCAGACTGCCTTGCAAATTAGTTTGAATATTCATGATCAAAAGTGGGGGATCCCATCTGTTCTGATGATTGGTGAATGAATGATGAAATTTTGTTGTTTTAGCTCCACTGCTGATAAGGCTCTGAAAATAGCTAAAACATGAGTTGCAGTGAACCCTGCAGCCTCTATGAGGATGCTAGCATGACTTTTTATAGCTTAACCTGTGCGTATTATAACAGTAAACTGTTTGTCTACTGTCTCTGTCTTTTGTGTAGGTGACAGCTGTCTGACTGACATGTCCTACAGTTACGATCCAGAGTTTAGCTGCTGCAGCTCATAGTGAGTAACGCCTGAATCTATAACTCTAAACTTCTTCACACAAGGCAGTGTGTTTTAAATTTTGACCACAGACATGACTGACTGACTTACTGAATGAATGTGTGTTATACTAGAGGTTGTCACCAACTCTCCCACCCTCTCTCCCTCCCACAGCGATGGGTCCCAGGACGCATTTGAGCTCTACTACAGTGAGACATACAGTGAGAGCTCGTCCATCTCGCTGCAGGACTCCCATCGCAGTCTTACATCGGCCAGTGATGCGGGAGACAGTAATCCTGCTCTGCTGCTCATGCAGGAGTACATGATCACTGTGAGTGTGTGTCGTCATGCATAACACAGCTGCTGCAAAGTGGAATAGATCCCACACTCTTAAGCAAGTTTTTTTTTTCTGTTTGAATCCAGAGGATTCTTTCATTTCACGTGAAAAAACATGGTGCAACAATAGGACAAGGTGCTAGAGCTGAGCTGCCTGCAATGAGGTTACTGTGTCATTAACTAAAGGGTTTAATGGGCAGGAGCATTTAACAGAAAACAGTTTTCATCGACATGAAAAATATTGAATGTTTTTTGCTCTCCTGAGTCTCCCTTTCTATATCTGTGTGTGTGTGTGTGTGTGTGTGTGTGTGTGTGTGTGTGTGTGTGTGTGTGCTTAGCTGCGTAACAAGCTGAGTCCAGTGGAGTTGCAGCACTTTGCGGTGTTGCTGAGAGAATATAGGCTGGGATCAAACATCGACCACTTCTGCTCTGAGCTGCTGCAACTGTACGGAGACAACCGCAAGTTCCTGCTGCTGGGTGAGAGACATAGAGACATGAGAGAGAGAGAGATCTCATTAATGGACTGAAACTGAAGCAAACCACAACCTACTATTTGTGACAGCTTTGCAGAGGCAGGAATGTGTGTGTGATATTGTTTACTTCTACATTTGTGTGTGTGTGTGTGTTTACTGCGAAAAATTAAAGCTCTGACCCACTTCCACTGAGGAAACCACAACGTCCTGTTATGGAGAGGGGGGGATTTTTCTCTCTACACACCCAGTTATTGCCTTAGTGTTACTGGTAATCATCATTATGGAAGTCTTTTGTCATGGAGGAGGAAGACAGTGAGAGCACACAGCTCCATTCACTTTCACTTAAATTTCCTTCATTGCCTTCCCTTATGTTATACTGGGATAGTTGTCAAATTAATTCACCTTTGAATAGCTTTACTGTCAGTTAAAACAATTGTTATTGTCATTCGGTCTGTCTGAACACCTCTATGGATCTGATGTTCTTTTACAAATAATCAAAATCAAA
The DNA here is from genome assembly GCA_016785225.1 of Psettodes erumei. Classification (NCBI taxonomy): domain Eukaryota; kingdom Metazoa; phylum Chordata; class Actinopteri; order Pleuronectiformes; family Psettodidae; genus Psettodes; species Psettodes erumei. Next base: position 2,107,760 of record JAFBJZ010000969.1, read on the forward strand.
CTATGCCGTAATGTCCTGTTCAAACCTCTTCTTCCAAATACTTACCTGACCACAGGCCTTCAACCCTCTCTGTTTTGTCCTTTTTAGTTATTTCATTCGTGTAGTAGCTGGAGCGGGAAGGCATGGAGGTTCTGCTTTATTATTTTGCCCCTGTCAAAATAAATGGAGATCAGCGCCCAGAAAGAGTCGCCAGTTGTCAGAGTTCATTACTAAGCAGCACACTGCCGAAGTCCAGCGGTTACACACAGAATTCAAATTTGTAGAAAAACGACTTAATCCTGGTGAAAACTGTGGCAGCAGCATGTGTTTCCTTCACTGCGCATCAACCACAGTGATGCTATCACCAGGGGTCACGAAGGTCAGGCTTTTTCAGAAATGACATACAAGTCAATTAAAATGAAAACCTGAAAGCAGATTCATACAGAAAGTTTAATGTTGTACATTCTGGCCTGTGTCCTCCAAGTCCCTCGACCGACTTGCTGATCATCTCATAACTGATGCGTCTGGCATTGGTTATGAGTAATAATGGAACTGGTTGTCCTTTTCCTCTCACCTCAGGCATGCGTCCATTCATCCCAGACAAAGATGTTGGCGTGTTTGAGAGTTTCCTGGAGAGCATCGGAATACGAGAGGGCGGGATTCTGACTGATAGCTTTGGACGCATCAAACGCAGCATGAGCAACACGTCAGCTACAGCCATGAGAGGGTATGCACTGTAGGTCAGGAAGTGACATTAGTAATTGCTGAATTTGTTTCTTGGGGTTGAGATTATTTTTGAGGACTGCTGTAGAGTTAAGGGCGGTTTTGGTCATGGTTTCATGTAATCAAATGCAAAACTACTCTGTAGAGTCCACCTAAACTTTCCTGTAAAATAACACTCCTCTCTGCCTGGACAGTTGAATAAGTCAGGGACAGACGAGGTAGCATTAAGATAAACTGCTTATTTTTCCCAGCAGGTACGACAACTGCTCTCTGGCCTCGGGATCTCAGGAATTCAACCGTCGCATCTCCGACATCACCCACGACATCCAGGCGCTGGGCTTCCAGGACACGCATGGAGACATTGAGGAAGAAGACTACTACCTCTGATGGAGGGATGAAAAGAACTGATTGATCGTTGAATGCTGAAAGACCTTTGAACCTGCCCCAGTGCCTCTGAGCAGGACCAGCATGTTCACGGCCTCATCTTCTCTCCACAAATAAACTGTAAATATTCTCTGTTTCACAAAGTGGCCTTTTTATGTTAGTGTCTTAAAATGCAGATGCTGCAGAACAACAGATAAGAAATCATCAAACGACAGGTGAGTGTAATAAAAGTAAAGAAAATTAGTGAGCCACAGCAAACTGAAATTATTTTGTAGAAGAATAAAAGTTTCCTCTGGTCAATTTAACTGATTAAATACAAGTGCAGTTTATTTTACACTTGTTAAAACAGATTATTACTACTAAAGTGAAATCAAAACTCAAGCTACATATGTAATAACTGTACTTAACTTCTTAGTCAAGTCAGAGAATAATTCAAAATGAATCATTTAATGACTGTAAGAAATCCTTGCAGACAAAGGTAAAAAATGTTGAAAAAAATATTCATAAAGAGACCCCATGTGTAGACAGCATAATGAACACAATCTATTTTTGAATTCTATTTCTAAAATGTGCATTGAGTAAAGGCATTAAAATGATTTCTAAAGCTGCTGCATCCTGAGGGGTTGTAGTACCTGCCAGTGACCACATGGAGGCAACTGAGGATAATAGAGCTGAGTTGCAGCTCTGCTGCTGAGGCTCCATTATTAAACTATTAAAAAATTAAAATTTCAATTTAGATAGATATGCATGTAGTTAACAACTGAATGTAAGGATGATAACCACAATCTCTCTTTCTGTGAGTGCCTTTGAGTGTCTCTCTCTCTCCCCAAACGATGCATTGACCTGTTCTCCTGGCAGTGGCATCATGACCTTCCCATGGTGCATTGCTTCCCTGCCCGCCAGCCTTCTCCGCTGCCAGCCTCACTGAACATCAGCTAGAGAGAGAGAGTCAGCGCACACCAATGGGCTTCAACCAAGTCATGTTAGTCCCCTCTCCTGTCATTATGTAATACAACAGTACTGTGTGCACCGCTTTATCATCAGCAGGAAAACTTAACTATCACCATTGTTGTGCTTTCATCTTTGTGCATGGAAACCACAAACAAATGATACAGATAAAAAGTAGTTCTGTACATAGGATTCAGTCATGCAGAGAATTTGGAGTTACACAATAAGAGATAGAGGGACATGACAAAGCTGACAAATATTGAAAATCTTTTCTTTTGCGGCTGAAGGGAGACAGGCATGTTGGGATTCACTGCAGACAAATCATTTCTTCTACATCTTCTAAAGGCCAAAGGTCCCGACCAGTCCAAACAAAACCAGGGGAATAATGCTCAGTCGTGTTTTCACAGTGCATGAGATAAACTCTGAGGTCATTCTAGTCAGTTTGTCTGACTGTGAGCTGTGTGTGTGTGTGTGTGTGTGTGTGTGTGTGTGTGTGTTTGTGTGAAGAGCAGCAGACACAGTGTATAAACTCGATCCTCATCATCGGATTACTGCTCTGTAATCTCTGCAATCATTTACCAACATATCATGACGATCATAGTCAGCTGCTGACACACACACACACACACACATCACATAAAACCCCATCCTCTGTTTGTCATACACAACCTTGCAGCATCATGGTTACACCACTTATCAGTCCAGGGTCAAATATTATTTTTCTCTTCACCGTCAGTGTGTGTGTGTGTGTGTGTGTGTGTGAGTGTTTGTGAGTGTTTGGAGTGATCCTTGGAGTGATTCTTCACCATGTGAGATAGGGCAAAATTTCACATTTTGAGTTATATCTCGTACCGCTTGTAACATACCACATGGGCTTAAGTTCCTGAGCAGTAGAAATGCTATATCACATCTAGGTTGGTGATTGTTTGATTGTTGTTTGTCTCTTTTTCTGTTTAGCACACACATCTGTTTGAGCCTCCAGTTCTTCAGATACACACAAAAAACATTACAATATATAGTATAAGAAGACATGACATCATGCAAATTGAAATGGATTTCCACTGAGATCAGGCTCAACTACATGATGTTACTTTTGGATTTGCATCCTGCTGTTGTTTCCAGCTGAGCTGGGAGGTCATTTGTGGTTCATTTGTTGCTCTGTTGCAGATGTAGGGGATCAGAGGGTGAGTGTACGATAACATACTCCCAGCCCTGGAGGGATTACAATGTGGTGTGTCCTACAGGTTATATTTAGAAGGCCACCAGTCATACTACTACACATTGTGGTCGTTGTCATGCTGAGCCAGCGACGTTCACTCAGCTCAGTGTTGGTGTCGCTGCACGGATCAGCGTGGAGAAAATCCCCCAGAGTTTAATAATAAAGTGCCAGCGGCCAATCAAAGCTGTTGTCAGGCAGAGCAGTAGTGATAGCTCAGCTAATACCTCAGCAGGTCTGATATACTCCAGAGATGTACATGGCTGTCATGGATAAACAGCATATGAATTCATTTACCCACGTGATGCCAAAGAAACCTGCTGTTTTTTTTAGTTACTTTTACTTTTTGTTGTAAGCTGGATTTCAAACAAATCATTCACAACACTTGATTCAGGTCGATTAACTGAGTCCTGGGGCAATAAATTCACATCCGGCTTGAACCAATTTGCAATCCTAAATTTGCATTTATTTATTTACTGTCTAAAATGTTAGTACGAGCACTACTAAAATAAATAAATGAGCCACTTACAATACAAGCAGTGTAGCTTGGCTAAGTGACTGTCCTCTGATTGAAGTCTGGGTATGCATCACCGATTTTTTAAAAACTAGACTTAAAGTGCATTCTAAGTTTCCAGTTAAACAATAGAAAAATATTAATTACCAACTTGAATATGACGAATTAAATATAGATAAAAGTGTAGTTATAATAATGTAATTATTCGTGATAGCGTACATTCTACCATTTATGGTCAGTATTTACATATTTCTAACAGTGTACACTTGACAGCGTGGACAAACTCCGCCCCGAAAGCTTTGGCTCAAGACGCCATTACGTAATCCCGTCTCGACCAATGGCAGCGCAGGAGGTCGTAAAGTGGTCTCGCGCCGCGTAAAAGGGATTTGACAGTTGCAGGTCTCGAGCTGACTCTCCTATTGACTTCCTCAGTAGGACGGAGACCATGGCGGCGGCTGCTGCCTGCGGCCAGCACAGCGCTGGGTTAACGGCCGCCGTTAGCGGGAAGAAACCGCATACCATCAGGGAACACAGTCGGAGGAACCGGGAGAACTCTCGCCGGAGACAAGCGGCTCTTTTGTTTCTCAGTAACATCTCCCTGGACGGGCGGCCGGTCCAGAGTAACTCGGGCGAGAATGGAGGGAGCCGCCACCACAAAGCGAACGACCCGGAGGGTGCCGACTCCTGCGCTGCAGTGGCGACAGCGGCCGGGCTGTGCCCGGAGGTGGGTAACAACAACAACGACGGCTACGGGACGCTGTCCGGTTTGTCAGTGTCCGCCAGCTGCGGGAACGTCGACCCGGTCCCGAGGACGGGACTCCTCAGCGTACCGCCCATCCTCGTCCTGCCATCGGACGCGGAGTTCAGCGACGCGGGGAGCGCGGAGGTGCTGCTGGAGTGCCGCAGAGGCTCGTTCCCTTCGCCGGGGAACAGCAACCTGCTCTCCCCGTCCCCGTCCAACGCCAGCCTGCTGCCGTCGCCGCTGGGACCGCGGAAGTCCTCCACGCTGCTCTCGGTTCAGAGCTGCAACTCGGTGTCCTCGGAGCCGCGGCAAAGGTGAGCGACGCGGCTGTTTTTTGTTCTGTCTTTTTTAGTGTGTGTCATGAATTTGGATTTGTTTTTTGTGTGTGAGTACGTGTGGTATTCCCCTCGACTCGACACGGCTGAATGAGTCGACGTTACCTGAAAAGTTGAGGTGGTCCGTCGCACGCTGGACTTGTCCAGGTCAACTTTATTCAACGCTCTGCCTCACAAACCGAGGTGCGGCGTGCGTGCAGTGGCTCCCCGGTGATACCCACAATGTTTGTTTGTGTTGCACAAGAATGTAAATGAGGTTTAATGTCACTGGTCGTGATGCAGCGTTTCCATGTACTAACTTGTGCCTGCGTTTCCTCCCTGCCTGGAGGTCAAAGTGAACTCGTTTACCGTAGATGTGATGTTAATGGACTGAATCACGTTTTACCGATGAACTGTAAATGAAATGACTAATGCCGGTTGCTTAGGGGAGGTGGGAGGTGGATTGTCAAGGACCCCCTTTATCTCTTATGAGAAAGGTCTAAGTCTTCATATCAGTGTTAGTGTCTCTGCTGGCTCGTCCTTGTAAATTACAGAGTAACTGTTAAACTACCAGACTAAATGGTGTCAGTGGTATAACTGGGTGTGGGACATGAAAGCTCGGTCAGATAGTTGTATTGTTGTTGGATTGTTCAATCTTTATTTCCTTAACGGGTCTTTTGGTTGGTAATATGTTGGAAAATAAGACTCTGGTATGAAACAGGGGAAATTGGTAAATCCTCACATCTGAGAAACTGGAACCAGAGAAGGCTTGGTGGTTTCACTTATCTATCAATACTCAGCAATTCATTTTATGTTGACATGATCTTAAAGTCTTAAAGTCTGGTCACATTCGTTTTCGCCTTGTCGACTTATTTTCTGAACCAATGGATTTTTAATATGAAATCCTTCTGTTTGAAAACATTAACGTGTTTTGTTCTCATGTCTTTTGTAGAAGGAAGTTTTTTTTCACCATAATGAGGTGTGAAGTATTGTTTTGCTGTCAGTGCCAATACTTATTAAAGAAAATTAATCAATACTCAGGCCTATCTTTGCACTAAGGTCATATCCTTAAACTTTTTATGTCAGTGCTCTAGATAAGCTGCACATCGCCCTGTAAATGAATCTTATTCTATGTGACATAACATCAAAATAACACCTGTGTGCCATATGGAAATAGCACATAACAACAGCATTTAAATGGACACTGCTCATCATCCCCCTTTTAAAGCCAAGACCCAAACCTTGTCTTTCTGAACTTGTAGATTTTTGGTGCCTCTCATACAAACCTGGTTTTAGTCTCAACTGTGCTCGGTTGCATTTAGAGTGTGGTAGGAAGCAGCACTTTAACAGCAGTAGCCGCTTTGGTGAAGTTTGGTGGCTCTGTAGAGGGGAAGTGAACCCAGAGACGGTTACAAACCACCAACAGACAGCGAGGAGTCGAGCACAGTAACCCAGAATCAGTTTTTCACCCGGGTGTTTGCTGTTATAACTCTGCTGAGGGAGCTGATGATGGACGGATGACGGATGGAAGAGACGAGAAAGGACGCAGCGGCGTGAAGAATGACAGACGACTTTCTGAATATAAACAGTGCTCTATAAGGAAGTGAGCGTGTTTTTGTGACGCTGGCAGTGGTGTAGATCTGCTTCGCTGATGGATGGATCACCTCCGTCAGCGCGTTGGCAGCGGGTCAAGCCCGGAGAATGTCGGCCTCGCAGTGATAAACGCCGCTTAACCTATTTACACCTGACAGCAGGCCGGGAAATTGCCAGCAGATCACAGCTCATCAGTCCAGACCAGCCATCGTGCTTTTGTTCATTGCTGTGTTGTTGTGCCAAGATGGCCGTTGATATAATTCTACCAACAAAGAGTGGGATTAAAAAAAGTTTGTTTTTTAGCAGTTTGGCAAGTTTTATAATTTATCAGAGGGTGACATTCAGTTGAATGAAAGAGAACGCAACGTTCATCTGAGAAGCTGGGACCAGAGATTGATCAGCATTTTTCAGTATCACAGCTTGTTATGGGACGTTCCCAGTATCAGCTCCCTTCACCATCAAAGCCTGACCAGTTCTGGATCTTCAGTGGCCTTCATAGATGGAAATGTGTACAAAAAACAAAACAAAAATCATATTAATCATTTCATGTCTAAAACCTCTTGGTTCTGCAGATCATGACCTCAGCTGTGTTGAATTTTTGAAGCCTCCACACATGGTGACCGCATCATTAGCGGTTTTGTGTCTCATCATTAAGACCACATTTCCCATGAGCTCTTTTGTTTGTCCCAAATGTTTTTCCCATGTGCTCTTTTGCCATTGTCATAAAAACAAGGCTCCGTATGTGGTGCAAAGCGCTCGGCCGGTCACCGTGACGACGTCTCTAAACCATTTGCAGTAATTATTAATTGATGATGCAATTTTACATTTTCTTTTAACACTTGGCTATTAGCACTGTTTGCAAGAACACGGTTCTGCACAGAGGTCGTTAAACTTTGATTCGGACGCCGCTGAGGAACCAGCGGGTCGGTTACAGCCGATGATATGGGGCTGATGGGGCTGATGGGGCTGATGGGGCTGATGGGGCTGACGGAGCTGACGGGGCTGACGGGGCTGACGGGGCTGACGGGGCTGACGGGGCTGACGGGGCTGACGGGGCTGACGGGGCTGATGGGGCTGACGGAGCTGACGGAGCTGACGGAGCGTCTCCTGTGCTGAAGTGGCTGAATGAAGAGGCGGGCCGTCCCCTCACCTCCACACTTCCTGGTGTGATGCAGTCGGCCGTCCACCATCAGTCACGCTGTGTTTAGACTCTCTCGTCTGTTAACAGGGCTCAGACTGTGAAGTCCTGCCAGCCGGCCAACTGCTTCATTCGCCTGCAGAGTGAACACGCACACACACACACACACACACACCACCAGAGACTCACACATATCAACAGTGGAGCTGTTTGGATGACGCTCTTGTGCGAGGGGAGTGAGGACACTTGCCTGGTAACGTACACACTCTGGCTGCTGTAGAGTCTGATCCTGTGACTGCAGTCAGTTACAGTTTGGATTCCTCGCCTTCACTCGCGTGTGCGTGCATGTGTGTGCGTGCATGTGTGTGCGTACGTGTGTGTGCATGCACATGTTTTTACAACTTTTGTTGGATTTAACAGACTTTTTGTGACACTTCTGCTTTTTCAAATGCGGAAATTCCTGAAATTCAAGATGACATTCTCTTGCAGGGGACAAAACAAGTAACCTGTTTTTTTTCCCTCATTTTATATTTTGCATTGTGTTGTGTACTCAGCACCTCCACATATCTCTTTACTGCATACAATCTGGGTGAAAGCAGATATTTGTTTTAAGCAAAGAGCGGTCAAACTTTTTCTGCCATGTTTCTGTTTTCAAAAGCAAATAAGAAAAAATAAGTGCATGGAACTGGGAACCCTGTAGTTTGTGTTGCAGCAGATTAATCACCAATTAGTGGCGGGATCGACCGAGAGGCGGCAGTTTTTCATGATGCTGAGGTAATTTGGGTCAGCTGTAGCTCAAGTGAAAGGGTGGGTCAGGCATTAGTCGGCCATTAAGGGCAGCGGTGGCGGTGTGTAAGGTCCCGTCTCATGTGTCATTTTTTAATTATCCAGAAGCTATATTTGGTTTCATCAAGAGAAGTGCAAGAAGAAGAAACAAGCGAATCCGCAGTTTAGGAGACGGACTCGACGTGTTTCTGCTGTTGTGCGTCATTTTGTGGAATTCAGGACAATGAGTTGTTGTTTCGACTAAACTGAACATTAAACATTTATGAGTTTGGCTGAGAACTACAACCGCCTGGAACAGTTCGGAGGACAGAGGCAGAGATGAAACACAGAGGGAGGATGGAATGACATTTCCCAAAGAGTCATAGAAACACAGTCTGGTCCTTACAAAGATAGAGAAGTCTGTGCACAGGGAGGATTAGAAAAAAAACTTGTAGTTGAAGTAATTGGAAAACAGCATTGTAGGTCTGCGGACGCTCCCGTTACGACGTCAGCTCGTGTGTGAGCGGGATGAATCCCCTGGAGCTGCTTGCATTTAACTCCATCCGGCCGCAGCGTGCTGGGCGACCTGGGCGACCACGCTGGCCGTGACACCGCGGATTTCCCCCCACGACGGCAACGGGACGTCAGCTGACACACCACCTCCAGGCTGAGAGCCGAAACGATCAGCACTGACGTGTAAAGACAGCAAGGACACAACGACCCTGCAACGCTGTGCTGCGCTATCATTGGCTGAACTCTATGTATGGAAACGCGCCGTGAATGTCACTGGGTCGCTCGGCTCAGGATCCTGTCACTGTGCTGCTAATGAGAGTTCAAACAGGGGGCGGTTTGTCTCAGAGTGAGGTTAATCTGTGCCTGACGCAGCAGCTCAGTTCAGCTCTGATCTACCTGTAAAGCACTGAGGCCTCCCCCCCCACCACCACCACCACCATGATCCCTGGAGGGGGTCAGGGGGTCAGGAGCTCCCTGAACGACCCTGAGGCGTGACGTAGCTTGTTTAAAAGGCCGCATGCTAACTAATGAGGTGTTTAGGATTTGATTTGGCCCAGATGACATCGGGGGCCAGGAGGTTCTCCGGGCTGGTTTCCTTAAACGTCCGCTGGTCCAGCTTCAAATTCACTTTCTTTCACGTGCCAGGAGGAAAAAAAAGAACTCTGCAGTTAACGGCTGATGAACCTGAAATGACACGAGGAGGACGGTGTGACCGAGCCGCCGCGGGAGAAACCTCAGCTCTGTTCACACAGTCGTGCAGGATCTGGGTCCCGTTCTCGGTAATCACACGTTTTCGTTTTATTTTCAGTGACACTGAGCTCACGCTGTCACCCTGCTTCAAGACATGAAGATGGACTGCTGCGCTGACTCATCATCTCTTTTGATTCCATATTTTCCAGTTTTTTTTCTCCTCTATTCGAGATTTGACCTTTTAACTGTGTATTCACTGCGTTGCTCACCAGCGTGTTTTTGAGAGGTAATAAACTTGTTGACGTGTCCTCTCCTCTCTCCTCGTTGGGTGGGGTTTAAGGCGTATCCCCAGGTTCGGGTCGGGCCGAGTCTGCGTTAGAATCCCCCGCGGGTGTTCGGAGAAAAAGGTCCACAAAGTCTTTCTCTGTCCGTTCTTGTTTCCTCACGCAGACCCTCCCTTGTTTTCTCCCAGCAGAGCAAACGCAGCTTCAGGGTTTGGTCGTGCAAACTGGACCCGGCTGGAAATTCTTTCTTTTCATTTCGATCTCCGTCTTCACTTTCACTCCCTCTTGCTCCTCGTGGCTGCCGAGTTCCCGCTCCTTCATTATCTCTCTGCCGGCCGTCACGTGGGCTGAACTCATACGGGATAGTTGAAGGGTTTATCTTGTTTGACTGAAGTTGCTGATTTTTTTTTAAATTAGCCATAAAACATTGACACGTCTGACTGCTGCAGCACCGAGGGGATATTTTGTCTTCTTAAATATCAATATTAGTGTGGTTGATCAGTCTGAGACGCTCGTGTACAAGCATGTCGTCTTCATTTTATCCTTGAATTTTTTTTTTTTTACTCACTCTTATTCTCTAACACACACACACACACACACAAACACATACACAGTCGTCGCAGCAGTAATCTGCTTTGTTGCTGAATTTGTTTGAATTTGTTTGCCTGAAGCTGAAAACTTATCAGATCGAGCAGTTCAGAAACAGACACACCCTCTGGACTAACACACACTCTCTCTCACACACACACACACACACACACACACACACACACTGAGCTATGAGAACAAACCAGATAGGAGGTGGAATCTGACTGACATCATATGTATGTCTTGTGTGTGTGTGTGTGTGTGTGTGTGTGTTTGTTTAAACACACATGCCTCTCCAGAGAAAACTGAACCCACCCACCCCCACCCCCACCTCCACACCCTAGTTAACACACACACACACACACACACGATTTCTCTTTTCATGGCCTCTTCATGGGGATATCTGAAACAAACATAATAATAATTGTTGTTTTGTGTTTTCAATTTTACATGTCGTAGAAATCACACAGCCTGAACGCACATTCAGCGCTCTGGTGAACACAACACCTGACAAAACTTGTGTACATGCAGCTGAACAGCATGGGGGATCTGTGGGCACATTCATGACTCTGAGACGGAGCGTCTTCTCAGACGGCGCTCAGGCGGCTCAGTGGTGAACGTTGAGGATATTTCTTAAAATGTTATTTCAATCATGTCCGAGTTGTTTGCACCGTGACCTCTTTCTGGAGACGCCATGTTGTACTGGAGAGAGAAAGAAGGAGGAGGAGGAGGATAAGAAAGGAGGGATGAGTTTTTCAGTACATCAGGCAGACGAAAGGAGAAGCAGGAGGAGTCAATCTGTTAATCTGGTGACGTAAGACGCACAACAGGCCTGCTGGGTAACCCTGTGTGTGTGTGTGTGTGTGTGTGTGTGGACGGTCCAGTGTTGGTCAGTCGGTGTCAAACGTGTGGACAGAGAACAGGACGTTTCATCTATGGTTGGTGGTTCATCACTCACAACGTGTGTGTGTGTGTGTTAAGGATTAAGTATAGAGGGTATTTAAGTAAAGCTGTGTGTGTGTGTGTGTGTGTGTGTGTGTGTGTGAGGGAGAGATTTGAAAGCCTCAGACAGACGGAGCGCCGTGTTTTTTTTAGGCTGCAGAACGTTTCAGTGTCATGGTGGAAGAAACGCAGCGTGGACGACCTGGGAAGAAGCTGTTTGTTGGTCGACTGGGTCGTTCTGGTTCAGTCCCACTCAAGACAAGACTGTCTGAAGTTGGCTGCATAAGCAGCTGCTGAAAGTTTTTTTTAATATGATGATGATATAGGTCAGGAAATCCTGGTTCCTCATTGGTTGACGGGCGTTTGTGTTGAAATTTCTCCTTTTTTTTTTTTTTTGTCCGTCAAAAATGAAAGCACGACTGAAACATGAGTGAAACTGGACTCAGCTGAGCAAGAAATATTAAAACACTGCACGACTCGCTGCATATTCAAAAGCTAATTACAAATGTTATCCTGCGATGGCATAAACTGTTGGAACCAGATGGAGCGACGCTGAGCCCGATGACGAGTTCTGTCCGGTTTATCGATCCGTTTCAGTGCAGGACGGATTCGCTCCTGCTGTTTGTGTTTCCTCCCCATCAGCCTGATGTCTGCCGCAGGGCCGCAGCTATCGATTCCTTTTTGTAATCGAGTTACTCGAGTTGTGTGAGGAATGGGTTCAGCCCTGATCTGCAGGCAGGTCGGAAAGCTGGGGGTCGCTAACCGGCGGAGGATGAGCGTTCCTCAGCGGCCCGGCTCGACTCGTCCACAAACTCATCAGTGAGTGGCGTGCCTGCAGCGAGAAGATGACAAGAGCCAGGAGGCCGGGCGTGAAGCGCAGCCCTGTTTGCATGTGGTTAGCATGCTGTGCGAATCCTCGCGTCACACCTTGAGCATACAGTGTAATGGTACTGATGCGTCACGCTCTGCTGCCCCTTCTTCCTTTTCTGCTGGTTTCATTTTGAAAATCTAACGTGAACACGGCGCAACGACGTCAAGAATCGACACTGAGTCCTGTCCCCGCAGAGCGAAGGATCTGCAGAGGCAGATTAAGCCTGTGTGTGTGTGTGTGTGTGTGTGTGTGTGTGTGTGTGTGTGTCTATTCTGGGCTGAGCCAGTCCGCCTCTGGATGGCAGGGTGCTGTGCTGCGTGCGAGGAGGAAGCAGGCGTCGGCTCGCTCGTCAAAATAAAACGAATGTCACTGATCCTCCAGTGCCAATCAGGGCCCAGCATTTTTTCCGTGCACCTCACAAAACAAAACAACTGTGGCGGCGCTTTTTGTTTTTCCCATGATGGTGGTCACCGCGGTACAGTTCATCACTCAGGTCCTGTGGGTTTTGTCCCTTTTGTCCCTGTTGTCGTTCTTTAAAAAGAACGCAGATATACGGAGCGATGGAGATTTAGGACGTGAAGAGTGGCCCCCGGTTTGGACGAGGAGACATTTTCATTGTAGCGGCACAGAGAAAGAGAGATGAAGGCCTGAGGAGGAGGAGGAGGATGAGGCTTTAATTTCATTTGTCATGTGGTGTCCCTTGTCCAGGTGACCTGCAAATACATACAAAACTGAAGACGCGTCCTAGAAAACGGCAGCAGGAGCGACGCAGAAATCCTACTGAGTTCTTATTTTTTCTGGTCGTGCACAAGACGTGACACGCTGTCGAAGTGTTTATCTGATCCCAGATCAGCTCGGCGGCTGAACCGTCTGCGTGGGTGGTGCGCCATGACTTCTCCTGTTGTCACCGAGCCTCCTTTTCTTTTCCTGGCAGTTACTGAGCAGCTTCAGGTGGACGATACCACGACGCTCTGGATAAACCAAAGTGGATTTCAGTGTGTAATCTGTGAGAGGCATGTGTGGTCAGTCAAACAACAGAATAAATATCTCATCAGGATTTAAACAACTTTAGAAAACCCGTTTGACTGACTGATGGGATTTGATTCAGATGAACAGATTTGATAACAGGAAAAAAAACAGATGTGATGACAGGTAGAGAGGAAAAAGACGCAAAGTGGATCCTCTGTCTACATGTTTTAATCCACCGCGACTTTAAAAAGACTGAAAATCCTGATAGTGAAACAGCCAGCGAATAACAAAGAAGATGCAATTTGGGTTAATAAAAAAATGTGACATGGCGGGACCCGCCCCCTCTTCACGCACTCGGCATTAGTCAGCTGATCTCCCGGGACGAGTCTGGCTCCTGAAATCAGCCGCTTCTGTTGAGACGTCGTTGCGACTCAGCGTGAGAAAAAAACCAGGGTGGACAGAAGTGGGGCGACGATGGGCGGGGGAGAGCGAGGGAAGAGAACACAGGACGTGGACAGAGAAGAAAGAACGGAAAGTTGAATGAAAGTGTTGAGGATGATTTTTTTAATACTATATTAAGCACACGGGGTTCTGACTGAGCCTGGTCGCGCCGGGTAATTTTGGGCTTAGGAACGACATCAGCTATTATTAGTGCGACTCCAGTCGTTGTTCATGAGTCAGACTGAATGAAACAAAAACGCAGCTGGTTCTGCATGGGCCCTGACCCACGCTGATGGAGCTGGGGCATCAGAGGTCACGTAAAATTTCACATCACGCTGCGATTCCCACAGATGCTGTTTAATATCGCCGATGTTTGCCGTCTGACTCATCGGCCAAGTCTGATGGCGAGCGGGAAAAATAGCGGCGTGATGGACTGACATCCTCTCCAGCTCTCAGGGTTACTGGTGTGTAGGAAATGCACGACTCATCCGGACCCTCAGCGCCTTCGTGAACACGCCGGCGCTTTGTGTCGTTATCCAAACACAGATCATCATCCTCCGCGGCTGCGAGGGGAACGGCACGTGGGACTTTTCCGTTCCCACACAACGGAAACTTTCCAAAACATCCCAAAGAGATGAAGCCGACTGGTTCTCATGGAAATAGGTCAGAGCGGTCAGACCGTGGTGATAAGGTCTGCTGATCCAGGGACGGATCCAGTCAGACCGCGAGAGCGCTGGCGTCGGCGATGTGGTGCTCCTGTTGATGTTTATGACTGGGGCGGTTTTCCAGAACAGAAGCCTCCAAGCTGAGGGCGTGATCTAAAGATAGCTAACAGCAGTCAGTCGCACGCCCGCTGGAAAGCTGAGGATTGTGTCTGTGGTCTGCAAAGTCGTGCTGTCAAGTCCTAATTATTACTTACAACACAGTGTCTGCCATGAAACCAGGTAATGGCAGCGCTGAGTAACACGTGTTACCTCATGAGGATGACTGGGCATCAGACCTCAGCACTTTTTGTTTTTGGTACAGACCAAAGTGTGTGTGCATCATCGGGCATCGAACAGGACTCTGTTTGCCAGGTCTCATTCACTTCCTGATGTTAATATTCATTTATTTCCTCTGCCAAATGTTCAGATAAGTATTGGTACAGAAACGTGGACATGTTGGATAGACAAATGATAGATTCTTTGTTTTGGATGCCGGCACTTTCAGGTAGAATTCGAAGAATCACCAATAGTTGTGCGATTTAGATGTTTTGTTTCCTTTTGTGTCTATGCTTTGACAACTGTTCTTGTGTTGTCATGTGAGAATCATGCATGTTACGGGTGCAATGTGCAGCACTGTCCTGCTCAGAGGCACCTCGGCAGCGACCGAACGTGCCGTTTGCTGTTGCGTCGACCGTCGCGGCCTTATTTGTCTTTACCTCGAGTACCAGCCTTCATCATCCTCATCATCGTGGACCGGCAGGGGCACTGGCTGACGGACTCCATTCCCACAGGATAGAAGCATCCCACAACATTCCGGAATGGTGTGGAATGTCATTTCCCACGGAAATGGAACACTGAGAAGATTCCGTCATGTGACCGTGGTTACAGTAGATACCAAGAACAGTCATCAGAAATGGACTCTGTGCTTTAATAATACCAGATAAGTGACAGCTACCGCTGTTGTGTTCTGGATCATTTTATTGTCAGTGTTCACTCATATCAGGAGGAGGCCAAATTACAAAAATAATATAATATATAGTAAGACTAAGCTGCGTTAAACTGTAAAAAAACTGCAATACATTTGGCAAGATATGTGTGAACTGGGTGGAACGTTCAAGCGTCTAATAGCCCAGATGTTGTTACTGCAACACACACAGTCGCACACCTTTAGAAGTCCTGAGGGCCACCATTAGAGAGAGGCGTGTGTGTGTGTGTGTGTGTGTGTGTGTGTCTGTCAGATAGCGAGCAGCGGTGATAAACAGTGTTGAGTTCCATGTGGTGTGGAATTATGCGGTCAGCCATAAAAAAACAGTAACAGATGCTTTGTGTGCGTGCGCGTGAGCACGTGTCATCACGTGTGTTGTGTAACAGCTTTGTTGTTTTTTTTTCCAGCAGGACGTCGCAGCTCAGATCTGCTGTGTATAGTGTGTTTGATGTCTGCGTTCAGTTTGAATGTAATGTGTAAATAGAAATAGTAAGTAGTGCCACATACAGTAAACTATAGCCAGAAATGAAAAGAAGTCCTGTCCATTCAGTGCAGTTGTGTTTGTTTTCATGGTTAACAGGCCACACGTTGACTAATATGTGGAGGCGTGCCACAAATGGACGAGTTAAGTTTCGTTGGTTTTTTTTGGAAAGTTTGTGCAGGTGCTGTGTGTGTGTGTGTGTGTGTGTGTGTGTGTGTGTGTGTGTGTGTCAGTAATGTTATGTAACTGCTGTCATGTCAGTGAGCTGAGCTCCTTGGCCTCATCTCATGTCTGTTGTTTTAATCCAGGAGGGCGACACAGCGACACAGCTCAGCTGATAACCTGACCTTCAACAGACAGACAAGTTTGGTTTTTTTGGGATTTTCAGGCTTAATTTTGTGTGTCTGTGGGGAGAGTGTGTGTAACGTGCCATCTTTTCGTTCCATCCCTAATGTGTGCGTCCCTCTCTGTCTCTCAGGACACGCAACCTCTCTGGAGGTTCTCCCCGACCTCGACACACCAAGAAGATTCACTTCATCAAAAACATGAAACAGTACGACACGAGAGGCAGCAGGTGAGACGCACACACACACACACACACACACTTTAATCTGTGACATCACAGGTGATGCGTGTACCTGGTCGCAAGGCTAATTAACCAGGCACCTGTGTTAGTCTCTAACGCCGATTACAGCTCTCGAGCCTTCACCCGTTCAGCCGACACATCGGAAGTGTCGACAGATGTGTGGCCGCATTTCCTCCACAGCTGGAGGGGGAACCGAGCTGCTGGTTTCGCCCCTGGAGCCCGGACAGCGTCGCTCGGTTGCGTTCCGTTCTTCCTCCATTGTGTTCTATTCTGGTCCTTCCTCGCGGGGACCATAAATTGGACCTCTGGGTCGAAGGGATGAGGGACTGCTCATCAGATAATAATACACTCAGGGCTGATTGTTTCAAAATAGATCCTGAGGCCAAGAGCGGCGGGAGCCACTGTTTGTAGTTCAGCCAAGTCTCCTTGTCGTCACGGAGACGGCGGCTTACAGAGAAAGTTAATGTATGGAGGTAAATGTGAGAGCCCCCCCGCCTCAGATCACAGCCCAGGGTTTGTCAGAATTAGTGTTTCAGCAGTGGAGTAAATTTTTTTTCTGCTGTAAGAAAAGTTGAAGTAGATTGTGCTCGTTACATTTCTTTGAATTAATTTATTAATTTAATGAATTAATTTTTCATTGTTAGGATTCAAAAAAATGAAACGAAAGAATTCAAATCAATCAATCAAAC
Organism: Psettodes erumei; assembly: GCA_016785225.1. Classification (NCBI taxonomy): domain Eukaryota; kingdom Metazoa; phylum Chordata; class Actinopteri; order Pleuronectiformes; family Psettodidae; genus Psettodes; species Psettodes erumei. Next base: position 2,124,819 of record JAFBJZ010000969.1, read on the forward strand.
CTTATTTGTGTAGCATCTTTCTTACAGCGCGATGCAGTTCAAAGGGCTTTGCAGTATGACTGATAATAAAGACAGGCCAAGTAAAACAGAAGAGAAGTAGATCCTCATGCATTTCTAACGTCCGACCGACGCTCAGCTTGTCTCATGATCACGGCCCTTCATTCTGTCCTCTGCCCATCTCAACGCAAATGTACAGTAAGTGGTGGGTTGTGGACATGAGTGGAAAAAGCTCATGACACAAACACACACAGACACACTGCTGTACAGTTTATCCTGCGTGACAATGAACTGCCCTTCGTCTATATTAATAACATAAAGTCAGCGGTCACTGGTAATATCTGGGGCCAGGCTGGAGGGTCTCTCCCTGTGTTAATTTAAAGGCCAGTCCAAAAGAATAAATAAATTTTTTTTAAAAATCAGCTGGAGGATGTATTTACTGGTCAGTTCTGTTTGTAGCTCAGCAGTTATAGCCTTTGGGCCGGGGGTTCAGGTCTCAGTGGGAGGATTTGTGCGTCTGCTCGTGGTGCGTCTGGCAGCTGATCATGGAGTGACGTGGCCCGCGCTGTTTGTGAAGCGTGTTGTAATAAATGACACTCCACACGACACTCAGCCATTTCTGTTGTGATGCTTCTTCTCTTTCCACTGAGCTCCCCGGTGACTTCCTGCTCTCCACTTTCCCATTCGTCATGGGGAAACAACAAGCTGTGTGTGTTTGTGTGTGTGTATGTGTGTGTCGTACACACACAACCAACAAACAGCATTAAGTCCAAACTCATTATCTGTCTCATGGGAGGGACAGAGGAGGAGGAGCAGCAGGGACGGAGGAAGGCACTCCGCTTTTCTTTTGCAGATGTGCCCAAAACAAAGTAGTAATGATTTACTCAGGGCATCTTCATGTTGTTACACATGTATCTTGTAGAACTAAACGTTGATTCACGGCGCCTCCTTTAATTCCCTTTTTAAATGACAGATCACAGGATGAGATTGTTTCTCTTTATGGATTCTCGTCCTCTCAAAATTCTCCAGCTCACTAGGAGCGAGGATGCTTTCAGAAGAAAGACAGGTCAGATAGGTCACTCTGAGCTTCACCTCCCACGGTTCTTCTTCTGTGGATGGAGTCTGTCTCGGTGTCCTCTGTGTCCTCTGTCTCCTCGTGTGATCCCAGACTCCCTGCCTCCATGAGGCTCTGTGGGGGAGCGGAACATCTGCTGCAGGACTCCTTGTCCTTGCTGCTGAAGATCTGTCTGGACAGGATTCTGTGCTGAACATGCAGAGATGAAACTGATCTTGTCCAATTTTGGGTTAAACCTCAAACGAGAACTCTGATGTGATCAGGGCCGACTGGATGTTATTTCTTGCTTCTCTTCTCCATGGAGCCCCAGCTGACTGCCCTTTTATGTTTCTAATGTTTTTATGCTGTCACACAAGATCAATGATATGCCCCCCCCAGTGGCTGCTAAAGGACCAGTGTATATAAATATAAAAAGAAGGAGGATTCATCACAAACATGATTAGCTCAGAGATAAATGTGTGTGTTTTCACACTTGGAATCATCTCCAGTCTCTGCACTTCCTCCACAGATAATGACTGTAAACATTTTCCTGTGAGACTCGAACCAGACAAGAGAAAATGAAACAAGAAAATGCACACACACACACACACACACACACACACACACACGTCACTGTTATGCAGTGCAGTGGCTGCAGGAAGGATATAATTATTTACAGAAATTTCCTCTTCTAATTTGATTGATTGAATGCTGCTTTATTCCAAATTTTCATTTTCATCATCTCCTCCTGCACATTTTGTCTTTGTCATGTTGAAGTGAATCTGAAGCACGGCCACACGACGCATGTGACTTCCTCATCTGCACCTGCCCCCCCCCCCACACACACACACACAGGGACACGCGGGTTTAATTGCATCACTTACAGCTTTTTCTTTTTACACCTGTAAATAGAGTTTAGAGTTAATAAAGTGACAGATGCTGTAACGTTTGTTTCTGTTTCAGGATCGTGTTGATCTGCGCTAAGAGGTCTCTGTGTGCTGCCTTCTCTATTCTTCCCTATGGAGAGAGCTTCTACCTCAGGTAAAAACACACACACACACACACACACACACACACACCTTCTGCTTGAATAGAGCTGGCTGCAGAAAGGAGGAGGAGGAAGATGTGATGTCTGTACTGTGGAAAGAGGAGGAAGGAAGGAGGAAAAGTTGTTCACTGGGAGCGGGACAGAAAGGGTGGAGAGGTTGGGGATGATTTTCCCATGTGCCTCTGAGCCCCCTGACCTGCTGTTAGGCCTCACTGGCTGGTGACACACAAACACAACCACATGTAAAACATTCCTACACCATTCCATACACAAATACTTTACACTGTATAAACACATAGATAAAACTCGAGTGGCAGTTGTGTAAACACATCCTAATCCCTTTGTCACACACACACACACAGTTTCAGATTGAAATCTGAAATCAACAGCCTGCACGCATGCTTATCATGGCATCACACACTCTCCATGTACGCACACTGCAGGAAGTAACAGCACGCAAGGACACACTGATCTGACAAATACAGTAAATGCACAATTCGCTTGGTGCACACACATGCGACCACCATACACTATTCACACGCGCACACACAAACACACATGCACAGTGGTTTCGTCTGCGTGGTGGTTTTTTCACCCACAGAGGAAATGAGCTCAAACATCACATGGCCGCTGTGGCCAGACCAACAAGGTCTGAAACGGTCTGAAACGTTGAGTGATGTCAGCAGAGCCGGTGGCTGTGTCCTGTGACCTTTGACCTTTTGTCACAGGAGACCCATGCAAGGAGGATGACAACAGTTTGTGAAAAAGATAAATACAAAGATTTGCATTCCCGCTTGGGGAAATTTTTCTGCTTCAAGTGCTGCAGAGACGTTTTCTCGGGCTTTCCGAGATTCTTTGCCAAGGAGCAGCCAGTTAGGATTCAGGTCCAGATAGGAATTCATGTTAAGAGGAGAAAAGGGAGGAGCATTTTAATCCAAGCAGCAGTGCAGCATTTTCAGGGAATGTTAAGTTCTCTTTCTCTCTCTTCAGCGACCCCACATTAAACCACCCGAGGAGGAGACACTCATCTGGAAACATCTCCACCACACTGGAGATGCTGCCGGGGCTGGAGGGCTTCCAGCTGGAGGCCTACGGCAGGGTAGGTGAACGAACAGCCGCTCCCAAACAAGTAGATGTTACCACCCCCGTTGGTTTAAGTTGTTAATTCACCATCCACCTCTGTCTGTGTCAGTCGGTGTCGTACGCCCAGTTCCTGTACCCCACTAACGCTCTGGTGAGGCAGAAGCCGTCGTCAGCCAGTGACCTGACGCTGCAGCTGCCCGTGTCCAGGAGCACGCACAGCATGCCGGGCAGGAGTTATCCACCGAGCAGGCTGAACAGCACTGTGGGACTGGACCTAGGTAACTCAAACTTTATACTAACTTCAGTATGTTGAGGAATGTTTTCAGTATGACGTTGTTCACCTGCAGGCGGTTGCCTGCGTGGCTCCACCTACCTTTGGTGGGATGACAGCACTCGCTCCACGCTGTTTACTGGTGCTACAACTCATGTCCAAAGTCATGACCTCAGGGTTATTCATTCATTCATTCATTCATTCATTGTTTTGTAACTCTGAGCAACACAAAATGATTGTTATAGGCAGATAGTATGCATGTCGGTGTGGACGTGGCTGCTTTGATCTCTCAACAGATCCCAAAAAGACAAAAAATACAAACCTGCTGTTAGCGCGCACGCTAACTCACACGTGCTGCGTTTCATGCGTTCTGTAACCAACTCGCACAGCTGTGTTGTGTTAATGAAAGGCTCCGGATTAGGGAGCGCGGTTTTGAGGCTAATACGCGGCTCCGTCACTGTGTGCGTTTATAGATAAAGGCCCAGGGCGCACATTGAATGACATTCAGCTGCAACAGCTGCAGCAACTCTGCTTCCCTCCATCCTGCGTTTGTGTCCTTCTCCTCTTGTCACATCCGTCCTCTGTAATTTCCAAAGCAGATTTTACACAAAATGCAGCTTGACAGTCATGTATTCAAATCCTGACATGGCACAAAGTCTTGCATGGTGACACACTGTGGTCAGTCACTGTTTTTTCAGTTTACCATCACTGTTTTCAAAAACTGTAACTGCTGCAAACAGCCTCCTGTTTGTCTTGGTCTTCTACTTCACATTAGCTTTCCATTAAAACCCTGTAATGTGTCTGTAGCTTAACAAACAAGACAGATTACTGACAATCATTAACCCAGTTACCAAATACATTGTGTTTCCCTTGCATAATAGGGAAAGTCATTAGTGCCAATATAATGGACAAAAATCGGATTATCACACATCACATTGGTGTGTGTGTTTTTAAATTATGCAGGAAAAAACTGCAATTTTTATGTTTGTTTTTATTCATGTGTTTCATGTATTTTGCATTTTGTAAAATTTTAAAATGATATTTTCAAACCAATTAAGTCAAACCTTAGATTCAGTTAAACCACCTAACTGATTGCTGAATTGTTGACATTATATGGAAGAGTACTCCGCTGATTTAGCATTGCACCTATACAACATTGTGTGACTGTTTAAAAATAAATCAAAACTAAAGAAGCAGAACCAGAGATATTGCCTTATATCCTTATATGCATTCTTTTACTTGTCGACACTGATATTCCTCAATTTATTTATTAGTCCACTGATCTGACTGTGTGTGTGTGTGTGTGTGTGTGTGTGTGTGTGTGTGTGTGTGTGTGCGCGCGTGTGTGTCGTCCAGGTCTGGACGATGTGACCGACTATGACCCAAACCTCCTCAGTGACCACCAGTGGCCTTGTGGGAAGCACAAGCGAGTGCTGATCTTTGCCTCCTACATGGTAAGAAAACACAAGATTTTTAAATAAATAGTAATAAAAATATCATAGTATAGTCTGCCTTTTGTATAGTTTATCATAAAATATGTGCCATAGTATGTCAGAGACCAACATAAGACTCAGTTCGTGTGACTGGAGAAAAAACTGGAGAGGTACTGTGCAGTAAGGTCAGCAGCCCTTTTATACATTTTAATGTTCAGTACCAATCCCCATACTTTCTCTCCATACTGATAGTATTCAAAACCCCAGAATGTCAATCTGGGGTCCTGAACACTTCCAGATATAATGGCACATTACAGTATGTCATTTTGTGATGTAGGATTCAACATAAATCAAACAAATCTCATTTTTTTGTTCATACATTCCTCTCTTTCTCCACTCTTCTTCTTTTCCAGTTGTCTTTTGTTGTTTTCTCAATTTACTCCCTTTTTATGTGTGATCTTTTCAACTCTCTTTTTCCCACCAGACCACAGTTATAGAATACGTCAAACCGTCGGATCTGAAGAAAGACATGAACGAGACGTTTAAGGAGAAGTTTCCACACATTAAACTCACTCTCAGCAAAATACGCAGGTAAAGTATTAGAAATGAAGACTTAACATAGTTATTACTGAAAACTATGACTATAGTGCAGACTTTCCTCTTACACATTAAGGCACTGGATCATTTTAGAAACTGTTTTTGTGTCTCAGTCTGAAGAGAGAGATGAGAGTAGTTGGGGAGGACTGTGGACTGCAGCCTGTCACCATCGCAATGGCGTTTGTCTACTTTGAGAAGCTGGTGCTGCAGGGACGACTCAATAAACAGAACAGGTACTTTTAGCACCTCACCATCAAATAACATGTCTGCTGCATTTAGTCTCTGTCATGTTGTTTCAAAACAGGGAAGGCACACTCAAACACCAAATTAGTCTTGTTTTTTTTTTTTCTCGTGAGATAAAGAATAGAATGATAAAGAGAAAGTAATTTTTACTTCAACTTGCCCCAGGAGTGGAATCGAATTGGTTAAAGGCTCATGAGTCTTTTCAGTGGTGCTGACTGATTAATGTGCTGCATGAGTGGCTCATTTCTGTTAATGTT